>CM070821.1:14959304-15031804 GCA_036326025.1 Chrosomus eos
ATTTTTACTGAATCAAAAACAGAGCGCAACTAGTGTAGACTGAGTAGTGAAGCCGTCTTTGTTTAGGAATCAAAAACATATATATTATATATATATAATGTAACATCTAAAAATTCCAATCCCCCCTGTTTTATTGAATTCATCAGTATACTGATTTTCTAACGAAGTGGGTTTTATTTTTCCAAACAAAATGAATTAACATCCTATCAGTATCAACCTTTTTTAATGTTCCTTTATCAACCTCCAAGGAGAGAGCTGCATATGTTAGTCTCGACAATCCTTCAGCTTTAGAGAGTAGAATTCTTCCTCTTATCGACAAGTCTCTCCGCAGCCAAGAATGGAGCTTCCTTTGAGTTTTCAGAATTAGTGGATCGAAATTTAGTTTACATCTTGTTTTTTGGTCTTTATTAATTACAATTCCTAAGTATGTAACTTGATCTTTCACAGGGATATTGCATATAGAGGGAACATTACAGCTTTTAATCAACATTAACTCACATTTGTTAATATTTAGATACAGACCCGTATCTATCAACAATTGTAATACCTTGTAAATTACTACTGAAAATATGGAGAGCTAAAAACTGTGAGGCAAGCAAGAATAAATAGAGCAGCCTTGTCTTACACCACGTGACAAATCGAATCTTGGTGAGGTTCCGAATTTTAATTTAAAAAAACTATTATTATTTCTATACAATGTCCTGATGTCTCTACAAAACGATTCTCCAAATCCAAATTTGGTAAGGGCTTGAAATATGAAATTATGCTCACAAATGAGTCAAAGGTTTTGTAGAAGTCTAGGAAAAGCAAATAACTATCATTAGGGATGAGATCCTCGTAATCTAAAATATCTAGGACTAATCTTATATTATTCGTAATGTGACATTTTTCCATAAAACCTGATTGTGATTCATTGATTTTGCTAAAATTAAAGCTAGACTTTTGTAATCATTATTCAAGAGGGTAATCGGTCTACAATTTTCTAAACTTTCTTTCTCTTTATTGGGTTTGGGTATTAAAGTGATGACACCTTGAGTCATGCTTGGTGGAAGTGCTTCCGATTCCAAACTTTCGTCAAACACTTTTAGTAAGAACGGGGATAAGCTCTCTGCAAACATCTTGTTTAACTCAGAGGTTAAAACATCACAGCCGGGACTTTTATTATTTTTTTAAACTCTTAATAGCCTGTAGAATTTTTTATTGGGATATATCATTATCACAAGCTTCTTATCTTCTAAAGGAATAACTTTATTTTGATTAATAGATTCAAAAAACGATTTGGCTGAATTGGCACAATATTGTGATGTATACAAGTTATTATAGAATTGGGAGCAAAAGCTATTTCCCGAGGATTCTCGAGAACTCATTCACAGCATTGGATCTTTCCAACCTAAAAAAATAGGCTGAATTTTGCTCTCCTTCTTCTAGCCATTGTTTCTGGATATAACATAGGGAATATTCAATGCTTTGAATATCTGTCAATGGTTCCTTAAATGATATAGCAGATAGTTGTGAAATCCTCTATTAATCTATTTTGCTTTGCTATATCACTTCCAAATTTTCTTAAGAATTTCCCTTATTCATATTTTAAAGGCTCCCAGTTACATCCATAAGCTTTTTTTGTGATTTAGCCCTTTCCCATTAAATCTGAATTAGTTCAATAATCTGTTGCTTGGCCTTTTCATATTTAAGGAGGGAGCTAATTAATTTCCAGAGCGAAGGTTTGCAGGCATTAATTGCGATATTTTGCGATAAATTAACTAAAATGTCAATGATATTATGGTCAGTCAGTGGGCTGTTGCTAATAGAGATATTATTGCTATTAAGGTTTTAGATGTCACGGTCCACGGGAGAATCAAGAGGAAGGCAGGCGAAGGTACAAAAGGCAAAGGTTTATTAATCTCACGTGGAACATGAAAACTGTGAGCGTGTGCTCAAACAATAACCAGCAAACACAAGGAGTGAGAGGGGAACTTAAATACCCAGAACAATAACAAAGACAACAGGTGACGGTGATGATGATGAGGGTGATGAGGAGCAGGTGCAGGTGATGATGACAGAGGATTCTGGGAAGTGTAGTGAAGACACAGACGATGAAGAAGGTGGTGAGTGTGACATTAGATATCAACCAATAATCAGTTCTGGACTGCCTTGAACTCCAGGTGTACTGTATTACATCTGGATACATTTCTCTCCAGATGTCGACCAATTCAAATTTATCCATAAATGCTACAAGATTTGAGTTTGGGGAAACTGCTTTTCTTGGAGGGTGCCTATCTCATTCATTCCTATATTAAAATCACCACCTAAAATTAGGAAAGCAGAAGGATATTTGCCTAAAGCATATGAAAGTTTTTGATCTACGGTGTTAAAGAAAGCACAGTTTTCTGTAACAGAGTTGTAACCATAGATGTTGACAATTATCAATATAAAATGATTGACAACAGCAACCATTAGCAAGAAGTGTCCTGAAGGATCAATACTGGTTTCCAACATGTTACCATTAAAATTATACCTCATAATCCCTACTCCAGCAGAATGTTCTGACCCATGTGACAAAAAAATATCATTGCCCCACTGTGACCTCCAACAATTTGGCAGCTTTAGATGTAGAGTGACTTTCCTGGAAAAAAATGAAATCTATGTGCCAAAATACAGCCTTTCTTTTGATATTGTTTTTCAAACCCCTGGCATTTAAAGAAAATAAAGACAAAGACATAAAATTAAACAAGAGTATATAATACCTGAAGAACTAGGTCTGAAACAGGATATCAATTAGAACACAAGGGAATCAAAAACATACAGTGCTACTAGTGTAGTTTGATTCCCGAACAAATTACTCTTATTAGCCGGTTCTTTTTACTGAATCAAAAACATACAGCATGACGTGTAGTCTGATTCCCGAACAAATTATGGTACTTTGTTTTAAAAGAATGAATAGCTTAAAACCGGTTCACCATTTTGAATCAGTCGACAATTCTTTCACTGGACCGATTTCAATAGAGCTGCAACTGAATCAACATCCGATGCTTACGCAGCTGAAAGTTATTATTATTGTCTGTAGGTGTCTATATTTTTGAGTGATGTATCACTATCAAAATAGTGATAATTTGCAGTGTAAACATGTATGTAGAGCAACAGTACAGTACTAAAAAGTGTAAAATCGGGCAAATATGAGTCACTAGATCATGAAAGTGCTGCATCAGTAACCACTGGTTTTATGTTTTCTCCTCAGCCTGTGATTGTCATCCGGTCGGTGCAGCTGGTAAGACCTGTAACCAGACGACGGGACAGTGCCCATGCAAAGATGGTGTGACTGGCATCACCTGCAACCGCTGCGCTAAAGGATACCAGCAAAGCAGATCACCTATCGCCCCTTGCATCAGTAAGTTATCTGGCTTTTTATATCTCCTACGGTGTCTTCAAAAAAAATTGTTTATTAATTCTTAGTGGCAAAAATCAACAAATGAAGTACACTACCCATTCAAAAGTTTGGGGAAGTTCAAAAGTTTGGGTTTGGGGAAATGAATACTTTTACTCATCAAGGATTATTGTAATAATAATAATAATTAGCAATATTACTTTAACTTAATTTTTGATCAAATAAATGCAGCTTTGGTGAGACTATGGCCCCATTTACACTGCATGGTTCAAGTGACCCAAATCCGATTTTTTCCTCTCATGTGGCACAGATCGGATATGACCCATGAACGTGTAAGCAGGAAAAAAAGGCATGGATTCCGATTTTCTCAGATCGGATTCAGGTCTCACTCATATGTGGTAATAAATCGGATATGAATCGGATACGTGCATTTGCGTGTGCCATGCAAGCAGACAAATCGGAAATTCCCCAGTAAATCCGAGTCGTACGTTATTAAAAAAGTGACGTCAACTCAGGTGGACACCACCAACTGAGATCACATTACTTATTATAGGCGCGAAGGAGGACGAAGCATACACACAGTGGAGCAATGCGGAGGTTTCATGTCTTTTGGGTGTTTGGGGCGAAGAGACAAAGAGAAAAATGCAGGGTTGTTACAGAAATAAATCCGTGTTTGAAGACATTTCACGAGATATGGGGAGCGCTCGTGTTTTAAAGCGCTCATGTGCCAACAAGGGCTATCCTCTTTTTTTCTCCACCGTACGAGACCAATGTTTTGCTGATTTTTTGATGACTTTTCAAAATATTGTGGAAAGCAAAACACTGGATAATTTTGTTCGCATCTGCATCCATTGTATTTCGTGCTGTTTTAATTCTTTTTCCGGGTCACAACGTCTACATTTGGTAGTTTCAACAGTGTATAGTGTAAATGCAAAAATCGGATACGGGTCACTTTTAAAAGATGATGTAAGCGAGTCGTCAAAAAAATCGGATAAATCGGATTTGGGCATCAAGACCTGCAGTGAAAATGCAGCCTAAGAGACTCGCCGTCTGGGTGGTTCTGGCTGGGCACTGGATGGGGAGTGAGGCTGGCGGCATCCTCGACGTGAACGCTGATCCGCAGGACGCCAGCACCCACTCCACATATGTTGCGAAGCTCCCTCGAGGAACCTCCCCGGATAACAGACAGTTATCCGAGAAGGTGGTCTGATGGGCGAGATCCAGAAATTTTACTAAATGTTCCTCGAGAGAGCATTCTCCCTGCTCAAGGCACATGAGTTTAACTGCCGGAAAGTCCATGGTGCAAGCAGGGCTGAAACCAGAACAAAAACACTGAACACGAAAAATGGAGAAGAAAAGATTTTACAAACGCATTCACTTGTTTGGTCCGGTATTCTGTCACGGGCGGTTGCTGGCAGACAGATGAGTAAGACGTACACAATTCAATTCAAAAGGTTTATTGTCTAAAGATCTAACAGGAAGGCAAACATAATATGCAAAACACACTGAACATATATACAGGTGTTAATGATGGTGACTGATGATGAGTGCACAGCTGAACGTGATTAGTGTCCGTGACAAAAAATGAGTGATGACCAAACACAATGAGTCCTGAAACATTTCTGAATTATCTTAAATTTCATTGTCTGTACCTCTTGAAAAATTAGTGCGACCTACAAATAAATAACAGAATGACACGAAATGGTTGTTTTAAAAGCAGAAAGAAATCTACTATTACGCAGCTTCCTTCAAAAATGATTCTTGGACTAAATGAGGTGTTGCAGCATGAGTTTTTTTCCCATTACCACCCACAGAGACATTAATAATAATACTCCAAAGATATTTTGCATAAACACCTATTATTATTCATGATTTCATGGCCCCGGCCCAGTTCATTTCCGTATTGGTCCCCTGTTCCATTATTTCCTTGGATGGACATTTCGCTGATTGCCCTCCGCTAAGTCAAACAGACCATAAAGCCCTGGCTGACATGACCTAGTCAGCCCTGAACCTTGCTGACGGCCTTTCAACTCATAAATCTCACGCCTGCTCCAGGGGCATGATGGGTGATATGTTTATTGGCAGTATCAACAAGGCAGCAGACGGTCTCTGTGGCGATTAAGGACAGGCCCACACAGCAGCTGGCATTTCTCGATAAGATACTCACTGGGAGAGCAATACAATATGCGGCTATTAATGTGAACCGCTTCTATTATGCACTAACTGATGACATCGAAATAAAGATTTATCTGGCCCTCTGACAAAAGCAACTATAGACATGAAGCCATTCAGATATGCTTGGCAAGGATTCACGTAGACAAATGAAACCCTTAGAAACTAGATTTCCCCTAATTTCTCAGGGTAAGTAATAAATGTGCTGTTAAATCTGGAAAGAGGAGAGAGAGAGAGAGAGAGAGAGAGGAGAGAGAGAGGAGAGAGAGAGAGAGAGAGAGAGAGAGAGAGAGAGAGAGAGAGAAGGGGCCCCGACACTCGAGTGGAAAATATTTGGTTTCTCATATATTTTGTGATATAACGTGCTTTTGTTTTAATAGCCTGATATTACATTTTTGCGACATCACACATTTTGCCAACTGCACATTTTAACAAGCCTCGATCCCCCATCGGCGTATATCTAACAGCAGAACGCTTAAAAGAGGAAGAAGGGGCTTCAGAGAGGAAACCCATTAAACTAGACACCACGTCTTCATGTCACCAGTTATATGTCTAAAAAACCTGATATGTCTACTAAAATTATTACTAAAATAAAAACAAATATAAATGAACCCCCACCCCCACCCAAAAATAAAATAAAAAAACTGACAGGGGCGATTCTAGGATTTTATAAATAGGGGGACCAAGAACCAGTCGGGGGGGGGGGGGGTATGGGAAATCAGCTAGAAAATTCAACTAGAAATAAATACTTGTTTAGAAAATATTAAATGCGATTTAAAAAATCTTTGCAATGCCCAGTGTATATAGATGGTATTTAATGTGGCACTAAACAAAAGCCTGAAAATCATTTTGTATTTTACATGGATTGGACCCCACAGTTTTGTTCTTATAAATAAAAAAAACATCACCTAGGCATTAATTAGTCATGTAACATGTTTTATTCTCAACACAAACATTGAATGTGTGTGTCAGTGTCGGCGGACGTTCTCTGCATGAAATCTGTCTCTAAAATGATTTCTTAAAGAAATCTTGGATGTCCTGTTGCGGTGTAAAAATAAACAAAAACCCATTAAGTATCTAAATTGCACGGAGTTGCATGTAGCTATGGTGTTAGTTAACGTTCTCACATTTTAATGTTTACCACGGCACGACTTTTTTGGAAAAAGATTATTGTGCCTTTAGTCTTTAAAACAACAGATAAAGTAATATTTATCTATTTTATATTTATGTGGAGGTGTGCGCTGCCGCGGAATAACACTGACAAGTCATCTCTATTCAGTCTGCCGAAGTTACATTAGCTGATTTAACTTTACTGGCTTGATCACTCCCACATGAAAGTAATCAGACTAACATACGGTGCGATATTTCAAAATATATACTGTAATTGAGTGTGTATATATCATAAACAATGACGTGTCGAGGTATCTCTCTCTCTCTCTTCTACTGTTTGAAAAACTTGGACCTGTGATTCCGCTTTGTGAATCGCAAATCAAGCAGTGATTGACAGCGCTCTGACCCAATGGCGTTGGGCATTGTCAGGTTGACAGTAAATCTAGCCCAATGATGTTGGGGGGGCACCAATCTTCTTCCAGGGGGGCCAGTGCCACCCCGTGCCCTCCTTCTAAACACACACCTGAAACCAGGTGCAATGTATATTGAAAGCAACAATGCCTAGAAAAAAATTTATGGCATGAGGTTTTGATTGGTTGTTCTTGACTGTTTGTTACAGAAATTCCTGTTGCTGCACCCACAGCCACCTACAGCAGTTCAGAAGAGCCTACAGGTGAGTTCAAATTAAATTAAACTATTTACTGGCATTACTGAGCAATCAAGCTCTATATGGGAAACTATCCCAAATACAAAATTGTTTATATATATATATATATATATATATATATATATATATATATATATATATATATATATATATATATTTGCGGTACTCATTTAGGCATCGCAGAGAATGTTTTAATCAACGCATAAAAAATCGAAACAAATTTGTATTTGTGATATATATGTATATATTTATTACATGGCTTGGTAGAATTCCAATGTAGAATGCGTACTGTTATTTCTTGATAACAGACGCTGCTTAGTAAAACACACCGTTGCCATGAAAAACAGAGCGTTGGACGCAGTTCAGAGACGGAACGGACTATTTTGTCACTATTTTCTATTTTCTGATTCAAGACCCTAGTCAGTCGGGGTGGTATTCACTATAACAACTGCCTCGCTATACATTATCACTTACAAATAATATATATAAATATATATATTCTCCATAAAATTTGAAATAAAGTACAAAATTACAGATAAAAATGACAAGAATAAAAAGTGAAATTAAAAGCATAATTTAAATGTGTTTAAGCGGAATAGTTAATAAGATAAATAAAATGGAATACAATGTTAATAATAATGAAATTAATAATAAATAAATTACTTAAATTAAAAGGTACACTATGTAACTTTTGGCCCTCTAGCGGTTAAAAAACAAAACTGCATGTATTTTGCGGAAGAACATTGTTTTGGTTGTGCTTCGGCTCTGCGTGACTGTGAGGATGAATATGGTTATTCTACTGCTCATTAAACATTTACTACTAGGCTTAAGAGATATAATCAGTTTAGATGGAAAGGATCTCAAGCTGACTCGCTGAAGACGGCACGGTAGCTTTACCCATTCATAGACGCGGTACACTGCGCTACAACAACCACAATAAATTGACCCTTCACAATAGATAATGCTTTACAATAAACTCTGTTAGAGTGCTACATATGGCAATTTATCTGTTAAAATAAAATACCTTATTCACCTGTTGAGTAATAAAAACACCATCTCTGTCACTTTTACAACATTTAAAAATTAAAAAAAAAAAAAAAAAAAAAAAAAAATATATATATATTATATATATATAATATATATATATATATATATATATATAATATATATTAAGAACACCAGGTTTGTAGTGCCTTGTAGGTATATACTTGTAGAGCTGCATAAAATAATAATAATAACAATAGCCTGTAGCAGACGGCCTATAAATGGTTAAAAAGGTACACTTCAGTAACACTACACTAGAGAATAAATATATGGGTTATCATATGTTACTTCAAATGTTTCCATTCCTTATGACGTTATGAAATGAGATTGGAGTAAAAACATGAAGCTTTTCAAACTCACAGCGCATGCAGAGAACATTTACTGAAGCGATCGAGCTGCTCCAAACTATGAAACATTATTTTTACCACATTATACATATCTACGTTTGAGCAGATATCCACAAACACAGTATTTTACAGTAAAGACGGGTCTAAACATTATATTACTCACCATATTAGAGTAAACACTCAAACTAGCCTACTTTTATATCCAGCGCAGTCTCATCCCAAGAAATCATATATTGACGTCTTGGGACGTCTTTTGACCATACGTCAATATCCGCCTTTTTAGGGTACCCTTAAACGTCGGTTAGATGACGTTATCGGATCCTAACTCTACCCCAGACCTAAACCTACCCCTAAACCTACCCCGTCACCTAACTGATGTTAAAGGTAAAGCGTCAGTTGTATGACGTCCCAGGATCGTCATATAACCGACGTTTAAGGGTACCCTAAAAAGGCGGATATTGACGTATGGTCAAAAGACGTCCCAAGACGTCAATATATGACTTCTTGGGATGAGACTGTGTTATTATATCATGCTGTGTTTTATTATCGAACATAAAAAACATCATTACACATGTATAAAAATTTAGCATTGAAAGGTTGCCTACCTGCAAGTTCATATTTCAACATGTTTCTGTCTACACAGAATGTACATGTACAAACATACATTTTAGTCTGCATGGCACCAGTTTAACGTAGCTACAATATGAAGTTGATGCAGCAATAACATGCTTACTATTATGAATAGAAATATCTTACCTTAAATACGTGAATCACATATTAATTCTATTAAATATTATATTAATAGTATATTAATCTGCGGTACAAATTTGTGTATGTCTCAACAACAAATTCTCTACATACTTTAACTGTGTTACTGTGGCTTTTCTCTCATTTCACTCCAAAACCGATCAATATTTCATGTCCATTTATGTTTATCGGCTACCTGTGTCAATATTACACAAAACACCTTTTCAGGGCGATACAAGACCTCTCATGTTTGTACTCCAAATCTTGGATTGCCAAAACAGAACCAAAAGTGGATGTTTCACACATATGATCTGGTGATATCAACATAAGCCAATGCTTTCCTTCTCTACATGCTTCTTCTCGGTCACCATCGAAACTGGCTGGGACCTTAATCTGATTACATGCTTCATTTGAACACGTTTGCTTTTCCGTCACACTCTCGCAGCGCTGTGCCATGAGGGAAATTACACCCTTGTACTTTCATTCATACTCAATTACCCAAGCTGCCCGATCACTGTCTGCGCGGTGGGAGTAACGCCCGTGACGTGCAGTCGTCCCATGGAGCCAAACTCAGCTGCTGAACACTTTCTGGGTCTGAGAAGTTTCAGTAAGAGTATTTCAATTTCCCCGGTTAGCGCATATGCAACAGACACAGTAGTGGTGATCACTGTGACCATATTATTCATTGAAAAACTAAAATTCTCTGTTCATCACCAGCCATTATTTTCATCATGAAACTGTACATTTGTACAAAGCATTAAATCTCGAACGTCCTCAGAAATAACTAAACTCACACCAATAAGTGAACTGAGTGAAAAAGAACAGTTCACTTTGCATTCACATTGTCACTGGCCTTGTAAGTGGACTCAGACCACTTATTTTTTCTCTTTTTATATCAGATAATATGTTAGTTTTTTAAAATCATGGTTTCCACAAGAATATTAATAAGATATTAATAGGTTTTCAAAAGTGTTTTAATCAAATCATACATACAATATAGGGCAAAAGGGCAAAACCTAAATGTAATAGTAAGTTTAACCTCTTAAGTCCTTATTCTCTTTACCTGTCCTGCCGTACTCTACTGTGAAGAATGCTCTGGTGGAGCAGCACAGTTGTGCTTGAGGGACTCTATTAAGCAGACATTTGTCCCTCCACAGGGGACGTCCATTATTTGGGAGACGTGGGTGTAATGGGCAGCGTCAGGCATTGTGCTGCTTGCCTAATGGACGCCCAGTCTTATCAAAGAGAAGCAGGATGAGGCGGACAAGGGCCATCGCCACACAAAAGCCGCCCGGTTCTCCGTTCATGCATTAACATGGAAATCAGGCGTGGCTGATATGGACTCGTCAGAATCATTTACTTTCTGCGACTCCACCCCCTTCTTTGCACTTTCTCACTCCCTGCTTCCAGTTTTCCCCCCTCGGTCCTTCACATCCTAATTCTGCGCACCACCTTTTTGTGTTACCACCACCCCCCAAAGCTGCCAGACATTTCGCTCTTCTAGCCCCCCCCCCCCCTCCCCCTTTACTTTCCCCTTCAAACTTTTTTATATTCGGGTTGGTGGTTCTTTCCTGCTTCGCCGTTGCCCAGGTAACCTCATTCAGACGGAATATAAAGGGACATGAAAAGGGTGGATTGGACAGAGGGCTGGAGAATATAATGAAGTTTGTCCATATTCAGGCGAAAGCTGAAAGGTCTTCTCACTCCCATCTCTCCCAGTCCACCAGAAATCTCGAGGTTATTACGCTATGTGAAGTAGCTGCGACGAGAGACTCTCGGGTTGCGGTTCGCAACAGGAGAACTGAGCCGTTTTAACACTCTGGTCTCGGTCCAAGAGTTGCCTGGTGTTGAAGCGACTCCATCGCCGTGGGGTTTGGGTCTCCATGGTGGTGTCGAATAGATCCGCTGAGCGCTAGAGCTATAAATCATTGCACGCTGGATGCCGTCCCTGAGGTTTATACGTGGAAAGCTGCGTTTAAATGAGGATTGGGTATTGTGGGCATTGTGACGGGGGTGTTCTGTGTCTGAATGAAGTTTAAATGACCTGTGAACCCCCTGCCCTGACATTGCTGAGTAAGTGGGGGGATATGGGGAGGCGCTTGATAATTAGGGTGAGAAAATTACTGGGTTGAGTGAAGAAAAGATTAAATGATTAAATACCCATTAAGTCTTAATTAGGTCTAACGTAACTCTCTTTAAATGTATGAATGATACAGCAGCCCCGAAATCAGCTGGACACTTGAGTCGCACTTAAAAGTGCATGAATGCTATTACATTAGACAACAATATAATACAAAACTGACAGACATATTATTCTCTTGTAGTAACTTTTTACCAATGAGTCCCGAGATGACTTTTAGTGCATGTATTGAAAACGGAAATAGCATATAAAATGTATTTTCTTTTAAAAAAAATGCTACTTGGTTTGATATTTTGTTATCTAATACAAAGATAACATAATAAATACATTAGTGCCACAGCCAAGTCCATTTTTAATAACTTCACCCTAAAGCCTTCTGTATCATATTTAATAAGCTAATTTCTAAGGCTTCTACTGTACGTTATCGACATTATCAAAACTTTGCTGGACAGCCTGTTTTACACAATCTACTACATCCCTTCTGTCGTCTGATTGATAGTTTATACTTTTTTTAGTGAGTAAAATACTTTTTTAATATAATTCTAAAAACTTCCCCCTTAAGGTTGTGGTACATGTGTCTTTTTTCTGTGAAATCTTTATTATTTTTTATGAAATAAATAGAGAATAAGAATATATATTGTTAGTAATATTTCTAGATGAACACTTACTGGACTGAAGCAACATAGGTTTACTTGATTAACACATTTCATAATTTTCTAGAAAAAACATGTTGAGATGATATGATACATCAGGCTTTTGAGGAACATTTATTTGTTCATCTCTCAATTATTACTGTATTGCATTTCAATATGTTTTACCCCCTAAAATTAAAAACTACAGAGCTTCTTCTTACTAAGACATATTAATGGAAGATTTAGGGTAAAACATAAACTGATATTTATATGCCTTTTATGTATCTTATACTGTTATAAAGAACTCATTGATTTACATTACAAGTCATCAGAATTTCATCTTACTTTTTGGTAATATAAATATCAGCAACTGCACCAAATTGCAAACGTTGAATAAAATGTAGGTGTTTTTATCCTCCTCATGTATGATCTTTAGATTCTCATATATCATACTAAATGAGCCATAAAAGCCTGATGTATCAAATGTTATACTCAAAGCAAAAAAAAAAACCGCATATGCATACTTTTTTTAAATTTAGATTTTGTCTCAAGGTTCAATAAACTCTTCCTATCAAAAATGTTTTTTTTTTCTCTGATTATTATTTCATGTCAGGCTTTACAGGGAAAAGTACCAAAGATGTTGACAATGGCAGATGTTTCTCCACCTGCAAACACAGCTGAAAACCTAATTTTGTTGTTTCTCACAGAAGATTTTACCTGTGTTTCACCAGTTATATGTCTGCTATCTTCCTCAGACTGTGACTCCCACTGTAAGAGCCCCAAGGGCAAGATGAAGGTCACCATGAAAAAATACTGCAAAAAAGATTTCGGTAAGTAGCTGTTATTTAGAAACGCCTGCTGTCTTTTCACTTCTCACGTCACTAGACATCTTTTCTCTTCTAGGGCTATTCTATCTCTCTCTATATGTGTTCCCCCTCTCTCGTACTGTGGACAGCTTATTCAGAGGCTAAAGGTTTATGTTATAGCATCAAAGCGTGTGAACTCAGCAGGTTTCTCCAGATGGACGCGCTCAAACTGCCTCGCAGCATCTAGAGGACAAAGGGGACAGCTGGTTCCTGTTCAAAGCAGAGATTTCACAAGTTCAAATACTAATATACTTAATATAATAAAGGACTTATAGAAGTTCAAGAATGTAGTTGTAGGTTTTAAGTGGCATAACAGATTCTTAAAAATCTGGTAAATTCTTCTTGAGAACGTTGTGGTAGCACACATGAGAAACGGATTACAAAGAAAAACATAATACAGAAAACTCCACATACACTAAATTTCAAACTCTATTCAACTATATTAAACCAGAGTAGCTCAACTGGTTGAACAAGGGGTCGGTAAGATTTGTTAATGTTTTGAAGGTCTCTTCTCTCACCAAGGTTGCATTTATTTGATAAAAAATACAGTAAAAACTGGAAATGGTGAAATATTATTACCATTTAAAACGTAATTTATTCCTATGATCAAAGCTGAATTTTCAGCATCATTACTCCAGTATTCAGTGTCACGTGATCCTTCATAAATCAGTCTAATATGCAGATTTGGTGATCAAGAATTGTATAGGAAGTTATCTTTGTCAAAATCATTTTACCTTTTTTTTCTGGATTCTTTGATATAGAAAGTTAGAAAAAACTGCTTTTATTTAAAATTGAAATCTTTTGTAACATAATTTATAAATTACTGTCACTTTTGATCGATTTAATAAATGCTTTCTGGATAAAAAGTATTACATTCTTAAAGAAAAATTATACTGAATCCAAACTTTTGATATAGTTACTATATAGTTATACTGGCAAAATGTATACTTTGAATGTTATTTTACGAGTTTCTCTGGATAAAATCTTCTATTAAATTCATAAATGCACATACAAACTATATTTGTTATACTTCACCTTTTATCAGGGACCAATATGCATATTCGGTAGAGGCAGAATCTGTCTTTGACTGCACACATGTCCTCTGGCTGTTCGCTGAGATGAGAAAAAGAAAAGATGTTTGATTTCACAGTGTGATATCATAAACTCATTCCTTACTGGCCTCAGGTCTGGAAACACATCTGAGATTTGCGGTGTCCAAGAGTGAGGACTGCACTGCCTCTGCAAAAAACACTGCCAAGCTAGAAAGAAAAACTAAAATGAAGAGAGACAGACAGACACATGTCCTAAAATGGTGCAATGCAGTCATTTTTCTGTCCTTACTGAAACCGAAAATATTAAACAAACATTAGCTAGGTTTTCCATCCAAAGCTGAGAATTTAACTTTTAAACTTTTGTGAATAACACAGCATTTCCATCCCATGTGTTCAAGAGAGCAAAATCATCACTTCCTAGGAAATTGGTACAAAATATCTAAAAAATGGAAATACATGCAATTGCGGGAAAAAACATGCTCTTTTATCAACTGTACATCATAAATGACAAACGCAATATTGTAACGATTCTTAAAAGTAACTTTCCCCAACACTGGTGCATTACATTTTATCTTTGAAATTGAAAAAATCCAGCAAAACGCGCGGCGCGTTTGCCGACCCAAGGTTAAATCTGAATTAGTGCAAACTCGCTGATCATGTTCTCCAGCATGATTTGAAAATGATCCAAAGAGCATCTTGAGCTTCAGTGGAAGCAGAAACATCTGCACAAAGAAGTTGCATGCACATTGTCACAAATTTGCTTATTTGATTAGTGAAATAGTGCAGAAGCAACTTTTCTTTCATGTGCAAAACTTTGTTTATTTCCTTAAATGAAAAACATTCCAGATTGTCAATGTGGGTTTCAGAGTTTTGGACCCCAGCGTATATGAAGGCCTAAGCATGTCTGCAGCATCGAGCACATACTGAAATATGAATTTGCGGCTAAAGCTATTGCACACAGAATTAAGGTTATAAACACACAGAGAGAGCCACACATGTCCAATTTATCCCAATCACACAGGCCATCTAAAGTGCAATATCCTCATTAATATAGCACCTTATCTATATTAAGATCTCTGTACTTCTCATTACTTTTAAATGAACTCCTTTACAATCCCCTTTTAGGCATCTCCTGGGGCGAATCAGATAATGTTAATATAGATAATATCCACAGGTTGAATCAGCAACCACGAAGACTAACTGAACAATAAAATGAAGCAAAGAAAGAGAGAGAACGAACTATTAATGGCATTGCTGGTCATCTGTAGCTGCTATCGTTCAGGCTGTGATATTAAGTTTCATTCGTTTTTCACTCTCAGCCACAAGTGTTCATACGCGGAGGTTGCTCTCTTAGGGAAGTCATTCATCATGTTGATGTTATATAGGACAGGTAACATTGGCTAAGCCGAGTGTCCTGACTGCAGTATAAATCTCATTGGGTGGGGTGTATGAAAGGGCTAATGGTGTATCCCCTTCAACCGGCCCACTTTAGTTTAGGGTCTTATTCTTACTATCAACTAGCTGATGTTGGCTATTTAATAGTACTCATAAAGCACATATTAATGCCTTATTTTGCATGACCATACGTCCCTTAATCCATCCCAATACCTAAACTCAACAACTACCTAACTAACTATTAATAAGCAGTAATTAGGAGTTTATTGAGTCAAAAGTCATAGTTATGCAATAGTTAGAATGAGAATGAGAAATGGACACTAAACTCTGACCAATTTTTCTTTTTCACACAACACAACATAAACAATATTTGCAAGTATGGGCTAGACTTGTTACGTTCTGTGTATAATATTTTCAATTTAACATGTAAAATGTTTTATTAAAGGCACACCGTGGACTTTGTGACCTGAAGAGTTGACACACATCAGTTATTTTAAATGATTCCTCAGGCCAATATACAGCGCTTGACACTATCAATGCTCCGAGCGGGGCTGCCCTCCTGAAATACCGCCTAAGTTTGGAGAAGGCGCAACGTCTCTGGAGAACGTATCGCTTTACGACCGTCACGTGACCACAGGCTCTGATATACTCATGGAGCTTTTGCTACTATTTTTCCGCCTGCTCGTCTCCTCCTGGCCATGGCTGAGGCAAGGAAAACGTTTAAAACTGCTAAAACAAGCAGTTTGTGTGCATTTTATTTTGTGATTTTACCGGAATGAATAGAGAGTCTCCGCAGCGGCGATAGATTGAAGAGCGCATTTTAGCACTAGATCTCTTATTTAAAGGCACACTATGTAAGATTTGTACCAGCTTCAAAGGGGTATCAGGCCGTGAGTGCAGAGACCAGTCTATGGCAGAGACGCTCTGCGTGAGTGGTATTTTTACGACAGTAACATCAAATACAAGTACTCCACAGCGACTCTAGGGGTCGCTGTTTGACAAAAACGGAATTCCTGCATAGTGTGCCTTTAACACATGATCATTTTTTTCTGGCATCCATTCACTTTAACTCACCAAAATGATTTTTATGTTATACAAGATTCAACTTATTTTTAAAGTCAGTTTAATGTAATTTAAGTTGAAAGGACTTAAACAAGTTGATTGTACTTAAAAATTCAAGGCGGCAACTGTTTACATACATTACACACCCATATCGGAAACGCAAAATGTGAAGCTATGTTTAATAAAAAAAAGTAGTGTTTTTAATAAGTAACTAAATAATATTGTTTATGTTGGAGTTGTACTCATAAATTGAAACACCCCATTCTAAAAACCCATAGGAACATTTTGAGGGAACTCTACAACCTCAAATAAGATGTTGGAAAAAATGTTTTCCAGAAATATATCGGCTCATTTTGGGCTCATATAGCATACGACAGACCAGCAACCAGACCTTGTGCAATGACATAGTCTCAGTGAATGCTTGTATCAAAGTGGTACAAATTGTCCAGAACTCACAGGACATTTACACTACTGGCTACTGCTGCTGCATCCAGCTCGACATTTCAGTCCTGGCCTTGGTGAAGTTTTAAATCTGTCCAGCGCTGGTGGATGAGACCGACAGAGAGGCGAAAAAGAAAGAAATACTCCCCGTCGATCTGCTTTTGTTTGGCGTCGCTAAGGAGACAGTGGTCCGAAAGGGTCGCATTCTCCTACTCTTGGGTGGGGGAGAAATGACAATGAATCAAAGAACTGTGTGTGTGTGTGTCAGTGTGTGTATGGAGCTGCTTAGCATTGCCACACACACACGGCGGAGGCAGCAGTCAGTACCCTGGCGTAAGCGGCTGGGCGTAGGGCGTCCCAGCGGGGAGCTCGCAGGAGCTTCAGTGTGGTAATCAGGCGCACTAATTAGATTAGAGCTCGGCTTGTGTACCGCGTGCGGGTCGTGTTCCAGCACACTGACTGCACACACAGAAAACCAGCGGGACACCTGGCAAATCTCAGGGCCTCTTCCTCTTTTTGAATTCATTTCTCTCCCTCTCTCGATCAGGAGAGAAATCCCTTACCTTCGAACTCTTTTCTTTCTCTCTTTCTCTTTGCATTGTCATGAAAGAAAATAAAAGTGGTCTCATCCCATTCAGCCGATCTCATGGAGCTTTGGAGATGGATTGTCTTGCTGGCCTGTGCCGTGTGGCCTCATGCAAAAGAGGGTTTAACTTGCCAGATTAAACAGGCCCTATAGACACTTAAACATATTCTTATCTTGTGCATCTTGGCTTGTGGTATGTTTAGCCAATTATTCTATATTATCATCAAGATATGTCAGGGTTTTATGCCACATAGTAAGTACATTTGTAAAGAATATAGAAAGGTCAACCTTTTTAATCTAACGTTAAGATTTAGATTCAAATTCAGTTTATCTTTTGATATTTTTAATGTATTATTCTTCAAGTCACAATGAAATGAAAATGGACAATTCTTGTTTTTTTCTTTTCTGGAATAGTGCAGATTTATTATGAATCATTTGTCTGTGCACATCTTCATTTTTATATTAATGTGTCCTCAATCTTTAATCAAAATTACTTCTCTTATGATGCGTTTACTGGCGCGAGGGCGGGACAATCTGTCGCTCACATGACATCACGGCAACAGCAAACTACAACCATCTATATAGACAAAATCAAGTTGACATTTATTTTACAATTTTTTTTTCTTGTTCGAGAAGCTGTTTCACTCAGATATACGTCACAATAGGGAAGTAAATATTATTACAACTTCAATTTCATATCACTAGTAGCCTACAGTACATTTCTATTGTCCTGCAGTGTGACAAATACATTTGTACAAATATTCCATGTAGTCAGTCAGTTAATATGAGCTCATAAAGGCAAATAATTTGAAAAATAATTAACAAAATGTTAGATGGACTATGGCATGTCCTGCAAACCACAGATGAAAGTATTTCTTGTCACCTACTCACAAATATAAATTATTACAAAATAATTCATTCCGAGAAATGAAATGTTTTGAAAAAGAAAATTGTATTGCTCAAATTCATCTAAAAACTGCATATTTGTTGCTCTTTCAGAGTTCACAGGACTTACTGGAGTTCTCTGTTATTTTTCATTTAAGTCGTATTTAATTTTCATCAATGTTTAAACGTTTAATTTATATAAACTTTGTCAACCTAAAATATGTCAGGAGAAAAAAATTTACTTATTTTTTTTTAGATAGCATCATCTTCATAAATTATCCAGATGTTGCTATCTAAAAATATTTTTTTATATTATGATATTTAAATATTAGTATCTATACTAACGTATGAACAATATTTTTAATTTGCAGCAGAAAATAGTCTTTCTTAGTACCTGGGCAAATCTGGAAAGCGTTTGCCACCCACATGGCGTATCTGAGAATGTGCCAGTTTGGCAGGGGACGATGAAACCAGTGCCAGTGATCACAGCATTAAAGTGTCGTGCAGAGAGAGAGAAGGATTTGATATATTACAACGCATTCTCACCCCAAGGCGTCATCTAACTGACAATTTTGACCATGCTTCAATATTCGACACTAAAGGTACCCTTTAGCGTCAGTTAGTTGACGCGATCCCAGGGCGTCATCTAACTGACGCTAAGGGTAACGCGTCAGTTAGATGACGCGGGTAGGTTTAGGTCTGGGTAGAAGGGCGTCATCTAACTGACGCTAAGGGTAACGCGTCAGTTAGATGACGCCCTGGGATCGCGTCAACTAACTGACGCTAAAGGGTACCTTTAACGTCGAATATTGAAGCATGGTCAAACTGATTCCCAAGGCGTCAGTTAGATGACGCCTTGGGGTGAGAATGGGCTGTATATTATAGTAACATATTCTCAATATAAGCTCACTTTATGCAGTATGTGTAAAATAAACAGTAATGACATCACTTTTAATATATTTTCAGCACAAAGCGTTTAGGTTGGTTCTCCTCGTGTTTGTTTGAAAGTCATACAATATATGCAATGTAATACACACACTGCTATGTGGTTGCTAACCTATTTGTGTAGTTGCCAGGAGGTTGCTACAGTATGTGGTGGCTAAGGTGTTCTGTCTGGTTTCTAGGATGCTGTTATGTGGTTGCTAAGGTATATTTGGTTGTTGCCATGATGTTGCTATGTGGGTGCTAAGGTGTTCTATGTGGAGGCCAGGATGATGCTATGTTGCTAATATATTCGGTGTGACTTCAGTTTAACGTATTCACTGTTGATGCCAGGATGTTGTTATGTGGTTGCTAAGATGCTCAGTGTTGGGGGTAACACATTATAAGTAACTTGAGTTATGTAATCAAGTTACTTTTTTCAAGAAAAGTAACACATTACAAGTAATTCAGATTATGTACTCATAAGGTTTTTCAAGTAATGCATTACAAGAAAAAGTAATCTGATTACATAACTCACGTTACTTGTAATGCATCACTTGAAAAACCTTATGAGTACATCATTTGAATTACTTGTAATGTGTTACTTTTCATGAAAAAAGTAATCTGATTACATAACTCACGTTACAAGTAAAATAACGCATTACAAGAAATGGGAGTTATGTAATCAGATTACTTTTTTCAAGTAAAATAACGCATTACAAGAAACGGGAGTTATGTAATCAGATTACTTTTTTTAAGTAAAATAACGCATTACAAGAAACGGGAGTTATGTAATCAGATTACTTTTTTCAAGTAAAATAACGCATTACAAGAAACGGGAGTTATGTAATCAGATTACTTTTTTCAAGTAAAATAACGCATTACAAGAAACGGAGTTATGTACTTAGATAAGGTTTTTCAAGTAACGTGAGTTATGTAATCAGATTACTTTTTTCAAGTAAAATAATGCATTACAAGAAACGGGAGTTATGTAATCAGATTACTTTTTTCAAGTAAAATAACGCATTACAAGAAACGGGAGTTATGTAATCAGATTACTTTTTTCAAGTAAAATAACGCATTACAAGAAACGGAGTTATGTACTTAGATAAGGTTTTTCAAGTAACGTGAGTTATGTAATCAGATTACTTTTTTCAAGTAAAATAATGCATTACAAGAAACGGGAGTTATGTAATCAGATTACTTTTTTCAAGTAAAATAACGCATTACAAGAAACGGGAGTTATGTAATCAGATTACTTTTTTCAAGTAAAATAACGCATTACAAGAAACGGGAGTTATGTAATCAGATTACTTTTTTCAAGTAAAATAACGCATTACAAGAAACGGGAGTTATGTAATCAGATTACTTTTTCAAGTAAAATAACGCATTACAAGAAACGGGAGTTATGTAATCAGATTACTTTTTTCAAATAAAGTAATACATATTAAGTAACGCGAGCTATGTAATCAGATTACTTTTTTCCACTAACACAAGTTACGTAATCAGATTACTTTTAGTGTAGGTTCAGACTAAATGTGAGCAGGCATTCACTCATCTCACTTAACAGATTCAGTATTTCTCAAAATGAATAAAAAGTTAAATTATATTATATTATGAAAACCTGCAATTATTAAATGTTAAATTTATTAAAAATGTTAATCTGACTTTATTAACCAATGTATTTGCTGCTGACCTTCGATTGATTCAATTCAACCATACTAATAAGCAAAAAATTACTTCAGTTAAACATCACATTTGTGTTTCTTTTTTTTATTGCTGAAAAGTGTTGAACTTTCTTCTCCTGTTTCCTATTCTTCAGTGATCCAGAATGGCAGAACAGCTGAAAGGTTTGTTTGAGCTGCGCCCTCTACTGTACAGGCATAAAAATACTTTTCCTTCAGCCTGAGGCTTATTCATTTCACTTTTGGTGTGAAAGGGCCTTTACATTTGCCAAAAATACAACTTAAAAAAAATTAAATAAGCAAGCCCAGCCCAGGTGAGAAAAAGTAATGCAAAAGTAACCAACATTGGGTTCGAGGTGATCACAAGGACAATGCTATGTGGTTGCTAACATATTCTAAGTGGTTGCAAGGATTTTGCTATGTGGCTGCTAAGGTGTTCTGGATGGTTTCTAAGTGGTTACTTGTGGGAACAAGCATAAAGAGTCAATTCATTGACTCTATTAATTATATAGTATGAGTTTCACTTTCAAAATTGAACTTTTTAGGCAATTTTATCAGAAAAAACTAAAATTCTCAATTCTAATACAAGCTGGACACAATTTAGCAAACACCACTATTGAGTCAAAGCATTTGTTTTCAACCTTTTTAAATAAGCTCAACAACACATTTTGAGTCAGGTTTCGGCTCGCTGCCGTCTCCCGCTGTGAAGAAACGAGAGCAGGTCAAGAGCGAGACCCGGAGCAGGATTCTCACGCTGCTCTTGGACCGGGCACCGCCGGCCGGGCTCAGATAGCTCATGAGGTCGAAACACATCCGCAATTCTTCTGGCAACTTCTCTGTGGCTGGGATGATAAACAGTGGCCCCCCTCCTCTCTCAGCCGCGCTACCCTCCGCACACCCTTCTTTTCTTTTTATCTCTTGTTATTTGGATGGCGAAGCGGGCTCCGGCCCAGAGAAACACAGGCGATGAATAGAGGGGCTGTGGGAGTGCGTTCTCTCAAATTGGGTGCAATTTGCTCGCAGCCTCCCCCCCTGCTGCTCAATTGGGACATTCCATTCAGCGATCGGGGCGATCCTTGCCTCCCTCTCTAAAGAGAGTGTTCACATTCAAGAGCGCAAAGAAAGAGCGCTAGGAAAGAAAGAGCACTTCCTGTGTCATTTTCACACAATGCTGTAATGGCATATTTCTTAAACATGATGTGCCACTGGTTCACGGGTTACTGGCTGCAGGGTGTGTGTGAGTGTTTCAGGGCAGCACAGCGATGCCTCCCCGTTACACACCGGGTCCATGCTAAATGCGTAATGGAGGTCTTTTCCCCCCTCTGGGCGTCCTCCCCGTGTGAAAACACTTCATGTCAAGTACAGATTAGCTCGCAATCTGCGAGTCTGATGATAGTTAAAATGCATGACCCGAGGCGATTTCTGCCGACTGGGTTTGTTAGCCGTTACCACATGGGCTGGATGTTAACATCTGATGTAGAACTTTTTATGTTTGCTCCACAGTGTCCAAAATACTGAGAACATTTTTTTTTTTTCATTTAAACCTGTAAATAAAGAACATTTTAGGACTTGCTGGGAATAATATTGTATATTATTTGTTTTTAGTTAAACTAAAATTATGATGGTATAATTTTCAATAAAAAAAAGTTTTGAGATGTTTTATGATTTTGAAAAAATGAAAGCAAGGAAAAGTTCAAATACAATTGTTATAAAATCCTAACACATTCAAAAGTGCTCAGGTAATGTCAAGGGAACGACACATTTCAAGGGTGGTCAAAAATACATATCTTCATATTTACAAGTAAAGCTTCATCTTCAAAATTCTTATTACACTTTTCACAGATATGGGGACTAATGTAACATTTGTCTGACAATCTTAGATTCTCATTGTTTTTCCATTGTGCATCTGCTGCTGTTTTCCTTATAATGAATATTTCAGTTAGATGTGGTGAAATGACTGGTCCACTCTTGTGGTTGCCTAATCATGCATGTGGCTGTTGTATCTACTTTAGACATCCATTTTGGATGGGAACGTTAAACACTTTATTTAAATGTACAGTATTACAGTAGATTGTAGCTGTTCTGACTGTCCTTGGCCCGCTGGATGTGATATGCTGGTCAATGAGTTCCCCACCCCTGTCTTAAAGTCAGTCTGTTTCACACAAAAGATAATGAAGAGAACGGAATGGGCGGGTCTCCATCTTTTCCGTTTTATCAGTATCAGGAGATGGAAGGAAAGCATTACTATGGCAACTTCCATTGTGGTCAAACATCATATAGCCTACTGTGGTTTTACCAAATTATACTATGGTAACTGTGGCTCAACTGGGTCTGCTTCAGGACCCAGATTTTATATTGGACAACAAATAATGACTCTTCTTAGTCCTAAATCTTCTAATCTTAGAAAACTATTTTTAAATGGGTAAACTGTTTATACATACATGGATGGACGGACGGACACTGTCGGGCAAAAACCTTGCATCTCCAAAACCAATACTCTTCAGGAAATGGAAAAATACTTAATTAAACATTATTAAACACTGTGTTGTCAAAGTGTATATTGTGGCTTTACATGCTCAGACATTTGCATGTGTCATTATATTATTCATATTTTCCCCAAATCAAGCTCAAATAGCTTTGTCCAGTGTTTTGTCCCTCATTAGAATGGCCGACTCTAAGGAAAATTCGCAATTATCTTTTAAAATGTTTTATTCCGTGGCTTCATAGGTTTCCGCCCGTTATATATACTGCATATGTTTAAAATGTTTCCCTGCTGTCCATAAACAAACTAAAACAGACCTGTGACATATTATGGGGTCTGAATTAAAAGTGTCCTCATTTTGCCGTTACCTGATCTTTTAATCTGATTGTTTCTCTCCGCAGTGATCCAGGTTCACGTACTAAAAGGAGACAAGGCGGGTGAATGGTGGAAATTCACTATCAACATCATATCCGTCTATAAGCAGGGCGGACACCGCATTCGCAGAGGAGACCAGCCCCTGTGGGTCCGCGCTAAAGACGTGGCCTGCAAGTGCCACAAAATTAAACCCGGGAGGAAGTACCTGCTCATGGGCTCTGACAGCGACGACTCCCGCGGTCAGAGCGGCGTGGTGGTGGACAAGGGCAGCATGCTCATCCCGTGGAAGGACCTGTGGGGCCGCCGGCTTCGGAAATTCCAGCAGCGTGACAAGAGGGGCAAGTGCTAGAGGGGTTGAAGAACACAAAATAATGACCCGAGCGCCTACAAGTCGGAGCGGATTGATCAGACTGTGGTGAAGGACAACCACTTGTGCAGTTTTGCCTTCCGTCGTTTAGCGTTTTGTTTTTTTCGTTCCCATCAAGATTTTATTTTTTCATATCTTCAATTTTGCAGAATTTGCACCTACTATTAAGTATACATATATGTAAAGTCGTTTATGTGTGATCCTTTATGATTTCTGCCTTTTTCCACAAATATTAAGAGAAACAAGCTACTGAGTCAATGTATCTACATGAACGTTTCACTTCAGAAGAAGGGTGTTGGCGGTCGACATTTGAAAGCACATACAGTGGGGTCCAAAGGTTTATTTTATACATGGTTGCAGAAATATAAAACAAAGAAGAATTTAAATGACAAAATATTCATGAATCTGCAAATGTATTATTTGACCTGTGGTGCACATTTGACTCATTGGGATGATGTTGCAATCCCCTTCTTTCAAAGAAAATAAAAGCACTTTTAATATCTCCCTCAGACTTTTGGGCCCCACTGTACAGTTTTTATGAGAATGCAGCATACGTGATCATGAGGGAACTATAAAGATCTGTTGACCCAATACATGCTAAAATTAGATATAACATCCTTTACATTCCTTCCTCTCAGATAGAAAATCTGTTGACAATACCTCACTGTTGCTGTTTGGAAGAACTGTGATTGGTTCAAAATTGTATGACATCATAAGGATTTTTTGGTGCCAAAAGCTATGCTGATACTTTTGGCCTTTGATACTTTGATCATTAAAGTGTGAAGTCTACCTTCTGTTCCATAACTAGTTGTAGTATGAGTTTAGATAAACAAATAGAGTATGATTTTTTTAACCACTTTATGATTTTTGATTTGAAAAACAAAAGTGTATTTTTCATTATGAACAAGTTCCCTCTTTACTGCAGACTCTTATTATATTATACAGAATAGATCTGAGAGTTTCCAGATATTGATAATGCAATAATCACAACATTCCCCAAAAGTAGATATGTCATCATTAGGAGATATCAGAGAAGCTTCAGCATGTCAAGATGACTCGAGTTTGATGAAATTTTAATGTTCTAGATACTAAATTTGAGACATTCTATAAGTCATTGCTAAGGTTTAGTGATACAGGGATCAAGGATATAACGTAAGGTTACATCGTACCAAAATAAATCGGATAAATGACTCTTGTTATTTAGGGAAACAAACAATTTTCTGTGTTATCACTTGTGTGGTACCTTTCTTTGTTTTGGTACTTTACTACAGTGATATTCTCTACTGTTTTTGTATAGTTGTATAGTTTTCTTTTTTTTGTACAATATTTAGTAGATTATATTCACATGCAATTAACCATTTTTTTATTTTATGAATATTCTGAAAATAAGAAAAGGAATTTTAGATTTTCTTTGTTTACACGAGTTGATAGTGTAGAGAGGGATGTACTATGTCTATGTGACATGAAAATATGCGCGCACACACACAAACACACACTTTAACATCCAGTCACTGTCCAGCTCTGAATCTCTGACAGCGACTATGAACTGAAAGTCAGTGACTTTGACATTTTGGAAAATGACTCTGAACAGATTTTTTTTTTTTTGATGAAGACATTTACAATGTTCATGGTCCTCCTGTATATGATGTTTTACTGTGTACTTTGCAAAAGCTGTGTATTGTCCTGTAATGCATACTAATATATTACGATTCTCATAAATGAACATATTTAATGATACATGAACTCACATGTCTGTGTGTTTATTTTTGGTCCCAAATATGATATTTTATATATTATCTCAGTTTTTTTGTGTACAGCCACCAACGACCAAGAAAAAACGAAAATCTGCAAACTGTATACTTGTAATTTTAATTATATTCAATTATATTGTGGCACAATAATAAAAATGTCCATTAATAGAAGCAAAATCGTTTCTAAGATGCAGTTATTTTATTGTAAATAATTATAAATGGGTTTGCACTCTATAAACCCCCCCCTCATTTTTCATATGGATGAACGTTAAAAGCTATAATTATATAATAATTATTTTAATTTCAAAATAATAATAATTATTATTATTGCTATAGTAATTATTATATTGAAATTGTTATAATAATTGTTAAATATAATTTATTATAATATAACTTATGATTAATAATATATATATATATATATATATATATATATATATATATATATATATATATATATATATATATATATGTGTGTGTGTATTTATATAAATAAAATGTATATAGCCTACACACACACATTATATATATATATATATATATATATATATATATACTTATTATTTATTTATTCTATAGTAGTAACAGAACATCATAAAATTTCAAATGTCCTAGTTATATTATTTTGTTCCATCATGGCCAGAAAGAGACAGATGAGCACTCTAGGCTACCAGTAATTTAACGGTACCAACTAAATAACAATAAAAATATTATAATTATAACAATTCCGAAAGCCAGAATAGTAAGCCAAGTTAAACACAACCAAATACTGTACGTCAAGTGCCGCACGGATGGAGGGCCTGTAAAATGTGAAGCAAAGAGTTAGTGTGAACAATAAATGTCAAATGGAAGTAAAATACAGTTCTGTTTTTGCGACACAAAACCCAGCAGCAGACGCGATAAGCTGCATCATCATTTACTTTGGCTCTCTGGACCTCAATAAAGACCAGAGCCTTTCAGAAGGGCTTCAGCATGTAAATGTCAGGGTTTTTTTGTCCGTGTATTTCAGCTTTAACTAATCCAGTGATGTATCAAACACGTAAAACAGACCACTGTTAACAGGGTGGGCACTTGGTGGTTCTTATTCAAATGAAAACTAAGCCATTTTTAGAAATCTTCTGCATGAAGGAAGTTGTCTTTTGTCCTAAACATTCATTTGAGCAATACAATAGGTGTATAAAAGTACAAAGGCATTTTTCTTAACAAAGAAAATATATATATATATATATTTTTTAAAGTGGATGTATAGTGGATGCAAAATTACGTCAGTCAGTGTCAGGACAACCAATAGCAACAGAGAAGACAGTTTAAAACAGAAATGACTAAATGGAAAGTGTGCATTTCCAATACTTTAGGGTGATAATCTAAGTGAAGCACCAGCTAAATGCTAACTCCCCTCCTGCTCTCAAAACATTTATCTTAGACACACTCCCACCATTGTGTCTCTGTTAACAGCCATCAGGCACCTCCTAAAACAACGGCTTCCGGACTGTCTGCAAGTGTGTGTAGGGCTGGAAAGGTCAAATTCAGATCACCCCAAGACACGACTACACCAGCGCAAGCACCAAATAGCGCATCTTGTTCTCAGAGCATCAGATGGGTAGCTGAACGGGAAGGACGGATCAACGCTGTTTGTCTGGGTTTCTCAGCCTCAGCTTCTGAAGGAAATGACTCCATAAGAAACCTCATTAAACTTCTTGAGGTTGGTCAACATTGCCCATTTACTGTAGATCACATTAATTCCGCTTTCATTTCAAGGAGAAATGTTTAATTAGTTTTTTTTCCATCTCAGATGTTCTATTATGAAGAATCATTTCCTTTCTCTCTCAGTAAACAATCTACAATTTTGATCTCTTTCAGTCCTGAGGGGCTCCTGGACTTTCATCTGCAGTATTAACCCTCAGCCAACTTCTCGTTTCCTTTGTTTGCCATTAATTTGCATAGATTTTTGTATAGACATGCAGATGTTACCTACAGTTGCTATCAAGGTCTTCATTAGTTGCACCAGGTGTGCTTGAGCTAGAACACATGAAATACATAATATTGCTAGGTTTGCAAGTTCAAAGTTAAAGGAACAGTGGTTAACACTACCTGGACGGGGCAGTAAAAGGAAGCTATCAACGACTGAGAGATGGAAATGCATTTACTGAATAAATTCTGACGTATAGGTTATCAATACCTCCGTCATCTGCTCGTACAACTTGATGGAAATGCACCTAATTCGCATTAGTTTTTTTTTCTTCTTTTGCGAACTTTGAAAAGATTCGGTTCAAAGTTTTGATGGAAACCCAGCTACTGAGGTTTCAGCTTTCACAGTAAGGTGCGTACTAAATGCATGCCAGAGCTCCAAGACGTACACCACTACTGAGCCAAAGGCACATTATATGATTTTGACAGCCCATTCTCACCCCAAGGCGTCACCTAACTGACGCCTTGGGAATCAGTTTGACCATGCTTCAATATTCGACTGTAGTAGTAACTGTAGTAACTGCTGCAGTCGGATTCACAAAATGAATCATTAAATGCTTGTGAATGGGATCAGTACGTTCATTGACAAGAATCGGCTCCACAGAGTGATTCAAAACTGTAGGATGCATACAATGCATGAAAAAGGTTCTAGCGTTGTGATTAATGAAAGAAACAAATCAATAAGTAAAACATTCTGTACTTTAAACTAGTGCTTCTGACCAGTGCTCTGATACCGTTTGAAATATCTGAATTTTCATGCGAAGTTCTTCTGTTTGCTATCACTGTTTTCTACTCTCATAAACATGCCAACATACAGTACTTGCGTTGCACAGCTACGCAATGCAGACAGGAAGTCTGTTAAATCTTTTTTGTTAAATCTTTATTTGTTTTGTTTATACACCTATTATTTTGCTACATAATATAGTAATTGATCAGGTTCATGCATTACATTTGGACTTTCCAAATGATTGCAGTCTTTCATTTTCATGGTATGCATCTAAAGATCTCGAATTTCTTTCTAAAAATGTTTGTGTTCTGCTGAAGAAAGGCAGTTGTGCACATCTGGGATTGCATCAGGGTAAAAGAAT
This sequence comes from Chrosomus eos, assembly GCA_036326025.1. NCBI lineage: Eukaryota > Metazoa > Chordata > Actinopteri > Cypriniformes > Leuciscidae > Chrosomus > Chrosomus eos. The sequence goes on from CM070821.1 coordinate 14,988,470, forward strand.
AATGGGAATTACAGTTTTGGACAAATTCTTTAAAGGATTTGTGTTTGTTAAAACAAGTGCTATTTCAGTTTTTTACCTTATATATTGTAGAATTATAGCTGTAACCAGTACAATTTAAAATTTGAAATGGTAGAATTATGGCTGGAACCACAGCTGCCAGTATTTTACTGTTTAATTATTACAGTAAAGCTGTTAAATGGAAAAACGATGTTAAAACCATAAATTTACGGCAAATGGCTGGAACCACAGCTGCCAGTATTTTACCAAAATAACAGCATAGTTGTAAAATGGAAAAACGGTGTTGAAACTGTTAAATGGAAAAATGGTGTTTAGACCGTAAACATTGCCTGGAACCACAGCTGCCAGTATTTTACAGGTACATTTTAACAGTGCAATATATAGAGGAATTAAGGTGGCTGGGACGCTTTGCACTTTCAACCTAGTATTTACTTTTTATTCAATTATGTTCCAGATTACCGTAATTCACCCCAACATATACTCATGTAAGGCGGAAGCAGGCCATCAACCCTCTTTAAACCCCATACAAATGTTCATTTAAAAAACAAACCAAACAGGCGCAATGCTTTTCTGGTGTCTTGTCTCGTGAGCATCAGGGTTCAGCGTTTTCTTGTTGCCAGTTTGGAAACAAAGCGAATACACATTGAGCATGTGCACTTCCCAGTTCTCCTTCTCCCACCCCTCTAATTCTCCCCGTCTCTCGCTCTCTCTTCTCTCACATCGTTGTCACAGAATGGCCCAAAGCCTTTGAGAATTGCTCCATGAGAAACAAATGCCCAGGCGCCTTAATGGAGTCCAAATCAGAGCAGGATTCAAAGAGGTGCTCAATATCAAGCGTTTCGCCCAGCCACACATACACATGCACATGCACACAAAATAGGGGCCCAAGTGTTTGACACCTACGCCCTTGGCATTTCTCTCTGTCCTTTTCCCTTATTCCTTTCACTCATTCTCTCCATTTCCCCCTCTCTTTCAGTACTAATTTCTGGCTTACGAGACACGGGCACAAAGCCGCCTCTTATGTGCATAAGAGTGGCTGGGATTCCTCACCGTGCACAGGAATGTGAGGTTGGGTTGCTTTTATCTCATTAACATTTCCATACAGGATTAAGCCACTTGGCCCTCAGGACCTGTATGTTATATATGTCAACCATTCCCTGGGATATAGCTATATGCTCTTGCCAGCTGCAAGTAAACAACGAAAAAGACAATTGGCTAATGCTCAAGCACTCTTAATTTTCATTCACACGCTTTCAAGAAAGGGCAAAGGCAGGTGTGAGCTCGATGCTCTTGTTTCGCCAGTGGGGCGACAACTAAGATGTGCTCTTCACATTCCAGGCCATAATATACAATCTTAAGTATTAGTGCTAAAAAAATAAAAAACATTAAAACAACTTATACAATTTATAAATTCAAATTTAGGGAAGACTGAGTGAAAAAAAATAATAATACAATTTATTTCCACCTGATTGAAAGCACGAGTTGGATGTAACATACAATTTTAATTGGATTCCTTTTTTAAGACTTTAGAGATCACGTAGTGCGATTTCTCAGTTACTTACCGAAAATAATATATAATTGCCATTTTCAACCAGAATGTAGGCTAAAACTGATCTGACCTGCATGCAGACATGGCCCTATTTAAATTATTACAGTAAAAAGTCACAATTATGAGATGTCATGTCACAGTTATGAGAAATAACATGAACATATTGATATACTGTATGTATCTATTGATGTACTGTAGTTATCAGTCATATCAATATCTTTATGCTGCCTTATAATTTCATAACAGTGGCAAACCCACTACTGTTGCTACAAAATGGTGAATTGAAATGTACAATATGACATATTACAACATTTAAGGGCAATTATACATAACTGACAAAACTGTAACTTCAGCACATTTCTTCTACAGGGCTGTTGAATGCTTGAATCTGATTGGCTGACGAACGTTCTAAGGTGTTTAAGTGTCTAAGGCAGGTCCAGGCAGGTCTTGACCGCATTACAGTTCCATATCACTTATTTCAAAGGTCTTTACAGATAACAACAGCAAAAGAACCAAAACCCGACACTGACCAAGCAAAGTAAATGTAGTAAATGACCATGTAACTAGGATAAAAACAACATATTATTGCCATGTTTTTTACCACAAAATTAAGCTTTTATTCTGTACGGAAAGCACATAGCCTACTCTCTTTCTCCCACTCAAACACGCACACACACATAGTACGGACACACATTCGAACAGAAATGTGTGACAACTCAACAACTCAACAGCAATGCTCTGACGGTTTTGTCAGTAAAATAGTTCAAAAACTTAAAAGCTACATGACATTTCTCACTAGCGGGGTAATAACTGCACTGTTCTTGAAGAAGATAAAATTACAGTTTTGCTATTATTAGATACGCTGCTGCTGCTAAACAATGTTGAGAGACACATTCTCTCTCTCTCTCTCTCTCTCTCTCTCTCTCTCTCTCTCTCTCTCTCTCTCTCTCTCTCTCTCTCTCTCTCTCTCTCTCTCTCTCTCTCTCTCTCTCGGTTTAGATGCATAAGAAATTAGTCCTACACACAAGAGCGTTTTAAGGAAAAAACCTAACAAATGTCTTGAAATACATGATCTGTGTGGAAGCTGTGTGGACAGTAGTATAAGCAGAATAATTGACTCGAGACATTGAATTATTGAAAAATAATGCATACCCAAGGGTGTGCATTATTTTTCAATAATTCAACGACCCTGAGTCTATTATTCCTTACATAGAATATGAACAAGATAATCAACTTGCAACCGTAGGTACAAAAGTCACAATTACCTTTTTTTTTTTTTAACTCTAAGACTGAAATAAAAAGATTTGTAAATTTAAAGTGCTGCTTGCCCATGAAAAAATTGCCAATATGCTACACTATTTTTTTAATCAATAATACATTTTCAGTAAAAATGTCTAAACATTCTTAAAATAACAATAAATATAAAAATATATACTTCAGAAGTAAAATGTCATTATATTATTTGTTAATTAAAACAATGAACTCTTAAGTGTAAGTCTATGGGATTTCTTCACCCGTTTTATCATCCACGAGACAAAAAAGGTTTGATCTCTTTCCTGAAAAAGCCTTTAAGATTTAAGGTGACATTCATGACTGTAGCACAATATACTACAAGTAAAAGATCTTCTCTGAAAGATCTTCAAGGAATATAACCACTGAAAAAAAGTTAACCAATCAAACCACGCATTACTGAAGTGCAGCGCAGTCTCATCCCAAGAAGTCATATATTGACGTCTTGGGACGTCTTTTGACCATACGTCAATATCCGCCTTTTTAGGGTACCCCTAAACGTCGGTAAATGACGATCCTGGGACGTCATACAACTGACGCTTTACCTTTAACGTCAGTAGGTGACGGGGTAGGTTTAGGGGTAGGTTTAGGTCTGGGGTAGAGTTAGGGGTACCTTTAAGGGTACTCTAAAAAGGCGGATATTGACGTATGGTCAAAAGACGTCCCAAGACGTCAGTATATGACTTCTTGGGATGAGACTGCGCTGTAACAGGCCCCAAGAAGATTAAAAACTTTAACGCACTGATTCATCGGACAGTAGAAAATATTAGATCAGAGTGTTCCCTGTGAAAAAAAAAGAAAGTCCACTGTCAAGCGCTGTTGGATTAACAGCCCAATGGGAATACAACTCCAAAAAAGTGCGGACAGAAATACAACAGTACGGTGAGAGTATGGAATTTTCCATCCTTCACAGGCAATCCCTATTGACCCCCATTTAATCAGAATACATTAATATTCCCAAGTATTGGCACTGGCCTGTGGCACTCACCAGCCGAACAAAGTACTCGGTGACTTTGACGTCTGGGATCTTCAAATAAACCCCAGCTGGGAGCCATGGGGACAGGGAAGTGGAATTAACTGCTATATTAGCTGACCTTCATCCTGTTGTTTCTCCAAACTTGCCTGGTGGAGGCCCCTCGCTCCACCGTAACCAGGGTCTCCCAACTCAACAATGTGGGCATTTCCCTTCATGGCGCTACACAGGACTGTGAGGTTTACTGTGCAAACAAGACCCAGTTCTGCCAAAGGATTTCACTCCGACATTCCTACATCATTCTTTCTGCTTCTCTGCCAGCGCTTCTGGATGATGGAGGGAGTGTAACACTAGATGAAGGCTGGCTTGTTGCTGTTGAATTCATGTCGGTCAATTCTGAGGGTGAGTCATATTGCATCATGCTTCTTTTCACCTGATGTTGGCCATCACATCAGAACATACACTATATTCTCTCAGCGAGACTGACATCTCAAACGATGAATACTAAATCAGCACGAGAGACCTCTGGACGACTTGAAGAACGAATTTAGATTTGACATTCAACACCTACTTAAACTTGCATCCTTATTAACCTCTTTCATCCTATTGCTAGCATTTAGAAGAAGCACAACACAAAAACAAACCTGTGAAAACATTTCGCTCTCAGTCATCTCTTAAAAAATAAAGGTTCTAAAACAGAGATGCCATATAAGAACCATTTTTGGCTCCACAAAGAACCTTTCTTAAAAGAAGAACATTTTAAAAATCTAAAGAACCTTTACCACTATATAAAGAAACTTTTGTACAATGAAAAGATTCCATGGATGTTAAAGGTTCTTCAAAAGAACCTTTATTTTTAAGAGTGTATGAACTTGAATTTGAGTTTTCCAATTCAAAATAGCATAGATAATTTAGTCATTTATATATATTTTGTTATTGTATAATTTACCCATTTCTTGACCTTTTAAGACAAAATTATCCCATATAAACATCGTATCATATTAGAACTAGCCATTATAAGACTATGCGAACCCATAAAAAATAACAATCAGATCAATTTAAAAGTACAAAAATAAAAGACACAGAGACAAATTAGAGAGACAAATAACTTGCCAGTATAGAAAAGCATCATAAAAATATATTATATTTAATTACTAAAAAAATGTTTAATCCTTTTTATATATTGTTTATCATTTTCTATACATATTTTACAATTGTTGTATAATTGTTTACAATTTTTTATTAAATTTTATACTTATTATTAAATATACAGTTTTGTTCGCTACACAAAAAGTCAATCTGGTTTGGAATTTGCTTGAAAGTGAGTAAATGATGAATATACATTATTAGATGAACTATTTCTTTAATAAATACCTTCTGACAGTGCCTAAATTATGTAATATATTTCTGAATGTACTGTGGACTACTTTTCTGACTTCTTATTGTAACCTCGATTTACTACTAATATTTTTTTCTTGCTTTGTTTAGTTTATGCTTTTTATTGTCTTCAGCTAACCCGCAACTGCTTAAGCAATACACATGTAGCATATCTTGTAATGCCAATAAAGCAGACTGAAACACTGAGAGGGATAGTAATAGTTCCCATCTGGCGTTGCCTCAGTTTGTTCTCTGTCAGCGTAACGGAGGATAGACTCTGATAAACACATACGGGAGGCGATGTCCTCTGCCAGCTGACGATGAACAGAGCGCTCGCATCTCCATTTGGTGCCTAACAAATATCACCATCCCATTCACATCCCTCCTAAACAAAGAGCTTGAGATATGCATGACATACTTGACATACATGAATGCTTCATAATCAAATTATGATATCGACCTGTAGATGATGAAAGAACTGAAAAGGACTGAATATAACAAATTCCCCTCCCTAAACCTATTGGGAAATAATTGATAATAACATGTTCCTAAAGTCCCTAATCCCAGGTCTAACTCCTTCCTTATCCCGAAAATCTAATTGGTTGAGAGAAACTTTGTTCCAGGACCAGGACATTGATCCAGGAACATGTCCTACTTGCTAAAATCACATTAAGTGCCAAGATGCATGAAAACATAATCATACGACACCTGTTCGAAATGTGTCAGAGTTTCTCTCTCATTTTATGCCAGATTTAACATGAAAACACTAAAAGATGTTTGTAATTTTCTCTGGATAAGATCACCAGCGAAATACCTTAAATGCCATATAAAACTGTTTCTACCTACTACAGTGCTTTAAGAGAAGATTTCGGGCATGTTTTGCCAAAGCCTGCACTTGTAAAGTGTTACAAGTCAGGCATTGATCATTGCAAGCCTTTTGATTGACCCCAATTCTGCTTAAAAGCTCCCAGATTTTCAGGATTTGATGTCAAGCCTGAACTATGATCTAAAACAAAGTGTTAAGACAAGTATTATGGGAAAATGATGACCGCATAGAAGTGCATAACAATCAGATGGATTCTGACTATGACTGACTACCGGATGACTAACACTTAGTATTTTTACCACAGGAAGACGCTGCCCTCTGTTAGCCTGAAGCTGCACGTTCAAGACGCTCCAACAGCTGCTAGATTACAAATGTTAAATCTGTTGGGCTGCGCTTAGAAAATAAAATATTTTTTATTCTAGGTCATTAAGTCAGAAACCATTATCAGGACCTTTTTTTAGAGGGAGGAAAAAGGTGAGAGAGATTAATCCAAGTGAAAGAAGAACCCTTCAGCCAAAAAACACCACCTCCCAATCCCCGTCCCAGCCAAGACCTGACTCATCCACAGGAAAATACAATACATCATCTGTTCTAAATCAATACGGCATCATATTTTAAAGGGCACCTATTATGGCATTTATAATGTTCCTAATAATGTTCTGGGAGTCCCCAACAACAGTTTTACATGCATGCAATGACAAAAAACACTTTTGTTGTCTTATAATATGCATTTATTTTTACCTGATTTGCTCACCGACTCCCAAATGATTCGTTTAACGACTCATTTGTCCAAACCCCTCCTTTACGTGACGCTAATCTGCCGTGATTGGTCAGACGACTCAGTCAGTTATTGTTTGCGTTAGCCCAAAGCTTTAACATATTGATAAAGCACTGCAGTACTACAATGTATTGCTCCATTCTTTATGACAACTCCAATAACAACGAAAAACATTTCACAGATATTACAGATAGAAGCTGAGACCTAGAGAGACCTAAAAAGACCTAAAAGCTGCGCTGAGCGTAACTTAAACAACACACATACATACTTATTGAGCATGCTACAAAACCCATAAAAGCAACAATTATTAATAATACTTACAGGTTGTGATTCGGAGGAGGAAGCTGATCCAAATAAAACTGGTACTGAACCTTCCTTCAGTATCAACCGGCTCGCGAATCCACACTTGAAAGCATTTATGTTTGTAAAGCAATCGTCATTAAAATGACATGAACACAGCTCAAGGTGGCTATACTTGTGTGGTATAGTTGTACATATAAACTCTAGCCACTGATTCTTCTCATGCTCGTCCCTGGGCAGTGAAAAAAAAGTTCGCTTTTGATTCGCACTTCAGAACAGCGTCTGGTCGACATGATGTTGTCAAGTTTCACTGGAGTCTGCGGCGCGCGCAATGAGTGGGAGTATCTTATTCAAATAACTTGTCAAGTTGACTAACCTGACTCCGCCAGATGGATTTGCTCCGGCGAGGCTACAAGCACGAGGCTACAAGTTGACGTCATCTAGACAGAGAAAAAGCATTGTTCGTCTATTGATTCATATCAGCGACTCAGAGTCGACTCTTACTTTTGAGAGACAATAACTTTGTATACGGTGAACTTTCATATTTAAAACTTTGCAGGATGTTTTCGTTCACTTAGATCTATGTTACACACTACATGAAAGGTAATTTTCAAAATTCCATAATAGGTGCCCTTTAAAATGTAAAATACAAAAATTCATTTCAAAGGTAGGTGACTTGTGACTTGACCTTATTTTTAAACGGTGAAGTAAGCTATTTTCCGTGAATTTGTAAAACTTGCGATTCATTAACCGCGATAGGGAAATAACAAAGTAAACGGTAAAATTTGTACTGCAAACGGCATTTCTAACCAAGTATTGTTAGAAATACCCGTTTGCAATATCAAGCAGCTAACTGGAAGCGAATGACACCGGAAGCCAGACACATTCAATGGCCACATCCGCTTTTGCATTAAAAATAAGCTGGATAGTGCAGTTATAAAATTAATAAACATTCATACAACAATTAATTTACATTTCATGCCCATAAAAATGTATAAAATATTTGGAATAATTTTTTGAAAAAAAGTTTCTTCTGCTTACCAAAGCTGCATTTATTTGATCGAAAATACACAGCAAAATTGTGAAATATTATTACAATTTACCGTAAAATGACTGCATTTTCAGCATCATCATAGCAGAATGATTTCTGAAGGATCATGTGACACTGAAGACTGGAGTAATGATGCTGACAAAATTCAGCTAATAAAATTTCACATATATGAAAATAATAGGCTCCAGCATCCCTGCGACTCGCAGAGGATAAAACCGGTTTGGAGAATGAATGAATGAATATTAAAATAGTATGTTTTACAATTACAATTTTAAATTGTATTAATATTTCACAATAGTGTTTACTACTGTTACTATGTACCATAAGAGAGTTCTTTCAAAAACATTTCTTTAAAAATCATAATATTTCAAACTTCTGACTGGTAGTATATATACACATGTATAATATATATATATATATATATATATATATATATATATATATATATATATATATATATATATATATATATATATATATATATATATATATATATATATTAGTGCTGGGCCGTTATCGGCGTTAACGTGCTGCGTTAACGTGAGACTCTTATCGCGCGATAAAAAAAAATATCGCCGTTAATCTAAATTGGGTTGGTATCATAAATAGCTTTTTCGAATATCGTTATTTTCGCGCAATTCTAATGTGTAGTATGACATTGACGCCGCGCCTACTGTCACAGATCGCGCAGCAGGGTATTTTCCTGTCAGGGACACAAGGTGTACTTTCACTTGGTTGAGCGACGTTCCTCTCGTTACTTTATTTGAATGCTATACGTTGTTAAATGAGTTTATTCCAAGCGCGCTGTATCCTTTGTATGGGCATGAGCGATGCTCATTTACAGATGAATCACTCTTTTGAATCGATTCTGTTCAAAGACTTCATCAAACAAGTTGTCAGATCCGTTAAAGCGGTTCGCGAATCAGTTGATCTGTTCAGTCCCTCACGCACTGAATCTTCTGAACTCGAAGCGCTTTCAATTCACTCGAGGAGTCATAAGTAACAGGAAGATTTAAGAACATCAAGAGCGTTGGATGAAGTGGCCGTGGATCTACAGTCTAGTCTAGTCAAAGCAAATCTGCAAATGCATCTTTGCCAGCGATGAAGATCTTTATTAGTTGAACATCTTCGTAAACTGTCTGTGAATGAATGATTCCACAGGACGATACATTCGAGTTCATTTCATTCAGGTAATACATTTTACAACCAAACAGATCATTACGCCACGATAGCACTACTAAAAAGTACGACATTATCCGGTTTTTGGACATACATTAATTTATAGGCTACAAAAAAAAAAAAAAACGCTTCAGAGCGTCGGCGCACTGGTTAACAGGTTTAAATAAGCTACCATTGTCCACAGTTTATGAAATGAACACCCGCTATCCCGCGGTAATGTGCGTGTATTGCGCAGTGGCATAATCACACGGATAGTTTACATTGATTGAAACTTATTTGTTTAAAAAGAAGGCTATTGCAATAACAAGGCAGGTTCACATAAATCATTATGACATATGATGACATTATTTTTTGATCTAACGAGCATTGGCGATGCAAAAACGGACTGTCGTGCGTATTGTTTTTTTTTCTTCCAAATACTATGTTAAAAAAAACGAAGAAAACATGTTACTTGTTCAATTAATAAACAGCTTGTTTGATGACAAATCGCTAAAGATGAAATTGGCCTCCCTTTCTGTCATTGCGTTTTTTGTTTGTTTTGTTTTTTAACGATATTCGACTTTTGCTCCTCGATTGTCGAATGGCATTTTTGGCAGAAATGCACATCCCTATGCGAGGAGAACTCTTCTCAAAGACTTACTTTTAGTCATTATTTGGGTAGCATACATATTCTAAATGCCTTCGGGAAAATTCAAATGAGCCATTTTAATCTAGATTAATCTAGATTAATTTTAAAATTAATCTAGATTAAAAAAATTAATCTATGCCCACCTCTAATATATATATATATATATATATATATATATATATATATATATATATATATATATATATATATATATATATATACAGTGGTGTAGTCTAGTTTTTTGTAGTGAGTATACTGTGATACCAAAACTTTGATTTTGAAAGGTTGTCATGAAGACTTTAAAGTTTGTGAGTGTGTATATGATACGAATGAACGACGGTAGTTTTATCAAATGAAATGGTAAAATTCTTGTGAAGTGACTCTCATAAAAGCTCTGCAATGAAGTTCAAATGTGTGCATGTTCTCCTCATAGACGCTGAAAACACCACGAGTGTCACGCGCGCGTCAGTGTGTAGTGTTCAGTGTGTAGTGTTCAGTGTGTAGTGTTCAGTGTGTAGTAGGCTAGAGCACACATTGAGCGCTCATTCACAGAAACACGCAGAACATTCAGAGTTTATTTCAATAGCAGTCTTTTTGAGCTTTAATATTCATAGACACTTAGTAAATATCGAGATTTGATTCTATCATTAGCCTACTTTTGATTTATTCATTCAAAAATGGCTAAATTACGCGACGTTCCGCTTTACAGTAGCCTAGGTTATTTGTTACATTTGTTGCTGGCTTCCGCGATTCGATCCGTGTCGCTGCGCAAACACAGACGTCACGGCGGGGTGAATTTATGAATGAAAAATCTTTCACAAAACGATGTTGTTACGAATCCTCACGCGTTTTAAAGTGGGTATACGGAGATCTTTGACATTTCCTAGTGGGTATACGGAAATCCTTGACATTTTGGGTATACGGCGTATACCTGCGTATCACGTAGACTACACCACTGTATATATATATATATTATATGATGACTGGGTGATATCAAACATCATAGTATTATTGAACTACACACTACTTCAAACTATTTTCACTCTCCTTCTCACTTCCTGTCTCTATTGAGGAACAATGGTGTGAGAACCCGAGAACCCCCTCTCCCCTCAGCATCTGGTCTTCAGAAGTGTCAGTGCACACATGGACCCATTAGTTCCACTTCTGACTGGACCTGGCCCTAATCCTGTCCGTTTGCTCCCTCTCTCCGGAATCTTCAAGGGCCCGTGGGGGCCACCCAAGAGACCCATAACCACAGCAGCACCAGAACAAATACCTCAGTCCTTACGTACAACTTCACAACTCCAGGTGATTCTGTCCCTGAAAAACCACTTCAAAGCTCCGTGTGTCACCCTCTGCGTTATTACTGTGGCTGACCTTGAGGGAAGCAAGAGAGATAGTCAGAGGGGAAAAAAAGAGGAATGACAAGTGAGAGTGAGGGAATGTGTGGGAGAATAAGGGGAAGACGGAGTTGGTGAGGTGTTAGAACAGGAAACGGGATGTTAGCTAGAGGAAAGTTGGATGTGAGGGTGTGACTAGGGTGGCCATTTCCATTACACCAAAAAGGAGGACACATATATTTTGCTGATCGGTGGTTTTGTTGACGGGGGGGGGGGGGGGGGGGGGGGGGGGGGGGGCGTTGTAGTTGGTGCTGAGGGCACGCAAGGTCTCTCGCTCTCTGCCGCGCGCTGCACGGTTTGGAGCACATACAGTATGTTCTGTCTCGCACGCGCGGCTCTAGAGATTTGAACAGGCCGGTGACACAGTGTCCGTTTTTATTTCGGCTCCCATGTTAACAGGTGAGCTTGCACACTGCCTGCGTGACACGCGCGTCTCATGCTAGAAATAGAACCGACGCCTATTTTTCACGCGACATGCAAGCGTGTGGGAAGCGTTTCCAGGCAAAATACAATAGGAAAATATGTTTCTATGTTATTTTGTACACGAATACATATTAATAAACTACATTTTTGACAAATTCAGATATAAATATAGGCCTCATTTAAAAATAAATAAATAAATAGGCCTAATTATCAATTTTCAAATATTGCACCTGTCAATACAGAACGAAATATTCTGTAGTCTATTTTGCTGTCAATACTGCTGTGCTGAGATTGTCTTTATCAGTAGGCTTTATGCTTAACACGAAGTATAGGGCTTCCACAATCTCTCCCATATGTTGAACAAGGGTGATGCGTGTCAGCAGCGCCGCGTCAGACACGCTTCTGATGTGCAAAGACACAGAAAACGCGACGCAGCCGCCACGCAGCTGACACGCAACAGAAACGCCACGCTCACGCCACGCAGCCAGTGTGTCACCGGCCTAATTTAGGGGAATCAGAGAGCCGCTATCATTATGCGGGCTTTTTATAGGTTATTTTTTTTCAACAATTCAGCGCAACTCCAAAAAGGAGGACAAATGAGTGTCCGGCTTGAGGCTGCGCCGGACGCCGGACAGGGGGCTTAAAATCCGGACTGTCCGGCCAAAATCCGGACGTATGGCCACCCTAGTGTGACCGGGAACGGGGCCAGGATCTGCTGAGCTTTACCATAAGCACTTCATCCATCAGTCACTTCATGGACAAATAACTCACTTTATTACACAAATTACACAATATTCTTTGAACTAAAGAGAGTACTCTCAGAAGGGAACTATACTCTTTATAACGCATTTTCTTGGAAGTTTATTTTGCTAAAATTTTACTATTTAAATCTCCAGTGTTGGGGAAAGTTACTTTCAAAAGTAATGCGTTACAACAGTCCCTTTCACACGGCTATCCCGGTAAATTAGCCTAAAATTGAGACAACTACTAAACCGGTAAATTCAAAAATGTGCTGTTCACACAAGCAACAGCGTTCTGGCTTTTTACCGATAATATACCATTCACACATCAGTCCAAAATACCGGTAAACTCTGTGATGATAATATAGCGTTACTCCCTTAAAAAGTAGTTAATTACATTATGTAGTTACTTTTTATGGAAAGTAATGTGTTGCATTACTTTTGCGCTACTTTTTCTCACCTGGCTGAGGCTTGCTCTCTTTCAAGCCTTGCGGGTGTTTTTTGTTTGTAATTTTTTTTGCAAGTTTAACACAGTAATGTAATTCATCAACAAATATAATATACACCTTAATTTTCTTAAAAAAAAAACATATTTCCTGACCCCTTGAGCTATGTATGGCCTAAAACTCTCTTTATTGAAAGTTAAAAATGTTTTGTTACTTTTGTACTTTTTGTCTGTTCCTTCACATGCATCTCTAAGCGATTACGTTATGGAGAAGAGAGAATTCAAATGGAATTTTAAATTAATTAAACTGAAAAAATACATGCATTACTTTTTAATAAAGTAACTCAAATATTTATGTGTACATTTAGAAAGTTACTTTAATCGTTACATCAAAAAAGTAATCTGATTACGTTTTGCATGTTACTTTCTTGTAATGCGTTATGCCCAACACAGATCATCTCTAATGTATTTTTTGTTTATAGACTTGATATAATGACATGAGCTCCATTTCAAATAGTGGATCGCAACACAAAAATGAGTTGCAGATCTATTCCGATTAATATTATGCAACAGAAAAATAATAAACTGCAGCTAATCATATAATTGTGCATAATTGGGATGACAAAAATAGGGAATGATAAGCTTTTCCATATCTTTTATTGTTACCGTTAAAGGGGTTGTGTCCAGTCAAAGTATTTAACTCTAAATATTTAAATAAATGATTATGTACTAGACAAAATCTCAAATTCATCCTGAATAAAACTGCATAAAAGAAAACATGGTCAACTATATTAAACACATAGTCAACACAATGAACATTGTGTCGTCCACAATGTGTTTTGTGCTGTGAATTATAAAAAGTCCAAAATATAAATAAACTAAATCAAAAAATATATATACAAATTAAAATAATCAGATAATATAACTTTGATGATAATTGCCATCATGTCATCTTTATCGCTGAAAAAAATTCTTATAAATCTATATTCAAAGCAGCTTAATTTGGACAAGCTTGAGCTTACATATTTTATACAAAATGTTATGCTTTTGACTGAACGCCTTGTTTCATCCATCTTCACACCCTCATATTTCTCCATATGACTCACAACGGGAGCTTTTAAAATCTTTGCCAGATCTACAACTTTTTTACAAGTTTCCCCCAGGCAACATCTCATTCCGATTCCACACTCCCATGCCCATTTCATATCCCTATAGTCAAAAGTAAATTTATCCTCCTCCTCCAGTTCAAAAGTTAGACATATTGAACCTTGCTCAGAGTTGAAGATCGTGCTCACGAATATATGTGAGCTTTTATATTAAACCCACCAAATGTCACGAGTAGCTTGGTGAAAACATTCAGTTGGTTTGTAAATCTGAGATTTATACAAATTCCCAAAAAGCAGAAGGGAATTTTAAGAAATTTTGTTCTCATAACGTCTGTTAAAACAATATTAAGAGACCATGCTGTCAAGCGTCATAAAGTGCTTTCATGATGATACTCTTTGAAGAAGTCATGGGAAATTCAAAACTCCTTTCAACAATATCATAACAACATAAAGCAGCTGACCTAACACCTGTAAATTTCCAAACGTGGAGAAAGGGAAGAAGGAGAGGTTAGGAGACGAGTGCAGCTGGAAAGCTGCAGTACAGATGTGCACTTCCCCACTATATGAGAGAGGTTAAGTGCTTGTGACCTTGACCTTTTCTATAAACTTTGATATAAATCCAGACTTTCCCCAGCTTTCAGACTAAGAAAATGTGATTTATACAAATCAACCCTTACTCATAAGACCTTATTTATTACAACAATAAATAACCAAGCAGCAATCATCAAGTAGATGAGTCAAGATAAGAAAATGACCAACAATGCAAATAATTTAAAATGAATTAATGATTTTTTTTAACACTGGCACATATCAACAACAAATATTTTTAATTAGATGAGTTCACAGATTATTTAGGCTATGTCAAGACTGCAGGCAAATCAGCTTTTTTTAGACGGACTAAAAAGGTCCCCACTATTAATTGTGATCAAATTAGATTTGTGTGCACAGACATAACCAACCTGCATGGGTTGCTTTTGGCAATGACGTAGCGTAACATGTGTGATGACTGACGAGGCTTTCAAAACAGATGCAGGAATGATGGAGGTGCATCATCTCACTCTCCAAATGAACGCCCTAGCTGTCAAATTGGGACGCAGAACTTTACTGTCGCACAGGAAAATGCAGAAATCTTTGGAAATACCATTTGAACACTGTATGAATACTTTTCGTCACCAGTTTTGGCGTTATTGGTGTGTGTCGTCGCACTAAGAGTGACGTAGTTTGAAATCCAATTTGAGCGTCCAGACTGAGACGCATCTGTAAAAATCTGATTGGAATCGCATTTCAAACCACCTCCATTCGTGGTTTAAATCAGACTTTCAAAAGCCCATCTGGATCAAATCTGGATATGCAGAACATCAGATTTTTGCTGACAGTCTGACACTGTAGTAGCCTATGTCAGACTTCGTACTTCCGCTCAATTTCATTTCGCTTCTGTACTCAGTCTGAGATAGCGACCTATCTATCCGTTTTCCTCCGGCCTGAAAACAGCCAGGCCAATCAACGAACAGAGGGCGGGCTGAAAGCCGTGACTTAGTTTAAGATCAGGTCAGGGAAATCGACCGCGGATATGGAGACGCGGATGCAATTCGCTCTGTCTGTTGTGGAGAATATTCCTGGCATTAGCAAACTGAAGCCCGAACAAGAAGTGTGTGTATTAAACATTTTGAATGGAGGTGATGTTGTGGCCCTACTCCCTTTGGGAAAAGTATAATTTATCAACTATTACCGATCGTCAGCGAGAAACAGGGGAGCCTTTTGACAGGTCAGTGTCTCCTTTCTTTTCCAGATCTTAAATATTGCCATGACCTGCTGTAATCTTGCAATTAAGTTGCAGCATTTCCGACAGACTCGAGATGAACAAAGAGCTGTGTTTAACAGAACTAATCCTAACTTTGACAGTTGGCTGCAAATATTTTTTTGTTTCTCTCTACTGTCAAATATCAGTTTAGAGGCCCTGATTGTACCGTGGATGCGTAGATTAACTTCGCATAATCTGCAAAAGTCGTTTACAGCCATGTTAACTCCGGTATTTCGCTCGCATCATCAAGTGTTTACAGCAGGTTTACAGTGGAAGTTCGATCATAGATTTGAGTTCGATGCATGATGTCTGTGGTTCGATGCGGCTGTGTCGGCGCATAACATGCATCATAAATAAACTTATCTGATTGCCTTACGGGTAACCAATGATTTTACACTTCAGACAAGCGCCCCCTAGCGAGAGAGAAAACACTTCTCTATTATGCCATTACAGACTCTGTGTACGAAGCAAAGTGAAGTAGCAGAGTCTGGTATTACCAGGCTAACACTGTAGCACCGTGACAAGTCAATTAGTCATTATGGACCCTTTTTCACAAACTAGTTGCCATTGGGAAACTCAATATTTGGTTTTAAAACAATTCATCTTTAGAGTGTACAACAGGGTTTTCTGCACAGATGCTTAGTAGTTTCCATGCTGAATTCTCCTGGTTGCACATAACAGGAAACACAGTGCAACCTGTAACTAACAAATTACTTTAAGATGAATCAGTCAAAAAGACTCGCATATTAGTCTCGAACTCTACAGTTTTACATAACTCTAACAACTCGCTCACTGTTCAAGCAGTCCTGTTTGAGCTGACAACTGACTCACTGAATTGTGAGTCATTTTGCGGTTGTGTCCAAATGAAGAACATTTTCTTCATAACCATCTATACTGAGTGATTCTGTAATTTTTCATCTCGAAAAGTAATTTGGCTCTTAAATACTTAAATTTTAGGAGCCAGTGGCCAATAGTATTTTTATAGTTATTTTTAGTCTGGATCCCAGAACCACATTACTCAGGCATTACGAGCATAAAGTTTCCTTTAAGAATAAAGCCTTCGACCAAATCGGTCTCAGACACGCAAGAGTAGACGTTGTATTTTTACAGCAGAGAGAAAGCCATTTTGTGAGAAATATGGAGACAGAAATGTGCATTTTACCGAATGATCAAGGGAAAAGAACGGAGAGAGGGATATTCTTTATAATAGAAGGGAGTTTAATAGAGGTTAGCCCCCAGCTGAGGAAACACAAAGGTTGGCAATGAGAGCCTGTTTGTGGTGGATCTGAAATCAGAGGCCAAAGAAAATGTTTGGGTACAATAGCTCTGCAATAAAGCCCTCAGTTAACAGAGGAAACCAAGGTCTTACCGCAAGATACACCAACATACACCCAAGCGCACAAGCGCTGACCCTCTATCACACACGGCCACCCAGAAATACATCTGTGTGTTTACAGGAAGTCAGCCCTCACAAATGTCCATGTTCAAAATCATCACTGTCATTTAATAGTTCATTAAATTCACAGGGCAGATTTCCAAGCCATATTTCCAATACTGTGTGTGAAGTACAGTGTATGCATTGGGCATAAAATGGCAGTAATAAGGAAATATGATCTCGGTCACTGATCACTGTTCCTTGTGTCTGTTGTGGGCAACTGATTGATCATTTCTGATTTTCTGAGTACGTCTGTTAGAACAATTTGAACCCTAGTCATTCACTTTCATAACATTCACAAGCACAAGCAACTATCGAAATTAGGACATTCCATTGACTTTTTACAAATGATTTAACATTTTTTTTATTTAAGTTATAGTTATTTTTGACTAATCCTGAAATAAATAAAACTTAAAAAAAAATGAAATAATAAAGTATAACCTCTTTAGCTACATCATAGGCTTTGGATACTGATACTGAGACAGATACTGTTTGTACTTATTTGAAACCTTGCATACTACAGACGTGAAGCAAACACAGATGAACTGTACACCACAGAATGACATGACAAACCACAATGTGTTTTGGCAGCTTCTGGTTTGTGGGTACACTCACTGAGTGATCAAACAGCAAACATCATCTCCCTGGGAGAACATTATACATAGAATGATGAAAGCGTAGGAACAACTAAGGTTATCCTCAACTGCAACCAAGGGAATGCCTGTTTTAGTGTTGCTCACTGTTGCCAGTGTGCAATTCATTTCTGCTTCTGCCTTGTAATATACATGTTTATGTGTGAATAACTTATTACACCCCAAAATGAATGTCTTCATTTACTCACCTTCATGTCATTCCAAACCCGTAAATCAGGGCTATTCGATTAGTTGAATTCGAGGGGTGGATTATTAAATTGAAAAGTTGAGGTGGGCCGGTGGGTTTATCTTATTTATTGAAACATTATTTATTATTGGAACAAAACAGTATTAATGAATAAGCTAAAGTAAACCTAAAAAAGTATTGTAGCCTATTTACTTGAAAATGTGGTACCCAACTATGCAGATTTATAAGACCATAATAAATAACTTATTTACAGCTGTGTACAATTTTCCTTTGAACAAATATATGAATTTCATTTTGTTATAAGAAGTACGAATTATTTTATTTATAATTATTATAGGCTTAAAGGATAATTCCGGTATTTAGCACTTTGAGTCTATTTTCTAGTTTGTTTTGGATGAACTAGAGTGGTGGACTTAGAAATTTTGACAATGGGTCCTGTCTCGACTTTTCGACTCTTTTAGAATCGCCTCTGAACGCTTCAGAGTGGCTGTCTACGAGCATACTGAAACATGTCCTTAAAACAACCCTTAACGTTCGTTTTCAAAACTGTGCAACTGAGTGGTTAGTTGTGTTTGTTGATGATTAAAATATATCGGCGCAATGTATGCGTTCAATCTGTGTTATGCACTATAGTAAAACTATTTTTTCAGATACCTCACAACCGCGTATAAACTTCCACTCGATATTTCAGTCTGAAGCGTTAGCACACTCCCGACCACTTGATGGCGACAACCACTTTGCCGCAGTTGCTCTGCTCACGCTAGCCTTCTGAGAGACGGAGAACCGAGCGAAAAGACTACAACCAAATGTAAACAGACCCCTTTCGGTATCTGGGAGCGCAGTGATATCAACGAGAACTGAGGCTCCAACAGACATCAATGGAATTTAAAGTCGGCATGAAACGGAAGTTGAGATTGTCATTTTTTTTCTTGTTGTGACGTATATTCGAGTGAAACGGCTTCTGAAATTTGAAAAAATGTAGGGCGGGGCTTGATTCCATCCTTCGGGAATTGATTGGATCGTTGGAGGACACTGACACTGACAGGTTCTCTGAGAGGCTGTGCTCCGATAGCCGCACCCTCATCGGCTCTGGCCGAACCCTTTCGCCATTGCATGTGACCGGAAGAAAAGAGAGGTCGTTTCGAGGGGGGAGGGAAGGGTAATGTATTTGATTTAAGATTATAAGGGTACATGAATTTAAAAAAAAATAACGAAGTGCACAGATAAATCATTTATAATAAACACTACAATATTACATATAAAAAGATTTGTCAAATTTGATTTCATGCCGACTTTAAAGAAATGGCAAATAAAACACGACAGAAACTGTATTTCGCTACGCTACTTATTTTGGAACATCAACGAACACCACTAACCACTCGGTGAGTTGCACAGTTTTGAAAACGAATGTTAAGGGTTGTTTTAAGGACATGTTTGAGTATGCTCGTAGACAGCCACTCTGAAGCGCTCAGAGGTGATTCTAAAATAGTCAAAAAGCCGAGACAGGACCCATCGTCAAAATTTCTAAGTCCACCACTCTAGTTCATCCAAAACAGAATTATACCGGAATTATCCTTTAAATAAAAATATTTTGACAGTGAGACTTGGTAACCACAAGTAAAACCATGCATGGATACTCACTGAAAGAATCGAACCAAAAGAATGATTCATTCACGAATGATTGGTATCGCTGGTTCAGTCGACAGAAATACGGGGCACATAAAAACTGCTGAAATATTTGCACGGGAAAATGTTCTCAGGTCAGTCAGGTCAGAAGCGCTCATGATAGGCACAGTGTGTAAAGCCGTACAGCTGCAGGCGCCACTGCGGCCACATATCTTACAGTGCGTGTGTCCACTACAGCGGCAATACTCCGCTCAGTACCGCTGGCAACGCTATCATGTCTCCGCTTTGGGGTGTGTCTGTTGCGAGTGTGTTTAATCCATGTTTTTGTTCAACACATGGACAATATAATCATCAGAGATGATGATGGCACACGGTGCACAACTTCACTGAGTAAAAAACATGGGGGGAACAGAATCCGACGGCAAACAAACCAGCTGTCGAAATCCGTTCCCCCACTCCCATTGTGAGAGGTGTTGATGTGAGGTCGGTGTTGATGAAGTGGCTGGAGCTTAGGGCTGGACAATAATTCGATATCAATATATATCGCGATATTTTTTTTTTCAATAACGGTGATATGATTTTTAAACACATTTTCGATATTTCAATATACATCACAGCCAGGCATGGGCTACGTTTACATGCAACCAGATAATCCATTAGTAATCCAATGAATTTTCGATCGAATAAAGAGCGGTGGTTTATTCCTTTTTCTAATACGATCGAGAGGACATGTAAACACTTGATCGGATTGAAAACCGAAACTGAAAGGACTGCGCATGTGCAATGACGTTGAAATAGCGTATGACGTGCGAACAAGCTGTTTTTCCTGTTTAAATAAAGTGTCATTTAAATGAGCGTCCCGTCATTCTACAATTCTCATTTCACTCAGCGTCTGTGAAGTGGAGCAGGACAACGTTCCACCAGTGCTTGTTTCAGACTCTCATCCACTGACGACTGGTAACGTTATTGGGCGTGTGCGCTTTTTTTTTTTTTTTTACAGTCTATGTCGGTGAGGGGCATTTTAACGCCATGATAAATATAAACAGCGGCTCAACGGTTCATAGCATCAAAATTATCACCAGAAATAGATAAATATTAAGTCTGCTGTTTAAAGCAAATAAATAAATGTTAGGCAAACAGCGGGAAACTCTATTTGTGCAATGTGCGCATGTCAAAAAATCTATTCCGATTTGAAGCTTAAAGCTTGTGACCTGATCACTTGTTTAGCGTTCATGTAAACACTACATTCAGATTCATCAATCGGAATGAATTCAGGGTGTCATCAACACTCAAAATGTCCCTCAGCAACATGTGTTTTTGTTGTTGTGTTGTGTTTTTTTTTTTCAGCAACTGTGCACTTATCTTATTCTTTAACCTGGCTGAAGCACTTTTTTCAATCTATAAGAATATTATAATCAACCTATGTTAACCTATAGTTTAAAGTTAAAGATATTAATGTTAATATTTTGAGTCTTATGTTTATTTGACGGTGATTTCACATTTCTTGTTTGTATGAAGGCTAAATACGAAATATTAATAATAATTTATTTGTACCATTTTTATTTCTAAAATATTAAATAGTTTTATAGGAGGTTTCAGAGACTTGGCAAATTAATCTTACAGAAGTTTGAAGGTACAGACATTCATTGTGTGCGTTCTAGGCAGTTTTTCCTGGGGCTTTTATACTGTTCATATCGATATCGGAATTATATCGTATCGACCGAAATTAAGAAATATATCGTGATATAAATTTTGGCCATATCGTCCAGCCCTACTGGAGCTTAACTGGCATTAGCTTAAAGAATATTTTTTGGGAGTTTTTTTTGCCTTTTACTATGATAGAGAACAGTATGTTAAGAAAAATAAAGAAAAATATACGAGCCGTTACTTGAACCCGGGTCTCCCAAATGTGCTAAGTGTCAATGAACTGACCACTTGACCTTCAGGGCCAATAAATCAGCATCAATTCGCTACATATTAGAACCTCACTTTGTAAGAAACATGCGGGGAGCAGAATCCGACGGCAAACAAACCAGCTGTCGAAATCCGTTCCCCTACTCCTATTAGGTGGTGAAGACAAAAATTTCATCTTTTAGTATAATTGCATTATTTAATAATCTGTATTAATATTATTCTTTATTAATATTCATAATCAGTTGTATTATCTTATGGAGATATGGTTTAAAATGCATGAGTTAGACTGTATATAGCATGTGTGAGGATATCATTTCGGACACAGGGAGGGGAACTTGAGGGAACTTGGAGAATGTAGCATGTTCCACTGATAATGATACATCAAATGTGTACAGTTGGCATATTCTTTACAAGGAAAGGAACGTTTTGACTGATGCAAATGTTCCACAAATGTATACACTGAGGGATAGTTTCTTAACATGGAAAGTGGAATAAATCTCATTGGTTCTTGAGGAAGGTCAAACATGCTGCATAACACACAGAAGTGAACCTCATTGGTTCTTGCGGAAGCTAAAATGTGCTGTCTATCACACAAGAATTAACTTCATTGGTTCTTGCTGAAGCGCAAATACACTGCGTAACACAAGAATGAACCTCATTGGTTCTTGCTGTAGCTATAACGTGCTGCATAACACGAGAATTAACCTCATTTGTTCTTGCAGAAGCTCTGATGTGCTGTGTAACACAAGAATGAACCTCATTGGTTCTTGTGGAAGCTCAAAGACATGAGAATAAACTTCATTGGTTCTTGCTGTAGCTAAAATGTGCTGCGTAACACACAAGAATGAATCTCATTCTTTAATCCCAAATGCTGTTATTTTTTTCATGGAACACAAAAGGAGATTTCCGGAGAAAGTGTACACACCTCGTTTTCATCAAATTAATTATTATTTTTCATTTTTATTTTGTGAATAGGAATGATGGTGTCTCTCTATGGGTCACAAATTAGATTCGAGAGCTCAGTTGAAGTAAATAACGACTTCAATTTCAGTAGGTTCCTGACACAAAGCTATAAAAAGTAGCTATAAATTGTCATATGGAAAAGAGGAGTGTACCAATTAAAAAGTGTATCAATTAAAAATCTATTAAAAAATGAAATAAATGAAAAATGAAAATTATACAGGTTTGGAACGACATGATACTGTACATAACTTCCATATAAACAGTACAAACTTCTGTATAAAAAGAAGGTGGCTGGTTTGATTTCCATCTGAAGTGAGCCACGAACAACCATTGTTATTTTTAATAACAGTAGTGTAAGTCACTTTGGATAAAAAGTATGAGCTAAATACTTAGTAAAATGATAACTGACTCGTTCAGTGTTAACTGTCTTGCTGAGCACTAATGCATCAACCGACAGACCGATGGAGTGTGAATGTCCTGCGGACTCAGGTTGGACTGGTGTGTCCCTGTAAAGGGATGCCCATTGATTTACACAACCTCACGGATGTAAAAATAACAGCAGTGGATCACCCAGGTGGAATGTGGCGTTTCAACTCTCCTGCTTTACCTCGATACCCAATAGGAGACATGTGTAGGTGACAGACCATGACTTATAAAGAAACAGAATGGAATATGCATGTGCGTGGTGTACAGACTGGAGCCAATCGCCGCTTGGGTTTGTACTCCCGCCAGGAGCTGACGTATTGAATCATTCTCACACATAGCAATTTCTTTCCCCCGTCACCTATTTTCTGCCCTTTTTTTCACTCAACTCTTTGTTCCTACTTCTCATCCATTCTCAGAATAACTTAAATGTAGGGTAGAGAGCAACATTAAGCATCATCTAAGCACTAGAAAGAGGCATTGCACAACCATGAATGCTGCCATCCATTATAGTTAATACAGAGTTATGTACGTATAGAATTAAGTATAATGAGAATTCTTTGTTGGCTTGTCTATCTATAGTATCTATCAAAAAAAAAACATAGAAACCGACTAGAAATAGCTACACAGAAAATCCTGTAGCACTCATTTAGAATACCATAGCAACCACCTAAAACTCCTTAGCAACACCCTGGCAACTAGAACCCTTTTGCAACTGTGTAACGCTTTAGAAGAATCTATTCATACAGCTCATGGTTTTTCTGACTACTTTTTGACTGACTTTACACCCTGTAAAACCTTCCAACTTAAATACTGTAAACATTCAGAGAAAGCTTTGTTCTAGATTGTAAAAAGTTACAAAACTATCATTGTAGCGCTGTAGCAACACCTTAGCAACTGAGTAGAAACTGCAAGAATAGAAAACCCTGGCACCCTGAACAATGCCCTAAAAACCACCAAGAACACCCTAGAAAAGCCATGGCTTTCAGGTTGATCAAGGGATAAGGTGAGGATTCAGAGATGCAGAGTATGTGCTCTTTACTTAATCAAAAAACAAAAATAAAACAAACAAAAACTACCCTGTGGAGGGAAACAGGACAGGGAGATGGACTTGGCAGGACAAGGGAGGAACAACGGGGAGCAGGTAAACAAAACACTTATGATGATGATCTGCCACAGGACTGAGAAGAACACAGGGAAAAAATAAGGTTCATGGTTCGTAGGTAAGTTTCATGACAACGATGTAGGACAAATGATGTTTCACGTAAACACGACAAAGTTGATCAAAATGATCCCCGTTCACAAGGATCTGCGAAAACGACTAAACACGTTGCCTTTTTTTAGGTCCCCAAAATTCTGTTGTCGTGTAAAAGAACAGCCTAAACCCTGACACAGAACCGAAACCAAACTAGAAAAAAGAGCCAAGATCCGAACACTACGCTCTGACAAACACAAAACAACTCGCATTGATGGAAAAGCATACGGTCTGACACTGGCAACCACCCAGAACAGAGCAATCACCCAGAAAACATTAGCACCACAAAGTAATGCCCTAGAAACCACCCAGAAGACACTAGCAAAGCCTTAGCAACACCTAGAGCACGCTAGCAATGCCTTAGCAAAATCTATTTATTCATCTATTGTTATCTTGTGGTCTTTCTTTATAGTATTCTGTCTGACTGTATGCACGTCTTGTAAAACCTTCAATATTTTAAATTTATTGAATTTCAGATAAAGTTTTGTTCTAGATTTTTTTTTGATTCCAGCTACAATAACTTCTTAAATCAATAGTAATAGAACTTTTTAATGTTTTACCCTTTGAGAATACATGAAAATAAAAGTTAAAAGTAAAATATATTGGTTACGCTTCCTTTTACAGTATCAGTGTACTTACCTAGAAAGTACTGGCTAATATAAGGTAAGTACATGGAACAGGGGTAGGTTTAGGGGTAGGTTCAGGGTTAGTACTAGTTATTACCCAGTAATTGTAGTAACTTAAATAAGTACATAGTATTTACATGGGTAACTGGACTGTAAAAGGAAGCGTTACCAATATATTTTTATACTGCTATTAACACTAATAAATGCTCTTATAGAGGAGTTTGGCTCATGCTGAGTGGAATTTCCCTGTCATGCACCCTGGCATTTTCCCTGCAAGCGTAGAGAATTTGATCATGTGACCCGCATACGTGAAAAGAAATATGTTTCTTTCCGTATTTCCTTCAGCAACTAGTTATTTAATAATATAGCTGTATTCCATTTTGCGGTTACTCATGAGCAGAATCTGCAGACTTTTTCCACATCTTCTGCAATGGAATTCTGCGGATTGCTCTAAAACACGGCAAACTATGTTCAATTGACTTAACTACACTCCTGTTAGAAACTGACAACATGATCAAATAATATTTAAAACTTGCATGTGAACTAGTGAATGATAAATTCAACTACCACCAATGCAGTATCCCGAAGAATCCATTTCTTGATTTATAAGAGAGGATTTTGATGTCCACAATCGATCTCCTTTTTAGGAAGCTTCTCCCTTGGATTTAAAGCTAGTGGCACACCAACTGAATACAAGGAGTGTGAACTATGATTAGGATACCATCACCTTGCAAACTATTTACTAAAGTCCTCTCGTCACTACTACTTGAAGACCTTGAAGTACTTGAAGACCTGCTTCAAATCTGGAGTGAGTGTGACAGAGAATAACCAGGCTTGTAATGGACATCCTTAGTTACATCACTCCATAATTGGAGTCCATGAGCAGTCGAAGAGATGTATTCTGGGATACATCATGGCTTTGAGGCCTCTCAGAAGAACATAAGAGCTCACTGACATTGCTGAAGTGGCTTTTTAAGGTCAAGAGTAAGGCAAAGCTGCTCCATTCTTGCTTTAATCATACATACTGTATATTGCAGAGGCAACAGCATGACTTCGAGAAAAAAAGAGTCTCTACCCAACAGGAATACACTGCTTCAGGCTCAATAATGTGAAAATAGGATTGCAAAATACATTGAGGTGGGATTTGTGTTTAAATGATTGGTAAATTCATACTGACAACATTTTTAATGAAATGAAAAACCATCAACTGACTAATGCAATAACTTGTTCTTCGAATGTACCTACCAGAAGTAGACAATACATCGTACTGTATGCCTTAAAAACTAGATCTCCTTTCAATCACTTTTGTAAACTTTCTTTTTAATCAAAAAAAGAGAGGAGCTTTTTTAAGGGGAGAATCACAAATAGATATTGTTGCATACATTTTTTTTCATTTCCAGTCAGTTGCAATGCCATGAAAGAAAAATAAATTTATGCTAGTACAAATTGGAAAACAGCCTTAATGGATAGTTTTCGTTTAGCTTGTCAAATTTGTATTCACAATAACACATTTATTTAAGCTAAGCAAATCAGTATTTATATTGTGGACAGTGTTTGAATTAGTCTTCTTGAGAACATAATGCTTTGCTCAGCTGGGCCTGAGTGGTGCCCTCCATTATTCACCTAAATGAGGTTCAAATTATACCAGAAAATGTGATTCAAAACACATTAATGAAAGAGCATACTGAAGAACAATAAAACATATTTCATTTATATAATGTGTCTGTATGCCCTGCATGTGTGAATCATAATTTTCATTTCCTTTAAAGCCAGGTCAAAGCTCACATCATATGTAAAGACTCTCGCGCTTACTTTACTCTTTTGTGGAGTGTTCTGGAGGGTAAAGGGTGAAGAAATGTGTTGAAAATGATACTTGCAGTAGTCTGGGTCGTATCACTGTCAGCCTATTTTAGCCAAATTACCCTGACCTCACTGCACTGGTCTAATTACACTCTATGACTGATTACATTTCCTACATTTTTCTGTTTCGAATTTGTGTGTTTTTTAAACCAGGTACAATTGCTACATGTCTGGTGACCTTAAAAATAATCCAAACACTGTATATGTTCACAAATTGTTGATAATCTATATCCATTTCAAATCGCATTCTGAATATGTTTGATAGAGTTGTCTGTGCTAGAAAAAAGATGGCAGAGTCAGACTCCTTATTATTAATAAAAATAGATGAAAGATTAAAAAAAAGGTGTAAAAGTGCATTAAGAACTAAATGATGATTAAGGATATGATAAGTTTAAAAGGGTGGTAGATTATGATTTCACTTTTATATGCTAATCAATGAATAGAAGATAACTCCACATCAGCTACATAAATTCATCAACTAACCATTCAGAAATGTCCTGTTGCATTCTACATGTTGTCACTTCTTCTTGAGTCTCTCCATCTTTGTCTGACTCCGGTTTGAACATAAAAGGCTAAAAGGTTTTGAAATTTTCAGTGCACGTCTGTGTGAGGTAAAAACATAGACAGTAAAAGAAATGGACACAGCGACCCCATAGACTTCAACGGAGAAAAGTGAAGTAAATTAGAAGCACTCACTTCCTGATTGCCAAGCGCACTGCAGACTCAAACTGAGCTTGATGACGGAGATGTGACGTGAGCAACCTGACTGACAGTTGTACGTCTTCTAGTAGCGGTGGCCAAGAGGAATCTGAATCATTCCCTTCTGAATCTCACAGAGCCGGAGATCGTGAGTATCAGCTGTCCATGCGCTCGCAGCAGGAGCAACTTTATAACTCTCTATGGGCTTCTCCCTTGACCTTATGCCTCCACGTCCCCCCGATTGAGCGCGAGCTTCTACTTCTGTCTATACGGTAAATTCTCTAGTGTGCGCCAGAGTCGCGTGTTATGACGCAATCGTTAGCATATTTTTACAAAAACTTCTACAGGACCATAATGTAAGATACAAGGTAATGGAGCCTTTTATACATTGTCGTGTTTCTTTAGAAATAAATAATGGACAAATGGAGTCTTTAAACGCCTCAGATGTAAAGTTATTCGCTGTCAAACTGACGCCAAAATGAATGGGAGTCAATGGAATGCGAACAGCAGGTGAAGGTTTACAAAAACAAAAGGTTTACAGGAAAAGCATAAATCTTTGCAATTGATGGGATTATTTGCTAATCTTTAAATTATATAACAGACAAATCTGTACGGCCAAATTTTCCGTTAGAGCACTGCTACAATGCGGGCCAAACAAAAACCTGTATGCATTATCTCTCCTCATGGGATTCTTAAGACCAACTCGGAACATCTGGGCAACGTTTAAGAATAATACAATGACCTAATGCTAAAATGATGGAATGATTGGAACTGTTAATTTGCTACATTAACATTTGTCTCTGCAGCATGGGTCATTTTCACATGTGCTGCACTCATGTGTCTTTGAAGACTGGTGGAAATCACACATTACACAAAGTCTTTGCATAGCATCTTTAGCGGCAAGAGCTTACAGTGTGGGTGTTAAAAAAAATGATCAATGATTATGGTTCCACGTACAGTGTCTAAACCCAAAGACCTGCCTTATACAATAGGACAATACACCCATACACTAACAACCACCTATTCCACACTTACAGATCTATTTGACTTCACATTGACTCTCTGTTCCCATGTTATATAAAATGAATGCTAATTTAAAATTGTGGTACTGTAGATATTCATGAAACAATCAAGTGCATCTGAGCCTCCACTAACACCATCTGAATAGGTCCGGCTTACTTTGGTCTTTTAGCCTATAGAGTTGCAGGAAAGAAGCCAATGGGGAAGTCCAATTCAATATTCTTTTATCTCGTGGCTTATGCATTTGCAAACAGTTCTGTTCAAACGGTTCATTTAAACACTGATTTTTGAGTGTGCAACACACAGATTTTTCACACAGAACGCTACCCGTCTTCTGCTCCTTTTCACAACCAGCAATCAGATAATATAAGCACACAACTCACATCATTGTCTGGTCCCATTAACAGACTAGCCTGCTCTCACCTTGTGATTCTCCATGTTGACTCCGTGTTGTTCTAATAATTAATGGGCTGAGTTTCAATTACGAAATGTTGAAATGGACAGGATGAAATAAACACACTCGTAAAAATTATACGTTGGCTTCCACATAACTGGGTTACGTAAACAAACATAATTTGTTAATGTAACTTCAACATCATGGAATTAAGTCATTTTAAGCGACCCAATTAAAGTAGTCTCAAAGAGAATTTTTAAAGGCTTCCTGACATGATTGAGGTATTTTTTATATTCATTCATCTATTGATATTTCATTAATAGCACATATTAGTATCTTAAATTCTAAACTTTACATGCTGCTCCTCCACAATGGTAACCCACTGTAATTGAAATGCTTCTAATAATTCCAATGTAATTGAACATTAATCACAATTACACACTATCAAGTCTTCCCCTTTTCTCATTTTCTAAAAAAAACATTTAATTTTAAGATTTATTCTCTCTTACTTCAACCATATGCAAAGCATGCTGGGAACTAACAAGCACCGCCCAGTTTCAGTTAATGCAACACAAATCAATCATGTAATCCAACACAAACGGATTAAGTCAACTTAAATTTTACATATATTTAAGCAGATTGAACACAATCAAATTAAGTTAGGGCAAAAATAGCAGTCGCACTATACTGCCACCCTCTGGATGTAAGCATTTTTTACTTAACATAAATGGCTTGTGTTTAGATAACGCGTTTGGATTTTGGACTGTGAAGTTGAGACATAATTATGTGGACCTTAATATATTCAAGTAAAAAAACACAATTATTATAAGTAAACTAAATATAAATATAGTATGTAAAGTGCACAACCTTCCTCGTTTTTTGAGTGCATAGCCTATTTGTTTGTTTTCTTTGTTTGAACGGTTTAGTAGTCAAAATTGAATTTCACTCCTGTTGATTTGTATAAATTATATTCAGAATACAAATTGTTCCAATGCTGCAACAAAGTTATTACACAACTGTCAAATCTGATATGATAAGATTGACCAGAATTGTTTTTGTTAACTAAACTATTAAAATTATTTAATTGAAATAAAGCAGAAAATAATAAGCTACATTTTAGATGAAGCTTAAAAACTTAAAAAAAAAAAAAAAATAGATTAGAAATGTTGCCCTGGCCCTGATACATGTTTTAGTTGAATTACTAAAATGACTAAAACAGAAGATAAAGCTATATAGAAATATAAAAATGATAATAAAAATGGCAAAAGCAAAAACAACAAACTTAAACTAAAATTTAAACGAAATCTGAAAACCTTAAAAAAATATATTTATAAATACTACACTATCTAAATGATCCCAAAGAAGCAAATCCTAAAGTAATGGATTTCTTTCAGAACAGTGCCCTCCTTTGGTGAAAAGGCAATTTGCAACTCATTTAGATCACTGCAAAATCATATCATTTGATCAAAATAATCTCCTTTTACATATGAATCGACTTTGATCTACTACACCTTTAAAATCAAGCCTTTTTGAAATGTACAGAGAATAACAAATATTTCCACATGATTTATTGGTGTCAGCGCATTCCAGTTATGAGTATAAGACCCAATTGAACAGAGATCTGTTTGATGAAGTCTAATGGCTCGTCCTTTGCTCTCCCACTCCCAGGGGAATCTTGAAACATAAGGTTCTCTCTCGGCTGAAAGTGATTCTTTGTGTACAAGAGCCATTTACTGTTAAACTGATTCCTACGCTCGGAAAAGGTCAGCAACAAAATAAATCCTTCTTTCAACAGGACAGCAAAGCGCTTGCTTTGTTTGAGTCTGTTTTGTGACTCTTTTTATGGTCATCTATCACACATGCTTATTGGGGTCTTCTTTCAACCACATGTTGACTTGAATGGATTTTGTGGATACGGATGGGTGGTCCGTGCCGGATATGACCCCGGTTTGACCCTTAAATTGCCCATTTCAGAGCAATATGAACTTTAAACTGGACAGAGGTGTCAGAGGGCAAATGGTCAATGCACATTATGCATAACTCTCCATTGCGTATACACTCCTCTATAACACACTTCTGTCTATTCTGAATTATTATAAACATAACTATTTCAAAACATACTCCTTTCAAATCAGATTAAAATTTATTTCATTTGTTTTTGTTATTTTCTACTTTAGAAGCAGTGTAAGGTGTTCAAGGAATAGCTAGCTAAACTACTGTACAGAAATATGAACTAAGCTTGGTCATTTTAAGAAAGGTAAAAAGTTTAGCTACTGAACTAGGATTTAAAAATGACTTGCTCATCACTTTTCTACTTCAAAATGTATAAACTATTAGCTTTGCAATTTCTATAATTTATCAACACTTTGTAGAAGTAGGTATACAGCTATTTCAAATTTCTTAAATGGCACAAAAGTGATAAAAAAGAGATTCTATTAAAAAATAGTTGAATCGATTACTTTGTTCCTGGTTTTAGTATTTTTTTATAAGCTTTTGTTTTCATATTTTTAGTTATCATTTCAATTTTAGTTTAAATTTGAGTAATTTTGGTGTGCTTTTGTCATTTTTAATAGTTAATATATAATATTTAATATTATATTTCAGCTTTAACAGTATTAGTACTTAAAAATTTAAATGTTGCCTAACTGTCTGAAGTTTTTTAAGTTTAGGGTTTTCATCTAATGTTTATATTTTATTTTTGCTTCATTTCAATTCACAAATTATTTTGAATCATTTTGGTTTTAGTTAACATTAACAATAACAACACTGGTAAACCAATGCCAATGCATTAGACTAAATTTAAAGGGTTATTTCACTCTAAAATGAAAAGTCTGCCATCAATGACTCTAGGATACATGGTCAATGTTTATGTGATTAAAAGCCTAAATTCAATCTGTTCATGATAGAAAGCGTTTGTGTCTCTTCAGAAAATTTGGACTAAACTGCTCAACTCATATGGATTAGTTTTACACTCTCTTTATGAACTTTTTGAACCATCAAAGTGGTAGTTGTGTAGCTGTCAATGGAGGGACAGAAAGCTATTTCTTCAAAAACATCTCCATTTGTGTTTTGAAGATGAACGAAAGTCTTACAGGTTTGAAACGACATGAGTGTGAGTAAATGATGATATAATTTTCATATAATCATATAGGCTAAATTCAGTCTGCAATGTTTTCTTTCAGCTAAATGACTAATGTCAAGCCATTTACACTGCGAGGAAGGAACACTGACGACCTGAAAGGGCATTCAGATTTATTTCTACAGGGGCTTTTAAGGCCATCAAGGGAAGAGAGATGAATGCCATTTTTACTTGCTCTTCATGTGTAGCTACTAAATTAGTGTTAGCCACAACACGGAAGTCATTCAATAAAAAAGATTAGCAATTTATTTTTTCTACCACTAGATGGCGCCCCGGGCTCACCAATACATCCTCACTCATCACTGTCTTTAGATCAAGTTTGATTAAATGAAAGCTTTTGTAAGCGATTTTGATAGTAGGTACCAATTCGAGCTGCAAAAATAATGACTGTATTCAAACAGGTTTCTGAAGCATTTACCCTGTCTGCCTTGGTTTAGACAAACATGTAATCCCAGTTTACCTTGCGTTTTAGCCAGAGTCTGATCGGAGGACTTGCTCAGTAAGGAATTTAACACAAAATTTAGCATATGAGAGCAATAATCATTTTATAATCTGCAAAAGGTTCAATGACAGCGATATCTGTAATCTAAAATTGGTGACATTGATGTCATGACAATCTGTGTGGTGGGATTTAGAAGCGTTTAGATCTGTCAGCCTGAAAAAGGGATTAGATTAAAGTCTTCACCAGTGAAATATACTGACATTAAGCATTCGCATTATGGGTCGGCGGCAGGCATCATTCCCAGAACCAATGAATCCAAGACCATAACATAGACCAAAGCATTGGAAGATCCAGCTGTAGGCCTACTGGAGCTTGTATAATCAGAAATATCATATGAAACTTCTATGAGGCACAAAAAAAAAAAAAAATTTATTTATTTTTTTAAATCCGAGCATTAACCTGTAATCTTGCTAAAAATGATTGTGGATTGTAAAATAATAAAATATATATTCAGCTCTCTTTCACTCATGCCATGGATGATTTTCTTCTTATTATTGTCGTTCACCTTCAGGATTCAGATTGAATTTCTCTCTGTAAATTAAAAAGAAAAAACATGAGCAGTTTCTGTAAAAGAAAGAATTATGTCTATTTTTAAACACATATACACTAGGTTCCAAAAGCGATGCCACCATTTTTGTTTCCCCAAAGAATCCTTCAGTCAACATTTCTTAAAATAACCATTTTCACAATAAAGAAAATTTTGTCCATTTGAAAGGTTCTATGGGGGTTAAAGTTTCTTCGTGGATGTATATATATGTGTGTGTGTATATATATCACACACACACACACACACACACACACACACACACACACACACACA
Source organism: Chrosomus eos (assembly GCA_036326025.1). Lineage (NCBI taxonomy): Eukaryota > Metazoa > Chordata > Actinopteri > Cypriniformes > Leuciscidae > Chrosomus > Chrosomus eos. The sequence goes on from CM070821.1 coordinate 15,021,870, forward strand.
CACACACACACACACACACTGCGTTAGACTAAACTGGGAAGTGTCACAGCACTTGTAGCACGATCCGATCGTGGTTGTATCTCTCTATTAGTGTTACTTGATCTTAGTGCTGCATTTGATACTATCGACCACAACATTCTTTTAAATAGACTAGAAAACTATGTTGGCATTAGTGGAATTGCACTAGCATGGTTTAAATCATATTTATCTGACCGTTTTCAGTTTGTAGCAGTAAATGAAGAGATGTTTTATCGATCACAAGTTCAGGACGTACCACAAGGCTCAGTACTAGGACCGCTGCTGTTCACTCTGTACATGCTACCATTAGGAGATATAATTAGGAAATATGGAATTAGCTTTCACTGTTATGCTGATGATACTCAGCTGTATATTTCTTCAAAACCTAACGAAACTTACCAATTCACAAAATTAACGGAATGCATAGCTGATATAAAAAATTGGATGACCAGTAATTTCCTATTACTTAATTCTGAAAAAACAGAGATTCAAATTATTGGACAAAAAACTTCCACACGTAATAACCAAGAATACTGTCTAACACTTGATGGCTGCTCTGTTAAGTCTTCGACGTCAGTTAGGAACCTGGTGTGCTCTTTGATACCAATCTTTCATTTGAAAGTCACGTGTCTAGTATCTGTAAAACCGCATTTTTCCATCTTAAAAATATATCTAAATTACGTCATATGCTCTCACTGACAAATGCGGAACAATTAGTTGCCCTGCACGCTTATTAAACAAACTACAGCTAGTTCAAAATGCAGCCGCTGGAGTTCTTACCAGAACCAGGAAGTATGACCATATTAGCCCGGTTCTGTCAACACTGCATTGGCTGCCTATTAAACATCGTATAAATTTTAAAATATTGCTGATTACTTACAAAGCACTAAATGGTTTAGCTCCCCAGTACTTGAGCGAGCTCTTAACGCATTATAGTCCTTCACGTCTATTGCGATCTCAAAATTCTGGCCAGTTGATAATACCTAGAATATCAAAATCGACTGCTGGCGGTAGATCCTTTTCCTATTTAGCACCAAAACTTTGGAACAATCTTCCTAACACGGTCCGGGAAGCAGATACAGTCTGTCAGTTTAAATCTAGACTAAAAACACATCTCTTTGGCTTAGGATACACATAACACATTATAGATTTCTATAATTCAATGTTAGGCTGCATAGATTAGATCAGCCGGAACCGGGAACACTTCCCATAATTCCTGATGTACTTTGTACATCATAAGAAGGATGGCGTCTACGCTAATATTAGTCTCTCTGTTTATCCCGAGGTTTACCGCAGACCGCCGGATCCAGGGCATATCCAGATCTGATGAAGGACCATCACATGGACACGACGACACGCATTACCAGGGCTGTGAAGGCCCATGGACACCTCACCACACTCATCTCCTCACCGGCCGGATGACCCAACCCAACCAGATGAACTGGATAATATCGTGAAAGTTCTGATCCCATCTGACTCCTGACATTATGCTGCCTAACTCATAATCATACACTGTTCATTCGTTGGCCAAAGGAGGACTGGCCCCCCGACTGAGCCTGGGTTCTCCCAAGGTTTTTTTCTCCATTCTGTCACCTGATGAAGTTTTGGTTCCTTGCCACTGTTGCCTTCGCCTTTTGGCTTGCTTAGTTGGGGACATTTAATTTTCAATTGAACAATACTATTACAACATTGTTTTCCTGTTATCTCTGTAAAGCTGCTTTGAAACAATTTGTATTGTAAAAAGCGCTATATAAATAAAGGTGACTTGACTTGACTTGACTAGTTTAACTGCTTCTATTTCTCTCGTCCTTTGTAAGTCGCTTTGAATAAAAGCGTCTGCTAAATGATAAAATGTTATGTTAAATGTAAACGTGTGTAAAGGGACAATTCACAGTTATTCCTTCTAGTCCAAAGTAAAGCTCTTTTTTATTATCAGTATTTTATACCTTGGTGTAAATCTATTTGGTCTACTACACAGCTTGCTAGCAAAGTCTGGGGACCACAAGGCTGTGTTAACAGCATATTATCATTAGAGATAATGACTGTTTTTAGAGACAACGGACCCCATCATCATGTTGATTATTGATTCCAAAAATCTGTCTTGATCTTCTCACAACAGTTGAGAAGAATGTTAGCATGGTAAGCTTCAAAATGAAGACTTAATGAAAAACCTTAGATAACCATGATGCTGGTTTGGCAATCCAGACTAGACTGAATTACCTCTGGTAGATAAATTAAAACCAGACTTATAGCTTCTCTTCTCATTTTCCAGTCCATTCCACATGCAAATTGTTTATACAGTCCAACTAAAAAAAAAAGAAAGTAAATGTACCTCCGAATACAAAAATAACTGCGAATCTGCTCTTTTGCAAAGGGCTGACACACTGAAAGCGATAGCTGCCAACCTAGAGACATTTATACACACAAAAAGCCTTTAAGCTCTGCATGTTCTGTACTTTGAAGTCATTTGCATATAAGATCTCAGTAGAAAAAAAAAGTACAAAGAACCGGAAATCTAAAAATAAGACCATTTTGGCCATTATCCTAGACATTCATCTCCTCTGATTGTTCAGATGTAAAGAGGACAGAATGAGTTTAAAACCACCTCAGTGCTTTGGCAGTTTGAATGCAGTAGAAATGGAAAACTGTAGGTGGTCTTGTTGGTTTTGAGACTAAACTCCATCACCGTGCTGGCAGTCAAGAGATAACCGGGGAACAGTATCGATGTGGAGTTCACTCTGACTGAGCGTCTGTTCTCTGTCCACAAGAGGTGATGATAAACCAGTGAAGGTGTGGGGTTACTCAAAGTCCAGTTAAAGACATATGGCAACAGGGACAGTGCAAACATCATGGGAGTGATGGAGTGAAATTACATAGTCAGAGGTGATAACAACATTCACACCAATTGAGTGTGAAGAGAGCAGTATATTACAGTTTTTCTCAGTCGCGTTGCTGCATTTCTCGGATCACAACTGAAATTATCAAAACTATTGTTCAACCTTCACATCATCCGGTCACTTGTGCACATCATAAAAGCAATTTCTCATTGTTTTGAACAAATTGCAAATGCTTACATTCATGCAATTGATTATGTACAAGTGTCTGCTGTTTCACATTATCAATTGCCTATCATGTTGATCAATATACACTCTTAAAAAAAAGGGTTCCTCGAGGTTCTATATAGAACCCTGGGGTTCCGTACTTGGAAAATAGAACCCTTTAACGACAAAATGGTTCTATGTAGAACCCTTGGAGAGCAAAGAACCTTTTTTATTAAAATGGTTCTATAATTCATGTTTTATGACTGAAGTGTAAACTAAAGATTCATGTTACACAATAATTATACACAACACATTCACAAAGCTGTTTGAGTCAAGACCCATGAGAATGACTGGTGTAGTCAAAAACCAGAGTTAACAAAATTTTCATATCTAGTCAATGTATGATTTGAGATTTCTTTATGCATGTTTGTACATTAGCATGCAACTTATATTTACTAATACATTATAAGTTTGCCTTTTTTTACCAATCATTTTGTAATAAAACATTATAGGCCTAATAATAAACAACCAAAGTGTTTTCTTTATTTTGTGTGTACCATATAGTGATGGTTAACGTTTAATCTATTGAAGGGAACATTAAAAATAATAATCGTAAAAATGCCCTCTGGTGGCGTATATGCGTTGCATCATCCTTGAATTCCTATTGGTGGATTGGCGAAGATGAATCTACAAGTGACAGTTAATTTTTCAAACTGAGGAGTCCGCCATTTCTGCCCGTTCATACCCTCAGGTAAGTTAAGTTTTTACATTTTTGAAATCATTTTACTGAAATATTTAGTATTGCAGTTAATATTTCTATTGGTTAGAGTATATAGTCCTTGTCTTAAATACTGATACTAAGCAAAATGGAATATTTTCACCTCAGTTAAAAACACTGCTGCTGTGTAATTTAGCACCGATGGGCTTCGTCAGCCGTCGGTTCAGAAAGCCCTTTTAAATTGAATTTGCTCCGGTTTTTAAAGTAATAAAGTTACAATCTCCCATTATTTCCTTGTTATAGTTAATGAAATGGTCAATAACAATAAGACAGCTGTGTTAACGTTATAAGGAGACGAGCTTCGAGACAGAAGCGTGAATTTTAATCTCAATGAAGCGCACGCTCGTTTTTCTTTAATGGCAATTTAACGTTAAGTTAACGATAGGCGCCGATTGAAATAAAAGCGAACCGGGTGGAAGACGGAGGTGTATGATATGCGAATGTTTGTCGCAGTTTCATACACATGATAACCTAACGTTAACGTTACTCCGTTTGCGTTGAGTATTTTCCCCAGGCCTATATTAACAGGTGTAGAAGTTCTTAACTGTTAACTTTGGCCCGCGAGGTCCACTTTCGTGCAGTTTTTAGCTCCAACCCAGATCAGACTGTTACTTTTCAGTAATCCCGAAAATCTTGATTAACGTTAGCTTGTTCATGTGTGTTTTATCAGGGTTTGAGCTAAACTCAGCAGGTGGACACCGCTACAGTTGAGATCTTCCGGCCGGTCTCCATTAAAACTGACGGTTGCAGTCAGTGCAGCGTTCGTAACATCGTTTACTGTGATGCATGCGCTGGATTAAAGTGATGATAGCACATGGCTAAATGTGTAGGTGTGTTTAATGCATTGCATAGTTGGTTTGTGAAGTGTTATTTATGCTCTGTTTTATTTCCCCCCAGGTAACGACAGTTGACAAAAAGAGCTTAATAATTTATAAAAGTAAGTCTGTGTTGTTAAATATTAAACATTGTTGCTAAATAAACAAACTTAAAGCAAGCTTAAAATCCGTATCTTAATTTATATTTTTCTTTTCTTCAAACAGCCTGGAAACTGAAGTGCCTCAAATATCTTGTACTCCGTATGTATCATTGTTTTGACATTTAAACGGACTTGATGCTAAATAAACAAACTTAAAGCAAGCTTAAAATCCTTATCTTAATTTATATTTTTCTTTTTCTTCAAACAGGCTGGAAACTGAAGTGCCTCAAATATCTTGCACTCGGTATGTATCATTGTTTTGACGTTTAAACGGACTTAAAGCAAGCTTAAAATCCTTATCTTAATTTATATTTGTCTTTTTCTTCAAACAGCCTGGAAACTGAAGTGCCTCAAATATCTTGTACTCGGTATGTATCATTGTTTTGACGTTTAAACAGACTGTATTGTGGCAAGTAAAATGAAAATCCTGTATAAAAAGACTATTTAACAGACTATTTAACAGACAAGAACCCTGTGAGAATGAGGGCTCATTTGTTGCCAAACCTTGGCCAGCAGTGAGACTCAACGCATGTAATAATTTTGATTACTTTACCACGCCCAGTATTTTTCTTATTGAACATTCTCGAAATACATCACTATATGGTAGTCAATTGCAACCTCCAGTTCATGCTAACTTTAAGGAACTTGTTTGGCTGAAAGTGTGTAATTTGGATATAAGCACCTGAAGTAAACAAATGTTTTGTATTTTTTAAAGATGCTGCATGAAATGACGATGAGGTTTCGAACAGACTTGGTGAAGAACATGGAAACATCTAATGAAATGGCCCAAAACATCATAGGGAGTGCAAAAAAAGGAAGGAAGAGGAAACCACAGAAGGTAACACCATATATTTTTCCCCATCCAACCTATCTGTTCCATGCCCAGTGTAAAGTTGCATTGTCAATGTAAAGGTTGTAGCTTCTATAAATTGTATGAGTGAAAACATGTATTAAAATAATGAAAGTATTAAAGGAATAGATTATCCAAAAATGAAAATTGTCATAATTTATTCACCTCTTGTCATTTCAAATCTTTGACTACTTTCTTCAGAACACAAAAGATATTTTAAAGAAGGATGGTAACCGAACAATGGCGGTGCCCATTGACTTGCTGCATTGGTTTTGTGTCCATATAATTTTAAGTGAATGGGTAGCAGCATTGTTCGGTTACCAACATTAATTTTAGGTCTATTTGATGACTTCTGTTAATTGGTGAAAGGCACTCAAAAGGTGAAATGTTTGTTTTACAGGAACCCAAAGGTCCTACATCAACCATGTTTAACGGCTGTCCTGATCCCCTCAAGACTGAAAGTGTCAGCATTATCATGGAGGCAGACATTGACATGACAAAGGCTGTGGAATGCCTGTTTGCTGTTTGACTTTTATTCAAAAATATATGCATAAACTTAAACAAGAGCATGACACAAGAACACCAATACCTGTACTAAAAAATGTACTGTCAACTTGTGTAAGTTGTAGTGCTGTTTATTTAGATGTTTTAATTGTTCATGTATTGTTTTTTATCTGCATTGTCGAATATCAAAAATATGAAATCAAAGATTTGTTTTTCCTCATTTCAGAGATGCATGTAAAAGTTAAGTACTGTACATGTACATACAGTACATAAACAAGCTTATGTATGTTTATTGCAAAGTGAAAATTGCTTAAATGAAATTATTCAAACTAAATGGTTGAATGTAATTTAACATCTTAAATGTAAAAAATGTTTTGCTGTATAATACAGAGTATACAGATGTGCAATTTTAAATGTGACACTAATATTTTTGTATAATCAATTGAATAAATTTAAACTTGGAATTTTCTGGATTGGTTATATTTTTGTATTCATAATAATAATTTAATAATAATTTTATTAAATATCATATTATGGTTTAATAATATAGAACCCTTAAATGGTTCTATAAAGAACCATCTAACTTGGATTCAAAGAACCATTTGGGGTTCTTTTTATGGAACCCATTAAAATGGTTCTATATAGAACCATTTTGGAGTTCCATATATGAAGCGGGTGATAGAACCATTTCTGGTTCTATATAGAACCATTTCTTTTAAGAGTGTATATTATATGGTTGAGCTAGTTGTCATAAACTGTTAAGCATATTTTCTGCACATTTCTATTAGAAGAAGAAGAAGAAGAGTAGTAAAGATGTGTGTTGAAGGGGTACGGAGGGGTACGGAAAGAGGCCAAGATTATATCGATATTTCTGATTAAATAAGGGCCACTGCTGTGGACCATGTTTTCAGTCAAGACCTTTTGTCCGAAGGCGGGTCGAAAGGTACAGCTGAATGCCATCAGACAATGTTCACTTTACTATACTGTAACACTGTACTTACTGTACTGCTATTACAGTAGTCCACTTGCATTTAACATTATACAGTAAATATGCTTTATAGAGACATAAAGTAACACACAAACACACACACACGTGTCTTGTCTTTTTCTTAATATATTGGCATTGTACTGCTTTGTTGACAGACCAACAGTAAATGTGTAATGTGAATCCTGTCCAGTCTCTTGCAATCAATATCCCACATAGAGTAATGTGTACATTTGTACTGTTGAATGTATATATGCCATACAGATAATGTCAGGATTCAGAGAAGAATGAGCGGGTAGTGATATTTATTAACTAAGACAAAACACAGGCAGGAAAACAGTTGAAACAATATAGGGCAGGAGAACAGGCAGGTCAGGGATGAGACATCTCCAGGCTCTATGGGAATGGTGGAAATCAAGGAACCAGAGGCTTGGCATTTCTACGTTCTGCCACCTGAATGAGTTTGGGTATCTTGCCACTGTCGCCTTTGTCACCTTCTATGGCTCGTATGGTAATACAACTATGACTAGAGAACACAAAATAGACTAAATAATAACTGGAGCTAGCAAAGGGGACAATAAAGTAAATAAAATAAATGACTTCTAGAAATAGGTAACTGGAACTTACAAACAAAAAGAAATAAAAACAAGACTGCAAACTTGCACAGAACTAGAGAAAAGATAAATGAAAGAAAAAGAATAATCAAGGGAAACCAAAAAACAAGGCTTGGGAGAACTAGAATAAAAATAAATAAAGACTAGAACTAGACTAAAAACACAGGACTAAAGAAAAACTAGAATTTAACAAAAAGGAAATAATCAAACAAGGAGACCTAAATAGCACTGACTGACAATATCTGTGAGAACTGCATACACACAATGAGCATACACCCAATGAACACACACAACGTAATATCAGGAAACAAGGAGGCGGAACAAGAAGAGCACATGGCAAACACAAACAAAGACAAAGCCATGTGCTAACACACAACCCAAACATAGAGACATGAAACAAAAGACAACAAAGACAAGGCTGCCAGGGCAGAACCCTTACAGATAAAGTGCAGTCTTGTGCATTTCAATCATTGTCATAAAAATGGTAGCCATAGTTTACAACTATCTTATAACAATATAGTTATAATCTTAATAACAATATAAATATAATCTTATTAACCTATGATAAGATAGAACTATCTAGTTATATTGTGAACAATGGCACAATGACATGTCATTCTGATGGCACTGATAAGTTCATTGACACACATACTTACTTTTGAGAGATGAACTAAGGATTTTGAGAAAGTTATATGCTTTCGCAGGTAATCCATTGTGTGCTGCTGCTTTAACGAATTGTTTTGAGAAATGCACATACTGATTTGCAAAAGGATGATTCAAGAAATGTACAGTAACTTGTACAGTACAGTAAAATGTACAAAGCTTTACAGTTTTTCTCAGTCGCTTTGGTGCATTGCACATTTTCAAATGCTCATGTCATGTTGATCAAAATATAGTTGATGGTTCTCTGTTGAATAGTCTTACCCCTTAAAACATCTAGGCATTAGTTCCTTGCATAAGCCATTACTGGCAAAATTGTTGACATGCTATTTGTCAAAAACTGCCAAGCATAGTTTTACACAATTCTATTAGACCTTTTGTACAAAAACGTGAATTGATGAATCGTGCAGGTGAAACTGACCCTCACTCATGAAGGAATGTAAAGTGTTAGTTCAACAAACAATCAATCAGTTGTCTAAATTGCTCAAAGGTGCATCTCATGAATACTCAATTGGCAAGCATATATAGACAGACCACAACACAGAGTTGCAATTTTCCAATAATGGTTGGACCAGGAAACGAACAGTGTCCACAGCCAAGAGGAGGAAGAAGAGGAGCAAGGATGCGTGGTGGAAGGCAAAACAGAGGAAGAGGCAGAAGAGGACATAGGCGCATATCATGACATAATGGCCACTATTGTAGACCATGTTATCAATCATGGCCTTACAATGGCTGAGTCGGGTCAAGGGTGCAACCGAATATTGGGAGATCAACCTTGTCCTCAATAGTTCAGACGTTTCAAAGAGAGAACAGGTATGTCCACCAATGTACTGTTCTAGGTCCTAGGCCATTGAATGATTTATATACCAGTAATAATACTTTCAAATCAATCCTATATGTAACTGGGAGCCAGTGTAAAGACCTGAGGACTGGTGTGATATGTTCATATTTTCTGGTTCTGCTCAGCTCTGTATGAGCTGCAACTGTCTTATGGTCTTTTTGGAAAGGCTAATGAGGAGACCATTACAATAATCCACCCTGCTGGTGATGAAAGCATGAACAAGTTTCTCAAGTCTTGACTAGAAACAAAGCATCTAATTCTTGTAATATTTTTCAGGTGATAGTGATTTAGTTATTGCTTTGACATGACTACTGAAACTAAGGTCTGACTCTAGAGACACACCAAGATTCCTGACTTGATTTTTAGTTGTTAGACCCCTAGAGTGAAGGTATGCGTTCACCTTGAGAACTTCATCTTTGTTTCCAAACGCAATGACTTCAGTTTTGTCTTTGTTTAACTGAAGAACGTTTTGGCACATCCAACTGTTTACTTCATCAATGCATTGGCACAGGGAGTAATGGGGCTGTAATCATTAGGCGATAGGGCTAAGTAGAGCTGTGTGTCATCTGCATAGCTGTGGTAAGAGATTCGGTTCTTTCTCATTATTTGGCTCATTGGGAGCATATACAGGTTGAATAGGAGTGGTGCAAGAATTGAGCCTTGAGGGA
>CM070821.1:15039304-15341804 GCA_036326025.1 Chrosomus eos
TGGTGAAAATTTTGGAAATGGTGACCATGTACGGTCAGCACCCAAATTATATACATTCCCTTTTACATTAATATATCTTTTTAACTTAAAATCTCTTGGATGCGTTTCAGCTTCCCATAATATATAACTTCAAATCAGCTGATGAATCTTTCTCTGATGTGACCGTTTTGTTCAGTATATGCGAGCAAATGCTTTCCCACAGGATGATCTCTTCTAAGCAAAAAATAGAACAGGATGAGAAACTTCCCACAGATAGCATTATCACCACCAGAGAGTAAATGTAAAAACTAGAGTGCACTCTCAGATAAGCCATCACCACACTGGATACTGTCCACAAAGACGAGTACAATCTGGAACGCAAGTCTTATGTAACACTGCTTTCTTAGAAATCTACTACTTGAGTAATACATTTGCTTGAGAAATGATGACAAAAGAACTTGCCACTACAGTCTTAAAGACAGAGAGGGCAGATGGCAGAAAGCTAATGGTTTACTATGGTAGAAGTACACATTTTTTCACGATGACGGTTATGTTGTCTAATTAGTCCAGCCTTTATCATCTTTAGTAATATTGCTAACAAAATCACTCAGCAACCTTGAAATTTCTAGTTGCTGTGTCACTGATTTGACCTGTACTAACCTACAGAAAAAAAACCTTAAAGGAATAATAACACAAACACACACACACACACACACACACACACACACACACACACACACACACACACACACACACACACACACACACACAAAAGTAAAACATTTAGAGTAATTTTTTGGAAGAGCAGTTCAGATTTTGTAAAATATCTTCATGACCAATAATTAATCTCCATGAATGTCAGATTTGGAATGACATGAGGGTGAGTAATTGATGACAGAATGAACTAACTCTTTAAGACTTTTAGAATAACATGTAGGCCTACAATAAAACACATTTAGCAAATCATTTATCTTGAGGTAGGAGGAGTAGCTAAAGAAACTAGCAGGTGTGAGAAATCCAGAAAAGATTTCTGTGGAAAAGTGTCATCGAGACGATGGTGGGAGTGTAGTCATAAAGTATGAGAAACAGAGGCCCACTTCTATTCACACCCTACTATCAAAAGTCTGAAATTACTGGTATTGCCTTGAAGGACCCCAGTCTGGCCTGACTGTTAGACGAATGGAGAATTACAAGATTACTCAAGGTAAAATGTAGGCTATTGCCCACTCAATGGGGGAACCCCAAAACATTTATGGATAAATATGAAACAAAACTGTATATTGGCCCACATGACATGTCTAATGTCTAATGAATTGCATGTCGTAAATTTACATAAAGTTGTCTGATGCGTCATTTGCTTTTTCCTGTGTTGACAGAGCTAGACGACATAAATAAACTCGCTCTGCTTCTCAGGCGTCTGCGAGAGTTAATGAGTGCCTGACTGAAGAAATTGGGAGCCATCTATAAACAATCAAGAGCTCTACACTATAATTTTAGGCTCCCACTGTGCTTAACTTCATTTGCCTAATATCAGCGTCAGTAAAGTGCAATCTATTTCTAATTGGACTAAAAAGGACCTAAATTATACAGTGACAGCATTACAAGTAGTGACTGGTTAAATTTTTGCAATTTTTGGAAGAGCAAAATCTTGTGGATTCTCACTTGAATTCTGCACTCTCGTGAAAACTCACGTTATAATTTAAAAAAACCCTGTCTCTTGTACAGTGAATCGCTTGTTAACACTTTGCTGGTTATAACAAAAGGATTTGCAAGCGTGCGGTTTAAGTTGAACAAAACAAAAACAAAAAGCAAATTCTCTCTAAAGCTGGGGTTACACTGTACGGTTTTGGCCTCGATTTGCCAAAATTTGAAGTCTTTGATCGCTAGTTTGACATGTTCACCACATAGGCTGAATTTATTATTTTATAAATTAAATAATGAAAGGATTAAAATGGATATAAGGGAATGAATGAATAAGAATGGTAAATTCCTGGTTCTACAGTAGGCCTATGTCTAATTGTAGTTATGACGTAATCAATTTAAACTCACTCTATCTGCCATAACCAATCGCTAACGTTTGGTCGTGACATATCTTTTCCCGAACCCCGTGGGGAGGATGGCCATAAACACAAAACTAAGCAAAGATTGTTCTTGCTCCGGCTTTAACTTCTTGATCGGTAGCGTTGCCACAACTGACCGAATGTCTTCGCTCGCATCTTTCTCCTCTGCCATTACTGAACTACAACTCAAAATAACGCACGAGTCGACATCAACGTCATCGTTCTCAGCCACTCCCTCTGTTCGCTGATTGGCTCAGTAAAAAATTGATCGGAGAAAACCAAAGTCTACAGCACAATCCCAGACGGAGTACTGAAGGAAAATGAAAATTGAGCGGAAGTACGTAGGAGGGCGGAGCCAGGCTAGGTTTGACGCACAGTCCTGACTTCTACAACAGCAAATGTAAAATCTAAAACCTATTGGAGGTCAAAACCTGCTGACACAATTCGCCTTTGGCTAAGCCACACCCTAGAATGTAGATTGACCAATCACAGCGCAGCCAAGAACGAGCTCCCACAGAGGTCCGACACTTTTTCACAGCGCTCCATTGACTTTAACACGGGCGTCTCATATTTTTGGTCTCGGCAGGCTATTACCGTCGTAGTTTTATCAAAAATATGGTTAAATGTTGTGCCTGTGGCATTTGTAAAACAAATATGCGTTTCCCAGAGAGGTTGGAGGGGGGTGTCTAGTTTTTTCCCTTCCCAAAACTGAAGTCAAATCTACGCTACGCTACGCTAGCACATGCTGCTAATAAATACAACGTTATACCCGTTTGCTTTGTAATAACGATTATAGAAGTGAATAGAGACCTACCCAGCTTTGCATGAACAGTGTTGCTCCTTGATATTGTTAGTCCCAGCCTCCGTCTCGATTAGTAGGATATGCGGTGGTTCATTTTTTGACTGTGTCAAAAAATGTGTGGATTTTTTTTGACAGCATACAAACTGTATGCCATACAGTTGCCATGTTGATACCGAGCCCAGATGAAGTTGTCGGACGTAGCAACAGTAACTAAGGGGGGTGGGGCTTAGCCAAAGGTGAATTAGCGAGAGAACAACAAACCAACACTTGCTCCCAGGGGCGCCGTATAGGGGGGAAAAGTTAGGACAATTCCAAGAACCCCTGACTGACAGGGGGCCCAGCAAATAGGTAAAAACTTTTTTTTTTTTATATATATATATATAAAAACATCATCATTGAGTATATTTCAAATAATAATAAATTGAATTATGTCTTTGATTTGACTTATTTTTGCAATAAAAGTTAAATATCCCATTGACTAAAAAGTAAATATCCATATTGACCGACCACCCCCATGTATCTGCATGAAATGGTTTGGTCCTGCCTAAGCACGCGCATCGGTGACGGTGTTTAGCAGACAGTCAATCGCAAGGCGAAGGCGCCGGCGTGCTACAAATACAGAGAGACCATAATGTCGAATAGTAAGATAAAATCTGGTTTCCAGAAAAGGAAAGAGAGGAAAGGAAAGGCTGTCGTTCTGTATACCAGTTTTTCACAAAGAAAGGTGGGTAGCCTTTAGTCTGTGAGTGGTAACCTGTTGTCCATAGTGAAATAAGCTAGCTAGCTGCAGGCTAGTGTTAGCCTACATTTCATCAACATTTAATAAGTGCAGGGAAACGTTTAGCAATATATTCATATTGAATCATCCATGCCCCTTTTAGCAGACTTAACAACAACAACAGATGGGTCAGCAGCACCCCAGTCTCCCCATACTAACTGCACCCCTCCCTGTCCCTGTCCCAGTGAAGAAGGTGAGCAACATTGTGTTAATGACTTAGCATCCTTCCAGGGAGTCTGTGTGGGGTTCTCTGTCTCTCTTGCTCTTTTTTACCATAATTTTTTTTTTGACATCAACAAAAAATATTTTTGCCCATTATGACAATTAAAAAAAAAATCTCCTGTCTGTACAGTAGATGCAGTTAGAAACAATAAGTAGCTTACCTCAACCTGCAAGTAAGTTACAGACAGTATTAAAATAATCCAGTTTGATCAGTTAATTTAGACTGAATTTTGGCCGTAAATGACATCTATACAGACTTTATTATTTTCCATCATGAAGGGCTGGGCAACACACACACACACACACACACACACACACACACACACACACACACACACACACACACACACACACACACACACACACACACACACACACACACACACACACACACAGTATCTAATGTATTTGTGTCAATGTTCTGTAGTGTTAGTGTTATTTATTGGTGTCTGGCAAAAAAAAATATTGAAATGCATACTGTATGCAGACTTGCATTTATAAATCACCAGCAGTAAATATTGTGCTAGTACTAGTATTGAACTACAAGAAGCAAGACAGTTGCAAGCCTTTGATTAGAGTTATGTAAAGCTTTTGATGGGACAGGTCCTAGAGATGTGGTGACAACAGCTGCGTTGAGGGGGCCCAATGTGATTTTTTTGTCATGGGGCCCAAAATTCGTGGCGGCGCCCCTGCTTGCTCCACATAGACTTGTTCATTTTTTCTCCTTTTTTTTAGTTTTCTTTTCAAGACAAGCCATGATCAATATTAGTACTAGAGATTGTTTTTGTTTACTAGCCACCATTTCAGTCCCGCATGTAAATGCAGCTCACTGTCACCGCACATGTCACGGATTGATGTAAAACGGACTTGCATGCGTCCTTTTTTTAACATGTCTGCCGTATACTAGTCTGACATGAATGACAACTGAGATCCTACAATAACATGGCTTACACCGGGGATCATGTTCTCACAGTCTGACAAGCAACAGTGTTAAAAGGAGTATTATAAATCATGCACTGTGCACCCAGCTTAACTTATTGGCTAGCACCTCTGATTGGCCATTGCGTTCACGCAATCAGCAAATATAATTGTGATTTGCTACAATGCTCTACGCTTAAAACACGCTATAAGAAACCTTTGACGCTCAGAGAGCGCTCAAACAAACACAAACAAGAGCGTCTGAATGTATACCGAACATACCTGGTGTTCTGTTGAATAGTTTCAACTATTTATATTTTATATTTGCTTCAGAAATGCTGGTCGACTTTTTTTGTACCGACTGGAACTAATAGTACCAGTACGTTTGACAGCCCTAGTTGAAACTCAAACCAATGTGTTTAAGAGGAAAAAAGGCTGTTGATAGAGATGGTATGTGGTTGATGGATGACAGGCTGGTATTTCACAGATCACAAGGTCATGTTGTAGTGTTCCTGACTGATGTCCAACTATCATGCGCAGAACTTTCCACCCCCATCAGCACTTTAATGGGTTTGCGCTCTCATGCTAATTTTCCCTGTTTAGTAAATCTGGCCCTATTGGCTCTGACATAATCTAGACTATGTACAGTAATAAAGTACAGTGTACAGTGTACTCCTAAAAGTTGATGAAACTAGCAGAAATATGGATTTCAAATTTACACTGTTTCTTTTACAGGAAACCAAAAATGTATGCTATATCGAAATCTAAAAAAAATTAAATGTTGTCTGAGATATGTACTACCTGCAAACAACTAAGCAAAACTAAAGCAACAGAAAGTTGTCATAAAATAAAATAAAATAAATAAATTAAAGTCCTGATAATTAATTAAATGCTAAAAGGTCACATATTATATTAAATTAAATTTGTTTTCCTAGTTATGCTCATCAGTTAGAAATTAATCATGGTGCACGCAATGTCTTCAAAAGGATTTTTTCTTTTAAAGAGTCTTAATAAACTTTCATGGAAATCCATGTTTCAATTTGAAGTACAAATCAACACAGGAAAGAAAATTGCATTGAATAATTTAATGAGATTATTGTATCCATATATTTGGGTTCACTCTCAGGATTTTAAGCAAAAGGGCTTTTGAAGACCAAAGCTTTGATGTTTCAACTGTCCAATACTGTTTTTTTAAAATATTTTTTACGATTTGATGGATGGTTCTGGGTACTGGGTACTAGTTATTATAAAATAACTTTTTTTATTTTTTTTTATATTTTTTACGATTTAATGGATGGTTACTGGGTACTTATCTCTTGTCTTGAAATATATAAAAACACTCAAATGTTTCTCCATATGCAGGTCAAGACTTTTTTTTTGTTGTATTATGGCTATGAATGAAAAATCAAAAGAGTCTGTGAATGTCTATATTCCGGTTGTGCTTGTGGAAAAAAAAAAAAAAAAGACACCAATAAAATGCATGGCCACATTGTCTTCCATACTAATACTAGTTTTGCGCACAAAACACTTGTTCAAGTGCAAGTCAAATCTCTTCAGGCTGAGCTCTTATTGACAAAAAGAAAGCTTTTCTTTTCCTGCAGTATAAAACTGACAGGAATCCTATCTTTTAATACTACTATAAGTGGAGGCGTACATTTCTCAAAGCTTTCACATTCGCCAAAAAAATTTCACAGGACTAGAATTTAAATAGTCTACAGTGACTAATGACAAAATGTTATAAATTAAATATTAGGCTACATTTTATCCTCCCAACACAAGCTTTGTGACCTTTGTTTATATAAGTATATATAGCTTTCTTTGTCACATTCTTTTAACTAGAAGGTGCTATGAAAGAATTGTTGTTCCTCTGAATAACTCCTTTGAGGACAAGGCATTTGGGCATCTAGACTTTCATTCTTTTGAAGATGGGTTTAAACTCTTTGACCACATGACCCACTTTCTCACTTTATGACTAATGTTAAGATTATTATGTTATCTCAGTCCTTAGGCCTTCGGCTTCATATTATTATCTGCAATTTGCTTCCAGCTGGTAGATTGAGTTCGTATGGTTAATGCTGCTGTAATTAATCTTAATGTCACTCAGCATTAAAATTATTATTTAAATACACCTGACAATCAAGACTACTTTAAACTGGATTGAGAGTATGATGTGGACTAGTAAGACTTGTGTTGCCTTCAAGTTACTTTGTAATGATGATTTTTACTAGACGAGCGCATCAAACATTTATTTTTATTTTTGTAATTCAAAGAAAAAAGACTAAGCTAAAGCAAGCAGTTCATTCATTTTAATTTTGATGATTATAACTGACAACTAATGAAAACCAAAAAATCAGTATCAGAAAATTAGAATATTGTGAAAAGGTTAAATTTTGAAGACACCTGGTGCCACACTCTAATCAGCTAATTAACTCCTGCAGAAAAAACACCTGCAAATGCCTTTAAATGGTCTCTCAGTCTAGTTCTGTAGGCTACTCAATCATGGGGAAGCCTGCTGACTTGACAGCTGTCCAAAAGACGACCTTTGACATCTTGCACAAGGAGGGCAAGACACAAAAGGTCATTGCTAAAGAGGCGGGCTGTTCACAGAGCTCTGTGTCCAAGCACATTAATAGAGAGGCGAAGGGAAGGAAAATATGTGGTAGAAAAAAAGTGTACAAGCAATAGGGATAACCGCACCCTGGAGAGGATTGTGAAACAAACCCCATTCAAAAATGTGGGGGAGATTCACAAAGAGTGGACTGCAGCTGGAGTCAGTGCTTCAAGAACCACCACACGCAGACGTATGCAAGACATGGGGTTTCAGCTGTCGCATTCCTTGTGTCAAGTCACTATTGAACAAGACACAGCGTCAGAAGCGTCTCGCCTGGGCTAAAGACAAAAAGTACTGGACTGCTGCTGAGTGGTCCAAAGTTATGTTCTCTGATGAAAGTAAATTTTGCATTTCCTTTGGAAATCAAGGTCCCAGAGTCTAGAGGAAGAGAGGAGAAGCACATAATCCACGTTGCTTGAAGTCCAGTGTAAAGTTTACACAGTCAGTGATGGTTTGGGGTGCCATGTCATCTGCTGGTGTTGGTCCACTGTGTTTTCTGAGGTCCAAGGTCAACGCAGCCGTCTACCAGGAAGTTTTAGAGCACTTCATGCTTTCTGCTGCTGAACAACTTTATGGAGACGCAGATTTAATTTTCCAACAGGACTTGGCACCTGCACACAGTGCCAAAGCTACCAGTACCTGGTTTAAGGACCATGGTATCCTTGTTCTTAATTGGCCAGCAAACCCGCCTGACCTTAACCCTATAGAAAATCTGTGGGGTATTGTGAAGAAGAAGATGCGATACGCCAGACCCAACAATGCAGAGGAGCTGAAGGCCACTATCAGAGCAACCTGGGCTCTCATAACACCTGAGCAGTGCCACAGACTGATCGACTCCATGCCACGCCGCATTGCTGCAGTAATTCAGGCAAAAGGAGCCCCAACTAAGTATTGAGTGCTGTACATGCTCATACTTTTCATGTTCATACTTTTCAGTCGGCCAATTTTCATTAGTTGTCAGTTTTAATCACAATTAAGTGAAATAAATATTTGAAATATATCAGTCTGTGTGTAATGAATGAATATAATATCCAAGTTTCACTTTTTGAATGGAATTACTGAAATAAATCAACATTTTGATGATATATATACATATTCTAATTATATGACCAGCACCTGTGTGTGTGTGTGTATATATATATTCATTATAGTAACAAACACATTCATTCATACTGACTGCAGGAATGTCCACCAGAGCTGTTGCCCGTGAATTGAATGTTCATTTCTCTACCATAAGCCGTGCTGTTATCTGCCAATGCATTTCATCAGAACTTTTGTTTTTGTGATCACAGATGTGATGAGGATTCTTCAGTTATTCATTTACACAGTTGTTGTCATGATCTGCAGTGCGAAGCATTATTCACTGTATAGCAGAATGCAATTTATATCCTCCATCTGGTCTCCACTGCATCTCAGTATCTAACAAACTGACTGTTCAGAGTCAGATCCACTGATGATGATTTTTACTAGACTAGCGCATCAACATTTTTTTTTATTTTTTTTTTGTAATTTAAAGAAAAAAGACTAAGCTAAAAGAAAGCAGTTTATGAGACATCAACTGTTATTCAATGACTCCAGGATTTGTTTTTCTCGACATTCAATAGACAACTCAGGATTTTATATATGGAGTGTGTCGACTGAATAAAGGGATCATGTTCAATGCCTTTTTTGTGTTATGTCTATATTAATAGACAATCTGACACTAGTATTTGTGTGACCTTTATATTGTTTCTTGTCTCCAGATGACCGTATCTAAATATGGTGCACAATTCCGGGGAATTCCCAGCATGACGCTTTGGAATTCCTGCTCTGGCTTCTGGACCGCCTCCATGAGGACGTCAACTCATCTTCAACCGTACCCAATGGAAATAACAGAAGCAAATCAACTGGCAAGGTAAGTGCGTGTCTCAGAACCTGCCTGGGCATGAAACGGCATGAAAGAAGTGAAATGATGCAACATTCAATCTCATTGAAAAAATTGGCTCTGGAATTTCATTATATTATCATGCCTCAAACTACAAATCATCACCTGAAAAATCTACAATATGAGAACTCATAATTATTTTACAGATCAATAAGTTAGTAGGAGTTACCAATGGCTCTTCTAAAACCCCATATGGCCAAACAGCTGTTACCTTCACCATTACCATGACTTGGCAAGGTGAGAGAGTCTTGTCTACACACCCCTGCCACCCGTAAACAACACATCTGTTTATGAAATATGGAGATTCGTGCCAAGCGCCACAGCGTGCATTGAAATAGAGTGGTCATTTTGTACGTAACCTTGGCATTACCCAGAATAGCTTTTCACAGTGGCTGTGATTTCCACAAGGCGATATTCATGGGGACTGAAGTTGATTTGAAACCCATAGCATTTTGAAGGTCTACATGTGTGCAATGGTTTCCACTCATCTTGGACCTCAAATGAAGCCACATCACCATGGCAGCAAGTTGCAGAACCTTCCGCAATTATTGTCACTCAAGTAGAAACATGCAATATGTAGGCTGACTTGTTTTTTTATAACATTAATCTTAAACTGCATTCAAGAGAGAAATGCAAATTTACTACAGATCTCTGAAATTAGGGAAAATTATTTTTCAAACATTATTATAGCCATTATCACTGCACCATATGTACACTATTAGTGTTTAAAGAAAGTATAGCACTGATAATTTTTTTTTTAAAATAAAGCCACTGTCTTATTTAGAAACAATTTTCAAACAACTAGAGGACGCAGGTATATTTTTCTCCATGCATAGAGGCCAAACATTTCCAAAAATCTACTTTCAAACTATCAAAGCTGATCTTGTAACTTGGAAGTATGAGTAGGCTAGCTGAAGTTCACTGATCATTACAGGAGCTTTAATTGTAGATTGCTTTGGTTAGAGGAGGTCTTTTGGCAAAAAACATCAGAGATTGACAAGAAACTATTCACCACTGTAAAGTACGGAGTTGACAAATTAAAGTCAAAAGATCATTTTGATGAAAAAAGTAAGAATTTTAAACGGTATACAGCCAGAAGAACAATTCTGCAACTGCGAAAATATCAAGAAGGCTAATTACAGGAAATATGGACAAATTAATTGAATTACCTGAATTTACAGTTTTTAAATTTATATGCAGCACAACAAGCCTAAAAGACATGCAATCCATTTTAAAAGCTTAAAAAAATTATATATTCATATATTTATATTTATAAGTATTTAAATCCAAAGTCTTATATTAATTGTCAAACAAGTGACTGTCTTAATGATCATTTAAACTGTTAACTTAATTGATTCGTTTAATATGAATGAGTCACTGAATCTCAAACGGCTGATTCAAAAACACTCTGGAACAAAACCCGCTACTTTATGAGTGAATCACTGATTCATTTACTGAATTGGTTTATTAGGAAAAATGGAAATTCGCTCATGGGCGAAAAACCACCACTGTGTTTTGCTCAGAGATGTGCAATGATTTTGCTTTGGCTGAAGGGCCGTTTACACAACACAATTTTAATATGCGTTTTGGCTATTCATTTTCATCCCTGAAAAAGGGACATTTTTAAAACTGGTTTCAATGTGCAAGTTTTTGAAACTGATAACATTATTGTATCTGTGTAAATTACAAAAACATGAATTTGTGAAAACGGTGACATCATGTGCATGAGTATTACGTGTTCAGTCTATAGGCTCGTAGTGTTTCTTTAAAAAGTGGCATCGCCAACTACTGGCCTGGCAGCGTTTTTGAACGGGGATCGGTTTGACCATGTTGTCGTCTGTACACGAGGAAAGCCAAAGGCCTGTTTCCACCGGGACGAATTTCGCGTGCGATATTCGCCAACGTTTAACGCCTCGTGGCTAAACAAAGGGTGCCAATGTGAGTGTGCACACCGACGCGTAAAACGGCACGCATAAAAGCGTCCATTTTTAAAAAACGCCTCGGGTTCTTTTTTCTTGCTTTGACGCGCCACGTCAAAAACTATCCGACCAATGAGATTGGCGCTTTTGCTCACGTGTCTGGAGCTTCTGAGGTTACAGTAAAACACAACTTGGGGGCGCTCACACACAAAACGGTCTTGCCGAGCACACATACGTAACGGCGAAGAAGATATACAGCGTCTACACTCTGCCGGGAAGAAATAAGACGAGGAAGATGCAAGGCAAGATGAATGTAGAGCTGCTGGTCTTGTTGGTGTCTATATAAAGAGACACCAACGAGAATAAAGAACTATATGACAAACGCGACAAACTTGCTCTCTTCTTCTGAGTGACAAGGGAGTGTCAGAAGTGTAAAGTTGCGTGCGTGGACCAGGGTATTTCTGTTTTACATGAAGCGCCATCTAATGTCAAGGAATGAATTTGCATGTTCACTCGGCTCATCGTCAGCGAAAATCGCTTGGGTGTGAACACAAAAAACTCGTTGAAAAACGCTGATGAATAACGCGAGCCGAAATTCGTCCCGGTGTGTACGAGGCTTAAGGAAAGAATTTTCGACATAGTCTTTAGTTTAACTATTTGCGCTGATGGAGCAAATGTTACTGCCTGGCAATATTTTGTCTAAAATCGAAGTTAAATAAGAATACCCTTAACGCCTTTAAAATCGTCCCCTGCTTTGTGATCACTGGCCCTGAATGCTAACGGATTAATGATGAACTACATTCATTAATACATTCAAACCGCATCGTTTAATGAGAGACGTTATTACTTTCTCATTGAATTATGGGATAATAGTGAGAAAAAAATGCCACCCACAGTTTTCAAACATAATTATTGACATGACATGTTTTATTGACATGTTTTATAAATGACATTACAGAATTCATATTGAAATGCTGGTGATACGCAGTGCGCACACTAGCTCAGAATTGTGACGGCCCACTTTTACTAGCTTTAAATGGCTTTTAGCGCACAAACACAATAATACGCCTACGATTTTCTTCTGTGTGCGCCATGCAAATTGTCTCTTTTTGAACTCAACAGTGCCTGAATGGTTATCAGATGTGGTTTGATGTACATGTAGTTGGTTTTGTTCACTAATTAATAATTTGTTTAGTGACACAAATTTGAACCGCTGCTTAGTGATGAACCAAGATTTGAGTCTTTGATTTTCTGTAAAACAACTCATTTAATCGTCAGTCTGGTAGCACAGCGGCGTACTGTCTTTAATTGATGATCTTTGTGTGTATATGTGCGTTTGTGTCACGAGCCGGTTCAGTTCCTCTGGCTATCCCTGTGGCTACAGCCTGGCTTATTATCTCTGAGCAGTACTTTCATCTACTCTCTGTTGATGCCCTTTTTGACTGAACTTGATACATTATTAAACGCCAGCTTTTTTTCCTTTTAAGATACGTTCCTATGTAGGCGCACAGATAAAGGCTTGAGGTATGACGCTATAGGAACATGGGATATAGTAGTCTCAAAAGCCATTGCAAGGTCAGTAAAAGAAACAGTAGTATTCAGATTGATAGTCTATTGATTCGATGCATGCTATGCGTCAATCTGCTAGAGATCTGCTTTTTTTGATCAAAAATCAACTTATTAATTAAAAAAATTTAATGTATATTAGTCACTTTTCAAAATGACAAACAACTAAACAGTTAAAATGATTTATTTAATTCGCCTTTAATTCAAAAATATTTTTTTATCCAAATATCCAAATCCAAATTTTTTATTTTTTACCTCGGAATCAGTATATCTCAAAAAGGATAAGGATGGTGCCTCAAAATGCCTCATTTATGAGTCAGTACACATCCTAAAAGGAGCATGACCCTCCTTCATACCAAGTATGAAGACATAGCCAGAGCCCAGCGGACATTTTCAGACTCACTCTTGAAGACATTCATTATAAATGTATTATACATGTGTGTTCTAATGGAGGTTGACAAGTGCATGCCTGTAAACAAACAGCTAGATCTATCTTTCCTTCTCTCTCTCTCACACACACACACACACACACTGACCCCGAGGCCACTGATTTTTGGCATTCCCTTCACTATGTTTACCGGGTATCACTCTGGAAACAGAACTGGTGTGAAGCCATCTCTCAACGGAATGAAAGGAAGCTTTTGTGAACGAGTGGATGAAAGAGACGCTTGTTCAGGACATATGGACTGAAGGAGAGCGATTGAAAGATGTGCAAACCCCCTCCTGCAGCCCTCATAGAGGGTTTAAATTAATTTACAGTGATGTCATTATGACTGTGTCCAAAATTCTTACAACATTACACATTCTTTTTAATCAATCTGGTTATTAACTAGAGATAGTGCCATCTGGCTGTATTTTGTCATTGATAGACCACACAACACATACAGTAATATGGATGTAGTAAAAGCAGGTGGAAATTTAGGCTCACTTTTAGGCTCACCTGTTTTCATCCATCCATTTTCCAAACTGCTTGTCGTATAGGGTCAGAATAAAAAATAAAAATTATTATTAAAAATGTTATTTCTTGCATAACTGCAAATCTGGATATAATGTCTAAAGAAGTTTGTCTAGCTTTTGAAAGCCAGACTAACACAGTCTCATCCCAAGAAGTCATATATTGACGTCTTGGGACATATTTTGACCATACGTCAATATCCGCCTTTTTAGGGTACCCTTAAACGTCGGTAAATGACGATCCCGGGACGTCATACAACTGACGCTTTACCTTTAACGTCAGTAGGTGACGGTGTAGGTTTAGGGTAGGTTTAGGTCTGGGGTAGAGTTAGGATCCGATAACGTCATCTAACCGACGTTTAAAGGGTTAGTTCACCCAAAAATGAAAATTCTATCATCGTTTACTTACCCTCAAGTTGTTCCAAACCTCTATGTGTTTATTTGTTCTGCTGAACACAAAGGAAGATATTTGGAAGAAAACAGATCTCATTCCCCATTGACTACCATAGTAGGAAAAAATACCTACTATGGTAGTCAATGGGGAATGAGATCTGTTTTCTTCCAAATATCTTCCTTTGTGTTCAGCAGAACAAATAAACACATAGAGGTTTGGAACAACTTGAGGGTAAGTAAACGATGATAGAATTTTCATTTTTGGGTGAACTAACCCTTTAAGGGTACCCTAAAAAGGCGGATATTGACGTATGGTCAAAAGACGTCCCAAGACGTCAGTATATGACTTCTTGGGATGAGACTGCGCTGGCCAGACCATGATCATCTCTGCAGCAGTTTGTGAGGCCATGGGACTGGGAGTTTTTATTTTTATTTTTTCAGTCTCACTCTATCAATATAACAGTAGGTCACGCCACCTGCAGATGTTTTCTGTGGACAGTATACATAACATCAGTAATGTCCATGAGTCAGAGTACAGGAAGTTGCTGGAGGACTTCTAGTGTGGAGGAAACCACCTACTGTTGAACATCTGTAAGGGGCTGGTGTTGGACATCTGGGATATCAGGGAATTTCTGGAACTGCCCAGGGGGAGCAATCCAAACCAGAGCAGCAAACTGGGCTGACCAGAGAAAGGTTAGCGCGGGCTGTACTGTCTGAGGTGGGCTTTTCAACTTGGCAGCACCAGAGATGTTCTGCTGGTGGCGCAGGTGTTTGGAGAGCAAGACCAGCTCAGGAAATTTCATTAATGTGATCGGATAACTAGGCATACAGATTCAAAAAGTTATGCAAAAAAATAACATCAAACATTCTTCTGCGTTATATTTTTCTCACTATTATTTATGTATTTTATTATTATTATTATTATTTTAATAATTTGTAATCATTTATATATATATAAATTGTATATATATATATATATATATATATATCAAATATTTATTAAAGTATTTCATTATTATTCATGTTTTTAGATTTTTTTTATTATTTTAATCATATATATTATAACATTTAAATTAATTCATATTTATTTTTGATTCATTATTTTTTTTAATTATACCCTCACCCTTAAAAATGCAAGTAAAGTGTACGAACCAGAGTAAATAATATTGAATTGATTGTGTATACATCATGTTTTTAGTTATTAAAATATAGAACTAATAATATTGAAAAAATGTAGCATTTTGTCTAATTTAATAATGCTTCATAATACTCTCAGAATACTCTAGTAACAAGTGATACTGAGAAGCGACATCACATCCTTCCTTTCATCGGAGTTCGTTTCCCTTTCATTCCGTCACAGGTGCCTCGCAGAGGTAAATACACTACATGAAGTGCCCCTCATTAATATTCATTTCACATACTCTCGGTTCTCCCTGACGATGTCTGAAAGGAAATAAACGCTGCTCTGCATCCAGTTCTGAAAGCTTGCCAAGAGCTCTTCTCCGTGGAGGACTAGCTTTTCTTTCCCCTTCTCTCTTCATCTCAGTCTCTCTGTCTCTCTTTGTGTATTTGCCCACTGGCATCTCCATAGAAACCAGCACAAGCTAGGAAGCCAGAGTCTCACAGCATTGCTGGATGAATTGTTGCCCACCTCTAGGGAAAGACACAGAGGGAGAGAGGGAACATTGAAAGACTTTTTTTTGTGCACGTTCTTATTGGACTTTCTATTCTTAGCTCTCGCTTTTAGCGGAGCTTCACTTCCTCTTCCTAAACAGATGGGGAGATTGTCTGTTTGCACAATGTTATTGATCAGTCACACTAATGAGATCTCCCCTGCATCTAAACACCTAAATATTCATCTGAATCATTTCATCTGAAGACAAACCAAAAAACAGGCGCAGGATTGCTCTAATATATGGTTCTGGTTTTTCAACCGAAATTCTGATAGCAAGTACACACACATTTGTGTAGTCACTCAAGTATACTGCTGTGCAGTAATTTGAATGATTCGCACCTATTATTGCAGTATCAACGTTTTCCAGATAAATCCACCCTTTAATGACATATATAAACAAAACTAATTGTAGTCGTTCACTTTACATGTCGGTAGCCAGTCTCTTCCTGTCTAATTTGGAGGCTCTTGGCCTGATAAGCCGCAAAGGAAAACATGGACTGATGGAATCCAGTCATAAAAAAAATGTTTTTCTATAACACACGAATTTCACAGATCATCAAGTAGGGCTTCTCTAAAATTGTTGCTGCAGGATGATTTTTCTTTTCTTTCCCATGGGTTAAAGGTTGCTAAAGTCATTGGGCTAGTTTTGTTGTACAGACTTGGCAAACCTGCCTATAGGACACAACCGTTTTCACAAATTCATGTTTTTGTAGTTAACACAAAGATGATTACATGAATGGCCAAAACGCATTAAAAGTTCAGTGTTGTGTAAATGGCACCTCTGAGTTTCATTGTGTATTAGGCACTCATTCACTCTAAGTCTTTACTACAAACCGCCAAACCGGCTGTCTCAGAAACCTATGCATTTATACTCCACTAAGCATACTTTAATTCTAGTTCGAGTTGGCCAACGTCTCAACCTTTTTGAACACTATCTCTCGGGGATAAGTTCTCTAGGGTCTAGGCTCAATTCTTGCACCACTCCTATTCAACCTGTATATGCTCCCACTGAGCCAAATAATGAGAAAGAACCGAATCTCTTACCACAGCTCTGCAGACGACACACAGCTCTACTTAGCCCTATCGCCTAACGATTACAGCCCCATTACTCCCTGTGCCAATGCATTGATGAAGTAAACAGTTGGATGTGCCAAAACTTTCTTCAGTTAAACAAAGACAAAACTGAAGTCATTAAGTTCATCAAGTTCTCATGGTGAACGCATACCTTCACTCTAGGGGTCAAACAACTAAAAATCAAGTCAGGAATCTTGGTGTGTCTCTAGAGTCAGACCTTAGTTTCAGTAGTCATGTCAAAGCAATAACTAAATCACTATCACCTGAAAAATATTACAAGAATTAGATGCTTTGTTTCCAGTCAAGACTTAGAGAAACTTGTGCATGCTTTCATCACCAGCAGGGTGGATTATTGTAATGCTCTCCTCACTGGCCTTCCCAAAAAGACCATTAGACAGTTGGAGCTCATACAGAGCTGAGCAGAACCAGAAAATATGAACATATCACACCAGTCCTCAGGTCTTTACACTGGATCCCAGTTACATTTAGGATTGATTTGAAAGTATTATTACTGGTATATAAATCATTCAATGACTAACCTCAATACATTGCAGATACAGTATGCTCACTGAATATAAACCCAACAGATCACTCAGATCACATCAGCTAGAAATACCAAGGGTTCACTCTAAGCATGGCGAGTCTTCTTTTTAGCTATGCTGGAACCAGCTTCTAGAAGAGATCAGATGTGCTCCTACAGTCACATTCAAATCCAGACTCAAAACACTTCTGTTTAGCTGTGATTTAATGAATGAGCACTGTGCCACTGTTCATCCGACTGTTTGTACTGTATTTTACTTTCTTTTTTATTCTAAACTGTTTCAATCATTCTTATTTCTTTTGATTCTTTTAATTTCTTCTATGTAAAGCACTTTGAATTACCATTCTGTATGAAATGTGCAATATAAATAAACTTGCCTTGCCTCTAGTGCTCCACTAAACACTATCACTTGAGAATAGAAGTAAGATCTCTAATGTCTAAGGTACTGCACAGCAATAATCACATAGACTCCAGACAATCATTCGAACATGCTTTAATATCGGCCAGAGGACCTCAGACAAATTTCAGAGAGAATCCCAACTCCATCAAAAATACAACAGTTTATAAAGGATAGAAATACAGGACACTGCAAAATAGCATGACATACTATTCGTGATCATTGTATCATTTTTCTCATGATTGATTCAATTTGTGCAAAACAGCACCCACCCACACCCTCTGGATGCAAAGGAAATTTAGATATTAGAATCATGGGGTTGGTAGTTCATTGTTATTTCATCGTTGATTACTCAATATTTCATGGGACTCTTCAATTTAGAATAACTGTCCAGCCAGGATATATTTAGAGTTTCCACTCTTTTGAAACAACAAACTTGCTAAAAAAAAAACTGCTGATACATTATTATTCTCAAATATTAGGCCTGTAAAGAGATAGAAATGTTAGTTCATGGATAGTCTTTAGAATTTCCACTACAGCATCAGGAAACATCAACTATTCTAATAGATATCTAAGATATTGTCAGGGTTGCGTGCAGGTAGCCGAAGACGAGGACACAGTAGCAGCAGTTTAGGATATTTATTATACAAACTTAAACTTCCAAAAACAGGAACAAAATAACAGACTCCAGGACTTCAGGGATAACACACAACCACACATTGACGACGACCAACAAACACTGAGGGAAAACACAGGGCTTAAATGAACTGAACCAAACGAGATAATTAACTGAAAACAGGTGAAGAAACTGAACACAAACGAGGAGCGGGAAACTAACAGGACTAAACCAAAATCACAAAAGACTGGGGGAAACAAGATCTCAAAACAGAACTAAACACATAGAAACGTGACAGTACCTCCCCTCCCCTCCTCGCCATACGAAAGGCGGTCTCGGATATAACATCTAAAGGGGTAGGGAGGGGGAGCAGCTGGACCTCGGCGTCCAGGCGGAGCAGGGGATCGGGCCGGGGAGTGGGACCTGGGAGTCCAGGCTGCTGTGGGACCCTCGGGCGTCCAGGGCGGAGCTGTGGGACCCTCGGGCGTCCAGGGGCGGAGATCTTGGGACCATGGATGGGACTCAGGGGGCATGTGGTGGGACCCTCGGGCAGAGTCCAGGGCGTGAGCTGGTGGGACCCTCGGGTCCAGGAGGTGAGGACCCTTCGGGTGGCCATGGAGGTGAGGACCCTTCGGGTGGCCATGGAGGTGAGGACCCTTCGGGTGGCCATGGAGGTGAGGACCCTTCGGGTGGCCATGGAGGTGAGGACCCTTCGGTGTGGTGGCCTCGATGGAGGTGAGGACCCTTCGGGTGGCCATGGAGGTGAGGACCTTCGGGTGGCCATGGAGGTGAGGACCCTTCGGGTGGCCATGGAGGTGAGGACCCTTCGGGTGGCCATGGAGGTGAGGACCCTTCGGGTGGCCATGGAGGTGAGGACCCTTCGGGTGGCCATGGAGGTGAGGACCCTGTCGGTGGCCTGGAGGTGAGACCTTCGGGTGGCCATGGAGGTGAGGACCCTTCGGGTGGCCATGGAGGTGAGGACCCTTCGGGTGGCCATGGAGGTGAGGACCCTTCGGGTGGCCATGGAGGTGAGGACCCTTCGGGTGGCCATGGAGGTGAGGACCTTCGGGTGGCCATGGAGGTGAGGACCCTTCGGGTGGCCATGGAGGTGAGGACCCTTCGGGTGGCCATGGAGGTGAGGACCCTTCGGGTGGCCATGGAGGTGAGGACCCTTCGGGTGGCCATGGAGGTGAGGACCCTTCGGGTGGCCATGGAGGTGAGGACCCTTCGGGTGGCCATGGAGGTGAGGACCCTTCGGGGGCCATGGAGGTGAGGACCCTTCGGGTGGCCATGGAGTGAGGACCCTTCGGGTGGCCATGGAGGTGAGGACCCTTCGGGTGGCCATGGAGGTGAGGACCCTTCGGGTGGCCATGGAGGTGAGGACCCTTCGGGTGGCCATGGAGGTGAGGACCCTTCGGGTGGCCATGGAGGTGAGGACCTTCGGTGGCCATGGAGGTGAGGACCCTTCGGGTGGCCATGGAGGTGAGGACCCTTCGGGTGGCCATGGAGGTGAGGACCCTTCGGGTGGCCATGGAGGTGAGGACCCTTCGGGTGGCAGTGGAGGTGTTTTTTCAGGCCTCAAAGGGTCTTTGGCTGGCCACGGTGAAGGCGTATAGCCCCCCCCCCCCCCACAAATTTTCTTGGGGAGAAGGACAGGCTCAGGAACGGGAACCGACTTGACATCAACGGGCTCTAGCGCTGGGTCAACGGGCTCTGGCGCTGGGTCAACGGGCTCTGGCGCTGGGTCAACGGGCTCTGGGAATGCATGACTGGACGGGACCAGCACATCACGGGACTCGGAACTGGATTCATGGGCCAGAGCTGAGGTGTGTGTAGCCCAGGCGACGGGCTCAGGCTCTGGCGGGCAGGCGATGGGCTCAGGCTCTGGCGGGCAGGCGACGGGCTCAGGCTCTGGCGGGCAGGCGACGGGCTCAGGCTCTGGCGGGCAGGCGACGGGCTCAGGCTCTGGCGGGCAGGCGACGGGCTCAGGGTCTGGCGGGCAGGCGACGGGCTCAGGCTCTGGCGGGCAGGCGACGGGCTCAGGCTCTGGCGGGCAGGCGATGGGCTCAGGCTCTGGCGGGCAGGCGACGGGCTCAGGCTCTGGCGGGCAGGCGACGGGCTCGGCTTCGGATGGGCAGACTATAGGCTCTGGTTCTGGCAGATTAACAACGGGATCAGGACATACCGGACTTGAAATAGGCTGAAGGGGAAGATCCTCTACCACGTAATTCGATCCACACACCCATAGCGTGTAATCAACAAACTCCAGAAATGACAGATTGAGATCTTTTACCAGAATCAGCTGGGCAAGCGGGTCCTTTAATCCACCCCAGAAACTTTGCGTCAATTCTTCTTCTTCCAATGTCACGTCACTGTAGAGATCCATATACAGCCCCGCATAATCTTCGATTGAGCGTTCACCTTGAAAGAGGATAGGTGTGTTGATTGGTTTCACCTTTTTCCTCCGGTGACATCTCCTCTGGCTCATCTTCGTTTTTATTATTGTAGGGTTGGTCGTTCTGTCAGGGTTGCGTGCAGGTAGACGAAGACGAGGACACAGTAGCAGCAGTTTAGGATATCTAACTAGTCTCTCACGGACTGACGGAGCCCAGTAAGCCCGCAGACTGCTCTCGCATCGATGGCCTGTCACTGACATTATTTAGCTCTCCAGTCCAGCATCGAAAAGGGTATTATTGCCAGCATCGGAGAGTCGACTTACAGCAGTGCTTCGGAGGCTGTGGTTAGTGTAGACTAGTGTAACACATAGTGTTTTATGTGTAATAAAAAAATAACTATGCCTACTGTACCTTTGTGTTTCATGGGAAAAAAAATGCATTTTTGAACCTGAAGGGTTCTACAAGCTGAGCGGACTATAAATATCTCAAGTTTCTAAATAAATCGTCAGGCAAGTTATTATTTGAAAAAAACTAGATTTAGCCTAATTAAAATATAAACTAATGTTTTCAAAATGTTTTATTTGGCAAGTGACCATGGTATAAGCGGTTTAATGCCCTTCGAGGTGTCCATTGTCAGGTTTTAATGGACTTCGGTGGAGGCAACCGTCCTCCGCTGCGCGTCGGCCGGTTTACACCTCGCCGTCGTCCATTAAAACCTGACAACGGACACCTCGTCGGGCATTAACCCTTACTTAACACACTGTTGCCATGAAAAACAGAGCGTTGCCATGGACGCAGTTCAGAGACAGAACGGACTATTTTAGCGGAAGCAATACAATCGTTTTTAAATCAATAAACTCCTTTTTAAATCAAGATTTTGTGTCAAATTATTGATTTATTTGGTAGGTAGCCATGTAATAAGTGGGATAATGTATAGCGAGGCGGTTGTTATAGCGAATACAAACCCTTCATGCTGATTCAAGTCATAATCAGCCTGTCAGGGTTTGTATTCGCTATAACAACCGCCTCGCTATACATTATCCCTTACATATAAAGACCCTTCACAATCATAAAAGGCCAATCTCTCTTTGAACATTGTCTTGCTAGTCTTGAACTATGTAGAGTGATACAGTATCATCCTTCAAGCAAAAAGACTAGTTATTTACCGGAGGAAGGAGGTGGATATCATCTATGATTTAAATAAATATTTAAATTGTTTAGATCTTGTAATTACATTCGAAAGGCGCACATGAAAACACGCTTGAATACTGCATTATCTTGAATAAACACTGCCTCTCCTCAGTCAGCATTTCTTCTCTGACACTAGTCTTTCCATCGTTCTCTTGCTTACATTCTGACTGAACAACGCTAACATTAGCAAGGCAAACATCCACAGCTCCAGACACATCATTTAACAACTGTCTCTCACAGACTGACGGGACATAATTATTTTTAATTAAATGCCTGCCCTGTTTTACCACAGTATATTTACATAGTTAATGCTTAATTTCCTAAAAGGAGGGAATGCAAACAGAACCATGCAGACGACATGCACCCAGATTAACTCATTGGTCTTCCTACTTCCTCGTGGAATTGCGCACAAAACTTTTGGAAGAAATGTGGAAGAAATGCAAGCTTTAAAAAATTTAAGTTTATTTGAATAGGGACAAGTATGTTACATACTACATATGCAGTGCCACCTTTATTTGGACACTTAAACTACACACAAAAATGTCTGAATGCCATAAAACAAATTTCATAAAACATAAAACCAACGAGAGACAATACAATATTAAAATTCTGTCTGATAAAGAAAAAAATGTTTCATTAGTTATGGCCGACATCCAATAAATGGCTAATATTAAAATTCATTACCATTTTAACTAATAAAATAAAAAGAGTATTTATGCATAACATTATTATAATGTAAAGTATTGAAATATTAATATCTTTTTACTAGATGGTACAATGTTAGCAAATTATTAGTGTTTTTAAAGATAACTTTAAGTAGTTATGAAATATTACCAAATGTAAAAATAGAGGAAATAAGAATTTACAAACCAATACCAATGTGTTAAATGAAATAAATGAAATGAATATGAATATGAAAATGAATAAATGAAATAAACAGTTGTTATGCATCAGTAAAAATAATATTCTATTTAAAAGTTTTTCTGGAACAATAACATTTTTCATTTTAAACGGTACGTTTATTGTCTTTATAATTTAAAAGGTAATTGTTTAGATCGTCAAGTGTGCGTATGCTGTCTGTATTTAAAATAAAAGCCACTTGGTTTGATATTTTGTTAAATAATGCAATGCCATTCATGCATCAAGTGTGGCTTAAGCTTACAAATACTTTTTAGGGACACTGCTGTAGATTTACTCCATTACTCACTAGTTATTCCTTGTAGAATTGCTTAGACTACTATTTTACAAGTGTTCTATTGTAAGATCAGTGCAAAAGTAAAGTCAATGAGAGAGATCTCCTCTAGGGCATAAGTAGGTGTGCCATTCTTCATCCCTTTATTTCCTCTCCATTTTTTAAAAGGGGGGATATTTTTAGTTTGGAGCCCAGCAGGTAGTCTTTCTCTGAGGAGTGGGATGTCCATTATATATTAATGTATCCGGTCACGGTGTATGTGTGGGCATGTGTGTGTTTCTACGTTTAAGCGGTTTAAAAGGCTCTTTTTGCTTATATGGGCCATGCTGTGTTGCGGCCACTACAACAGATGCACCGAATCTATCCCTCCACAAGGTACAACCATCCATCTGTCTGATCAGGGTTGTGAATTATTTATCTTAATGCAATTACTGTGACAGCATGTATTGCCTGACTATACTTTTCAGGTAGTTTTCAAAACATATATCTTCACAGCAAAGTGCAGTTTCTTCTACATATATTTGATGGTTGTGACTGATGACACTTAAGAATGAAGAAGCATGAATGACTGGACATAAACACCACTGATAATGACTTAGGAAGCTCAGCCAAAATTACCCTGGCAGAGGATAGAAAGTAATGATTATTAGAACAAATGATGAGAGTAAAAACTGCCTGCTTCACCTATTTGCTAATTTAAAACATAATTTCTCCTATTCATTTTTAATGTCGCAGTGCTTTAATTAAAAGGAGATCCTTGCAAGCTTGCAGAAACACATGTTCTGTATATGCTAATGATTGCAGAACAAATCTACATACTGGCCTTATTTCAATTTCTCAGACCAGCTCACATGTTGTTCCAATAACTGCATATCCCTTGCAAAAAAAAAAAAAAAAAAACCTTTAAAGTTTTTTAGTTCACCCAAAAATGAACATGTGCCATTTTTCATGGTGCTGTTGAGCTAAAGCAACACGAAAAAATACTTTTACGTTATATTCCAATTCAAAGGGAAACTGAAACAGAAATGGGAGGAAATGAAACTAAGTTTGATAATCAATGCCAAATAGGTGCGGTCACCTCATGAAATCCCAACTTGAAGCTGCTGCAAAATCACTTGTGAAAACTCACCAAACAACAGTAAATGTTACTGCACCTTCTGTTACAGAATCAAAGAAGTTTGACATAATCGGTGGCACCCCATTTTTAATATGCCGGTGAGATGGATTATGGTATTTTTATGATCTATTTTTTGTTTTGAAGCTTAACAGCCCCAATTTCATTTTTAAGTTTGTTTGAAACCTTTAAACAATTACACAATTAAATACAAAAATTAGAAAATTCTTCAGGTGACCATTGCCGAAATGGATTGCATGTTGTTTTTTAACTCTCAGCTACTTGTATATCAATTGTTGCACAGCAGAATCATCTGGAAGAAGTTGCGGTTGTATTGTCTTCATCCGAATGAAACGACTTCTTGAATCAAAAAAAAAATAAACATTTAAGCCCATGGCTTGATTTGCCCATCAGAAATTTTTTGGATCGTTGTAAGTTCTAATGGTCCATTTTGATTTCATGGTGGCTTTAAGAGGTTAGGAGAAGTGATCATCTTCCTGGTCAGGACACGGTTAAAGATGAGGATGTCTTAAACACTCACTTAAAGGCTCCAGATGCAACACATCAAAGTGCTGCCCATCCTGCCATTTTCAAACGACACCTTTGGCACCGGGTACATTTGGCCGTGTTTCAAGCAGCTTGTGCTCTGTAACTCCTATTGGACCAGTTCGCTCATCCACTACCACCTCTATTCAAAACAAGGATCACATTGTGGGTCAACCAAACCCTTTGATGTCTGTCTCGTTCTTCTTGACGCATGAACAATATAGTACTGGCGAGATGAAGCTCAACCATTTAATTTATCCATAATGTCCTTTAATTTAACAACAGTTTGTTTGTCTACTCTGCACAATCGAGACTAATGTTTGTTAGTAAATAAAAAAAATATAAAAAAAATTTAAAAAAAGCAATGCTTAGACTCGCACTCTTAAAAACAAAGGTTTTTTTCTCAATGTGAAGAAAATTTCACACACAAATCTTTTTTTCTACTGTAAAGAACCTTTTGTGGAATAGACAGGTTCCATTGATGTTAAAGGTTCTTCAATGAACCATCAATGCCAATAAAGAACGTTTATTTTTTAAGA
The DNA here is from genome assembly GCA_036326025.1 of Chrosomus eos. Lineage (NCBI taxonomy): Eukaryota > Metazoa > Chordata > Actinopteri > Cypriniformes > Leuciscidae > Chrosomus > Chrosomus eos. The sequence continues at coordinate 15,064,712 of CM070821.1, forward strand.
GTGCATGTATTATTATTTTTTTTATATAAAAAATTGCAACTTCCTATGTTTAATGCAATAAAATGAACACTGGCAGTTTATAAAGTCAACTGTACAATGGTTTGTTGTTGGCCAGGGATAGTTTTATGTTAAATGATAATAATATATGTTGGTTTCTAAAGCTACTTACAATAATGATTTATTTATCTGCCACATCATTGAATTATCTTGAACTGGGGGCTTTTTCAGTGATTTATTAATTTGAAAGTGTTATGGTTATAATTCAGTTAAACCGATGCATTCATGAACAATAGGTTTTCTCTTTCCAGCAATATGGAATGGTACTCGAGTTACTATCAAGAGATACATTCCCTACGAAGGGTCTGGGACCATTTATCTCCTGGAACCTTAACACTCATTAACCAGGCTGGGGCAGGCAGAAGAATTTAGTGAAGTGATAAGCCCACTTGTTGAATAACGGCCTGAAGTCTTTTCCTCCTTTCTGCCCTACACAGATAACAATGGAATGTGTATTCGTACAGCAATTCATTTCATAGTGTTGTGCCTGTGGGACTTAGTACTTAGCTCTCAGTAGAAATCACAAGGCTAAACACAGAAAAACTTCTAAGACAGTAGCCCTAGATGATTGAAATTGATGCTGCAAAATTCCAGATGCATTAAGTTAAGTTCTTGTTTGCAAAATCAGAATAATTACAATTCCATTAGAAACCCGCTGTACTGCAATATAATTATGATGATTTCTCTTTTGAGAGGCATAGCTTGGCAACCAACAGTTTTAAAGCAGTTTAACCACAGTCAAAATACTTGTTTGAAACGCATACAATAGAAGATATTAACAACAAAATAGCTACCACAATATATAATACATATAAATCATCCAAAGCCTAATGTTTCTGCCATAAAAACATTGAGGGTATTTGAATGTGTTAACTCAGTTAGAATCTCAATTATGCACTGAACAAATAAATATACTTTAAATTAAACTTCAAGAAAATTGTACAGTATAAACAGTCAAACATATAGTAATGGACAGTAACACCTTTTTTTAATCAATTCAAAAACAAGTACATTTCCAACAAACTGATTCACTGGAACACATTCGATTTTCCAATGCTACATATGAAAGAAAAGGACGTTTAGTACACAGATTCACTTGAATGAATCAAACTAGAATGATTCAAACTGTTTAGGTTGAACCAATTCTCTAGAATGAATCAGAACAGAATGAATCAGATAATTTAGGATGAACTGATATACTGTACTAAAATGAATCAGACCATTAAGTATATACCAATTCAATATAATTAATCAAAATAGAATTAATCAGATCACTTAAGATTGATCAATTCACTAGAATGAATTATTTCCATTGAGACAGAGGACTGTTTTGGGTGCGTTTGATTATTATTTTAGTTTGCTGCTCATATATAAAGCTACAGCTACGATACAATATCTAAAACAAGCAAGCAACACAGTAGCTAAAAAAGTAGCTTGTTACTGAAAAATTAGCAGCTAACTTTTAGTTAGTTACTCCTCAACACTGCTCTTTTTTCAGAACAAATAAAGTACTAGACCCAATGAACTGTAATTACGTCAATGAACCTCAAGCCTCAAGAAACACGAGTACTTGTTCTCTTTGTGCTCTGGAGTACCATTCTCAAGAAACTCAAGGCCCTAATTATAGCTAATAAGTATTAAGTAGACTAATGCAGAAAAAGAGCTAAAGAGAGAAAAACAGGTGGTATAAAACAAGAGAAGGAGAAAAGGGGGTGTGATAAAGACCACATTTTCTTCTGGAGGGTCAAAGAAAGGAGGTGAATGAACTCTCCATATTACTCAAACTCTTGGGTGGTAAAGGGAAAGTTTCAATCATACACCAGCAAAAGTAGACATTCTCATCGGGACTTTGCTGTGTCTCTATTTTCTTGCATGAAAAAGCTCTTTTCAAGCATAAATTCCAACGCTTTCAGATTGTCAGTGAGGGGGCAGACATGACTCAGCTGACAGCGAGGAATTGTGGGGAGTGTCTTTCTCAAACAGTTTGCCTTGCCAGACACCTTTGAAAGGAACCAACCGACTGAATCGAACTGCAAAGCTTTGATAAGGACAATATGCTTCCAAGTTTTTCTTTTTAGTTAAGATGCTAGTAAAGTCTGACTTTCTGAACATTTACAGATTTAAATTTGACAAAGCCTTGACCTACTTGTTTATATAAACCAAATGTAATATAAAAAAAAATGTGTTGTTTGACTGTGGTTAAAAATCCTCAGATCTTGGTTATAATGGATTATCATGCTCTAAAACAGGTGATGGAAGGTAATTGTTCATTTGTTTAGGTCTCAGACGCCATCACTCTGCTTTCATCTCATGGTGAAACCTGTTAAAACATTTTTTACTAGTTGTCTGACATAAAAAACAGTAAGGCAAACAGTCTCTTACGATCTCTATCTAGTTTTGTGACCTCGAGAAGTGTATCATTTCTCCCTGTGGTTTTTATCCTCTCGTCTTTCTTTTAGCTGTTTTCAAGTTCACTGCTGCCAGTATAAAACTTCAATACAAACTGTAAAAAGGAGAGCACAATATTGGCTGTCTGGGTGAGGCAGAAGTCAGGTCGATCAATATTTTCACCAGCACCTCCTGGAAAGAAGCATGGGGCGTTCTTGGGGACAGTATTTAAATATCTGTATGACCTTTATGTATTTGTTGCAGGGTCAAGAAGGAGGTGATAAAAAGGTCATCTCTGATACTCTGACCCCACCACTGGCGCAGCCTGATGTACGTCACAGCTTTGTACAGGAGCACTTCCAGGCACAATACAAGTAAGTGTTCTGCCAACACGCAACACACAACATTTGGGGTTGTACGATTTTTTTTTTAGGTTTTTGAAAGAAGTCTCTTATGCTCACCAAGGCTGCATTTATTTGGTCGAAGAAGAAGAAAAAAACAGAGTAAAAACTAACTGTAATATTGTGAAGTATTACAATTTTAAATAACTTTCTATTTGAATATGTTTTAAAATTAATTTAATCCTGTGATGTCAAAGCTGAATTTTCTGCATCATTCTTTAGTGTTACATGATCCTTCATAAATCAATCTAATATGATGATTTGATGCCCAAAAAAACATTTCTTATTATCATCTATGTTTAAAACGGCTGTCCTTATTATATCTTTGTGGAAACCGTGAACTTTTTCTCGGGAATCTTTGATGACTAGAAATTTAAAAAATTTGAAAAAAAAAAAGAACAGCATTAATTTGAGATATAAATCTTTTGTAACAATGTAAATGTCTTAACTGTCACTTTTATGCATCGTTGCTGAATAAACAAATACATTTCTTTAAAAAAAGAAAAGCCTTACTGACTTCAAACATGTATATGTTAAATGTATATAAATTATATCAAAATTATATATACATTTGGATTTTTCACAACCTAATTTATTATAACTTAAAGGTGGGGTATGTGATTCTCTTTTTTGTCCATTTTTTCAAAATCACTTGAAATCCTATTCCTAACCCACTTACAGCACTGAGTTAGAAGCAATGAAATGAAAATTAAACAATTTAATCATCTGTGGAACGGGCAGGACTCGAAAAAGTCCAGCCAATCATTTCTAAGACCACCTAGAATCATTGGACAGTAAGTTTGTCAATCAAACGGTCGTAACACACACCCCTCCACCTATCCCCCTCACGCGAATCAGAGACAGCGTTGGAGGAAAGAAGGTAGGACCATTTGAGTTGTGTATTTTCTAAATCTGCCGGTCGTTTTCCAAATCACATCCCCCACCTTTAAGAGCCAACATATCCTACTATGACATTTGAAAGCATATTAGTAGCAAATAGCATACATGTAAAAATGTGTACTACTTCCACTGCAATACATTTTCTTTTATCTGTGAAAGTGGAGAGATTGCTGAAGAGGACAAAAAAGGCACAGATCTTAACTATACAGTAGACAGTTAATGTATCTACACGATTTTGTTTAAAAAGCATATTTAAACCCCTTAAAGGTACAATGTTTGCAAATTTTCTTTCTGAGAGTTTTGAGAGAATGATGGCTTATGACCGGGAATGAAAGAAAAAAAAACACGTCCCAAATCTGACCCCCTCCACTTGATATGACATTAATCAGTTTATGTTAACTCCAGGTATACAGTCCCCTCTTTCCCGCCAGTTCAGCTAATCATCTTTGTTAACGAATATTGATAAAGCCAACAGATTTGGGATGCAGCATATGTCCAACTGCAGCAAGCTGTTCTTAGACAGAAGATCCAAACAAACCATCACCATCAAGCAACTCCAATCAGGCCAGATGGCTTGGTTGTCCACAAGGGATCTCCATTTGAAGTATCCATCAAAAAAGCAAAGTCTTTGATTTAGTTGTCCATTTAAAGTTATAAAACAAATACCTCCAGTCGGTTTAAAATAAAACCAACTTCACATTCAACCTGACTGCACAGACAACTCAAGCTATGTTTCTTTAGTAACAAACTTTATAAAAAAAAAAAACACTATTTAGGACACCATACTGAATCAATCAATCAAACAAACTTTATTTATAAAGCACTTTAAAACCACCAAAGTGGACCAAAGTGCTGTACAGAAAAATAAATAAAAGACATACTTTATACAAAGCATATAATACAATTAAAACAAATCAAGAGACATAAAACAAGAAAAATAGCCATACCATAAAAATAAAATAAACAAACAAAATGGCAACATCAGGTGTCAAAGGCCAAGGAGAAAAGGTGGGTTTTTAAAAGTGATTTAAAAAATAACAGTGGAGAGGCTTGTCTAATAGGCAGATGCAGCCTCATATATGTAGCCTCATATATACTGAAGCAGACTCAACATGTGACTAAACTATATAGTGCAGATTTTATTTATAGTCTACCAAGCCACTAAATGGTCTGTTCAATATATTTACAATTATGCATTTTATCCATTCCAAAGTGACTAAAAATGCATTCAATGTATACATTTAATCAGTTCATGCATTCCTTTAAATTAAAACCCATTACCTTGGCATTTCTAGTGACATGCTCTACTGGTTGAGCTACAGGATTGCACTACTATACAATATGCTGAAGATGCTTTTAAAATATTGCTAAACCAACCAGCCCGACACAACATTGACTGAACATTGACACTGTTATTGAACTGAAACACTGAACTGACTTGAGCTGAATAATGACACTGTTGTCTTCTATAGAGAAGCTTATAGCTGAAATGAGCAGATTTTATAATTGATGAACTTTACACAGTTATTGAACTGAACTGAATCAACACGAAATGACTTGAGCTGGGAAAAAAGACTATCTTCCGTAAATGTCTGGCTTGCTGATTATTCCCTTAAACACCGCCGGTTATGTCTTTGGTTTAGGTTTGCCCAGACGTGTCCATCTTAGTTCCCTTTATCGAAAAAGGGAACTTCGAGATGCGTCGAACGACACGGTGGGAACGCCTCTTGCGTGATTGCGTCTGAAGCATCTATGCCAACTAGTCCAATGGAATGAGAGAATGAGCGTCACGGGCGGGTGACGTCATGAACCAGGAAAGGATAAGAGCACTTCCGCTGCTCGCCGGCATTTAGCTTATGTTGCCTCAGCAAGCGATCTGTGTCAAACTGTCTCTGTCTATTTATTGTTGTCTGTTACAATATTGTCGGAAACGTTATGGCGAAACAAATGTACAAACAGTGTGTTCCTCCCTGCCCGCGTTTATTTAAACGGGTGGGGACACACACAGCTTTGTGGCATTTTGTTTGAGAGTAAGAGCATGCTGAGTGCTAACATTGTGAAAGTGAAACTACCAGATTAGCATGCTCTGCTCTCGCCTGTCACTCTGTATGATAGTGGCAGGCTCGCGATTCTCACGGGATGACAGGACCCGCGTTTGCCGAGGCGGCGCGGAGAATGCATTCCTGGGGATCGCAAAAGGATCTTTTGGAGGGGTGGGAGAACGGTCCGAGGGCCTTTTCTTCTTCCTTGCCCGGAAGATCCAGCTCTATCTCCCCGGTGTTGGAAGCACGCTCTGCGGTTTCTTCCGCTCGGGGAGAGAGAGCCCTTTTTTCCTTCATTTCTTCCTCCGAGGAGGTTTGTGTTGAGAATATTGAAAGTGAAAGCAAGCACACACACTGTTGAATTAGATTCGCCATCTATTTTTCCAGTATATGATGAACTGGTGGAGGTTTTGTCCCGTGCTGTTAGTAAATTAAATATTTAATGGCCAGCTGAGAAAAAGGAACGCTCGTCCTAAGAAACTTGACGAGCGTTTTCTTATTTCTATCACATTATCTCCACCACGAGGCTTCCATTTTTTCCCTGATTTACACACTGAATATTTAAATTATGGAATAAACCGTATTTATCACTACTTTCAGCCCTCGTGTTAAATGTTTATTCAAGATTAGAGGGTTGAAAGATTACGGTTATGATATGATGCCCCAGGCTGAACAGAAATAAAAATAGGAAAATGCTATTTTTTCACCTGGTCCAGTATCATCATTTAAGTCTCTGCTTTGCTCATAAGCCTATACTAAATAATCTCGCGTTTGCCGAGGCAGCGTGTAGGTTTAATGTTGTAATCAGAATCTAGCTCGGATCTCGCGTTTGCCGAGGCACCGCTTAGATTTCGAGTGTATTTTGCAAAAATAAGATTCTGTGGCTGGGATCTCGCGTTTGCCGAGGCAGCGCGTAGGTTTAAGCAGAACTACTTTGGTTTTATGGGTAAAGCTTATACGGCAGCAGGTCAGCTGGAGAATGTTTATAGAAATCTATATTATAATGCTCCAGGCTTATCAGGCCGATCTGCTGGGGTTCTGGATATAGCGAAATTTGAGCCTTCGGGTCTCTTCGGCGACGCATTCCATGCGGTCGTTGTTAGGTGATAAAAGATATATATATATAAAAAAAATATATATAATAAGGTTTCTCCCTCGCTGTGTCCAGCCCCCCTGGGGCTGCTGGGCGGGAGCAGCCCCAGCCGTCGAGTTCATCATATTATGTGCACAGAAAGAGAGTGCTGCGTCTCGTGTTCCTCCATGTAGATACTGGAGACAGACGCAACCCTCTCAACCGAAGTCGCCTAAGCCTAAGCCGGATCTGAGGACCGTTCTTCAGGCGAAGAAAGCTTCGGTTCAAAAAAAAAAAAAAAAAAGGTCCTGATGCTTAGGCATCAGGCCTGTGAGGACAGCCCCGACCGAAGTAGAGTGGTGTACACCTCATTTCACGGTGCCCGTTCCATTTCGGGGTCCTCACGAGACCCTCCTGCCAACCCTGCCACCTCCGGTGCTTCAGGGCGCAGCGGTCTCCAGCGAGTCGCTGATGCTATGCTGCGGTACAGCATTGGTTTCGCGCCCTCTGAGGGGGGCTTTTGAGTAGTCAGGTCAGGTAGTTCCTGCCATTATGTTTCAGGCTCCAGATTTGGCTCCCTCAGTAACACCAGAGACCAGCCTCGAGGGGCTGGTTCCCTTAGTAAATTTTCTGGCAGCGTGGATGCTTCTGCCGAATATTTCTCATTGGGTCCTGCAGTTTGTAGAGAAGGGATACAGAATCCAGTTTGGCTCTCGTCCTCCTCATTACAGCGGGGTGCTGCCCACAGTGGTGCATCCCGAGCAGGCTCTGGTAATGGGACAAGAAGTAAAGGCCCTGTTAGCAAAGAAGCTATAGAACAGGTGTACTCACCCGTCAGAGAGTCGGGTTTTTACAGCCATTATTTCATTGTTCCAAAAAAGGATGGAGGGTTGCGTCCCTTTTAGATCTTCGCCTGTTTATTCGGTCAGTTCAGAAACTAAAGTTCAAGTTAGCTGACCCTCAAACAGATCGTGACCCAAATCAGATCCGAGGACTGGTTCGTCACGATAGATCTAAAGGATGCATACTTCCATATCTCCATCCTCCCTCAGCACAGGAAGTTCCTGAGGTTTTCTTTCAGGGGCAAAGAATACCAATATCGGGTTCTTCCTTTCGGCCTAGCTTTGTCACCCCGCACGTTCACGAAATGCATGGATGCAGCTTTAGCCCCTCTCAGGCTTCAGGGCATACGCATTCTGAATTATATCGACTGGCTGATTCTAGCGGAATCAGAGCAGTTGGCGGTTCGGCACTGAGGTGTCGTTCTCGCTCATATAAAGATGTTGGGGTTGAGGCTCAATGCCAAGAAGAGTGTACTTTCTCCAGTACAGAGAACCACTTTCCTTGGTGTGGTATGGGATTTATTATCCTAACAGCCACAGAAGAGCTGAGGCTAGGCCAGTCACGCACTGTAAAACAGTTCGAGAGACTGTTGGGTCTACTGGCAGCAGCGTCCAATCGGAATTCCTTTTGGCATGCTGTACATGAGACCTTTACAGTGCTGGCTCAGGACCAGAAGGTTCTCCCCGAGGGGAAACCCACTTTGCATATCAAGGCACGCGGCGATGCTTTCGTGCCTTAGTTATATGTAAATTCTGGTTCTTAACCCAGGGTCCGGTGTTGGGAGCTCTTTGCCATCGAGTAGTGATCTCGACAGATGCTTCTCTCACCGGCTGGGGAGCGGTAATGGAAGGCCGCTCGGTTCAGGGTCTGTGGAAAAGCCATCATCTTTCTTGGCACATAAATTGCCTGGAGATGATGGCCGTCTTCAATGCGTTGAGACATTTCCTTCCGGACCTAAGAGGCCATCATGTGCTCGTTCGAACAGACAACACACCAGTGGTCTCTTATCTGAACCGCCAGGGGGGTCTGCGCTCGCGTCCGCTTTGCAAACTGGCGCACCAGATCCTCCTGTGGTCTCTGGGGAAGGTACTCTCGCTGAGGGCAGTGTATATTCCTGGGGACCAGAATATAGGAGCAGACATCCTGTCGAGGCAGGAGCTGAGGCCAGGGGATTGGAGACTCCACCCCGAGGCGGTGGAGAAAATCTGGGAGGCATATGGTCAGGCAGAGGTGGATCTGTTCGCGTCTCAGAACACGACGCACTGTCCTCTCTGGTATTCTCTGACGCACCCAGCCCCCCTGGGGCTGGACGCCATGGTGCAGACGTGGCCGAGGCTACGTCTGTACGCCTTTCCCCCTGTTGCTCTGCTCCCAGGAGTTCTGGAGAGGGTCCGTCGGTATGGAATAAGCCTACTGCTAGTAGCACCACGCTGGCCAAGTCGGATCTGGTTTGCGGACCTGATCCTTCTGCTAGACGGGCCTCCATTGGAGATCCCTTTGAGGAGGGACCTTCTGTCTCAGGCCGGGGGCACAATATTTCACCCTCGACCAGACATGTGGAATCTTTGGGTTTGGCCTCTGAGGGGGCCCAACTTATAGATAGTGGTCTTTCAGCTGAGGCTGTTGAGACCATCCTAAGCTCCAGAGCTCCAGCTACGAGGAAACTGTATGCGCTTAAATGGAGAGTTTTCTCCTTATGGTGTCACCGACATCAGTGGGATCCGGTTAATTGTTCTGTCAACACAGTAATCGAGTTCCTGCAGGAGCGCTTTGTGTCAGGTCTATGTCCTTCCACACTAAAAGTTTACGTGGCAGCCATTGCGGCTTACCATACCATGGTGGGAGGTATATCTTTGGGTCGAGACCCCCTGATTACACGTTTCCTTCGTGGCACTTTGAGGCTGAGGCCTGCAATTCGCACTAAGGTGCCAGCTTGGGATTTGACTGTAGTTCTAGTAGGCCTGTCTAGGGCTCCATTCGAGCCCTTAGATTCGGTCTCAGAAAAGTTCCTTACTTTCAAGACTTCTTTCTGCTAGCTATTTCGTCCCTAAAGAGAGTTGGTGACCTTCAGGCTCTTTCGGTCTCCCCCACCTGCCTTGAATTTGCACCGGGGATGGTCAAGGCGTTCCTATATCCAAAACAGGGATACGTCCCTAAGGTTCCAACCTTGACTCCGAGGCCTATTGTGCTGCAGGCTTTCTGTCCTCCTTTTGCAACTGCGGACCAGGAAAGACTGCACCTCTTGTGTCCAGTGCGAGCATTGGACACGTATGTACGTCGGACATCCTCAATCAGGAAGTCCGACCAATTACTGATTTGCTTTGGATCACCTAAGAAAGGTCTTCCTGCTTCCAAACAGACAGTCAGTAAGTGGATAGTCGAGGCTATTTCACTGGCATACGAGTACTCGGGCCAGCCTTGTCCTTTGGTGGTCCGAGCTCACTCGACCAGGAGTATGGCGGCTTCTAAAGCCATATTGCAGGGGGTATCTCTTCAAGATGTTTGTGATGCGGCGGGCTGGTCCTCTCCGCTCACATTCGTGAGATTTTACAGTTTGGACCTGGATGCTGCCCCAGGTTCTCAGGTGCTGAGTGCTTAGATCAACAGACTGACACTCAGGTACTTGTAATTATGGCGGGTTGGGTATTCTCGTTCCCACCGTGTCGTTCGACGCATCTCGAAGTTCCCTTTTTCGATAAAGGGAACGTCTCAGGTTACTATTGTAACCATAGTTCCCTGAGAAACAGGGAACGAGACGATGCGTCCCCCTGCCATACTTCCTGCGTCCCTGCGATCGGCTTGCTTCGGCAACTGTCGAAGCTAAATGCCGGCGAGCAGCGGAAGTTCTCTTATCCTTTCCTGGTTCATGACGTCACCCGCCCGTGACGCTCATTCTCTCATTCCATTGGACTAGTTGGCATAGATGCTTCAGACGCAATCACGCAAGAGGCGTTCCCACCGTGTCGTTCGACGCATCGTCTCGTTCCCTGTTTCTCAGGGAACTATGGTTACAATAGTAACCTGAGACGTTTTCTGACTTGTGTACTAGAACATTCGACATCCCTCCTCAGAGGTAAACGGAACAATACAATAGTCCCTCTTCAAACTCACACCATTGGCTGAGACATTACTGTGTTGAGATGCTCAAACAAACTTTTTTTAATATTACCTCCACATGTTAAATTGAGATAAGAGAAAGTATTTTAAAATTTGAAAAAATACAAAAATATGAATGAGTAATAATACTTTATATATGAAGATTCAGTGTTTGTATACTGTTTATGTAGCCTGGCAAGCACGACCTGCATCAAGATGTTAAGTCTGGGAACTTACCATTGGCATACCTCAATCCGAGGGGCAGGATAAACGGTTGTCTTTCAAATTCCCTCTGCACGCAATAGGATAGCGCTACAACCAACTAGAGCAGAGGTCTTCACTCCTGCTCCTGGAGAGCCACTGTCCTGCAGAGTTTAGTTCCAACCTGCTTCACCACACCTGCCTTTGAATACTCAAGCGATTCTGAAGTGCTTGATGAGCTGATTCAGGTGTGTTTGATTAGGGTTGGAACTAAACTTTGCAGGACAGTGGCTCTCCAGGAGCAGGAGTGAAGACCTCTGAACTAGAGCAACGAACGGTTGTGGTTGAGTGAGTCCCATGCCTTTTCCCACCAGGGTATCTGGTCATCAAAACTCCGAACACATCTTCCTTTTTTTAAGAATGACTTTGCGGCCAAAGCTGATTCGAAAGACCACTGTTCGCCAGCAGCAGCGGTCATCGTCTTTGTTTTAAAGTAGCAGGAAAATCACGCGGAAGCGTCACAACTCTGCGTCATTATGTTAAGCCCGCCCACCAACTCTATACGCGATGTGATTGGCCTGACTAGAGTTTGGTTTTTCCAGCTTGAAAGCCGATGGAGAGTTGCTAGACCACACTGGCTGCGAAATAATTTTTGCTGCCGCTAGGGTGTGTCTAGATTTCTAGGCTACCCATATGTATAATATAATATATTGTGAGAGTTTGAATCCCATTCTAAAACCTAGAGAGTCCAGATCTTATATTCCCTCTAAATCTTCTTCTCGCTCCAGTGGTGAAATGCGGTTAGCAGATGCAGTTTTGCCCAGTGCCTTCACTGCAGTTCTCCACTGACAGTTTATGTCACTCATCTAGCCTCGCTTAAGCTGTTACCTGTGTTCTCACTGTCATTTTGAGACATCATTACATTACTTTATCCTTCTCTTCTGGCATCCACATCTCTTTTTTCCCATCCTCCATCTGCTGCTAGCTGGTTCATTTGTTCATTTTACATACATTTTATGATGAATCACTAACATGAGTAGAAAATGACTGTTTATCATCACCCAACTGCTGACAAAAAAAAGCTCTGCACAAACACCTGTCCTGCAGTCCGCACATCAGCAAGCCTGAGCTCGTCAACACGCAAATATCTACACAGACAGACAAAACACTGATTAAATGTGTGACGTAGTCTGAAGCTCTCGTTCATGAGAACTGTAATTAGTTTTGAAAATAACAGCATACTAGACATTTGCTAAAGGAAGTAACTCTTGTTTTTTGCTGTACTTTTAAAAATAAATCGTGAAATATCTGCCATTTCATCATAGTGTTGTTCAATGCCCATTTAAAAATGAAAAACCAACATTGACCGGCGAATCAACTTGCAGACCACTTGAAATCCAACAATAGATGAGTTTCTGGAGTAAAAATCACATTAATTTTCTCCATATAGTGGATATGATTATTAGCGATAACCTTTAAAAAGAGACCTACTGTGAACTGCGAAATTGTTTAACAGCATGTTAAAATAATGTTTAACAGCATAATTCCTAGAAAAAAACTGCACAGAAATATCCTGCAATCAGAATAGTGACAAGCAAATCACACCAAAAGAACACAATTCAGCACTGTCTGCGAATGAACATACTCAAATTATCTAAATGTTTGTATGCATAATATGCAAAAAAAGAAGTGGCTTTAATGAGGGAAAGAACTAATCCCATGAAGCATTGAAAACTCAAAAAACTCAAGCACTGCCTCCAACTAATCTACCTCCAGGACTGCACAATTTAGAGCCGTGTCCCAATTCAGAGGTGGCCTCCTTTGAAGGGATGCAGACTTCCACGAAGCTCGGACCGGACACAACACCACACGGCACCAGAGATTTCCAGTAATTACAAGAAAGTTCAGTCCAAACCGTCTTCTTTCTGATGTTGGTTACTGTAGGTGGTACAGTATCATCTCATAGTCGCTTTTATCCCGAGGCCCAGAGGTTCTGATCGTTTGTGGAAGAAATTATTGAAAGAGCTTCAGTTGCAGCACAGCAGGAGAGAAGGTTTAAAAGTCAGATTCATTGCACTGTATACAACGACAGGCCCTGTGTGGAATTTAAATGACTCCCACTCAAGTGGTCTTCATACTAATGCAGATCATGGCACGAATGTTATTCACATCAACGTCTTCCAAATATTTAGCTAGCTCCTTCTGTTGTCTGGATACCAGTATATATTAAGCTTATAAGGGAGAAATATTATTCCAGAAAGGTGTATTTGCTTGTTTGTTTGCACTAATAATATGATCCTAATGTGTCAATACAAAAATATTACAGTACGATATGATATTAATACAAAAATGTGCAAGTATACAACAGCACATGGCACTAGGTATTGCATCCCACAATGCAACTGACTCAACCCTTTTTATAACCAGTATGGCAGGAAACCATATTTTTATTATCTCTTTCTTGGCTCGTTCATAATAAATAAATATATATATTAGAATCCGACACATCGCAAGAGATTTTTGAGATAGGTCAGCATGACATCATAGCAAGGCTACGTCTACAATACATTAATCCGGATACATTTGAAAACGGCGTTTTCATTTAAAAATGCTCTCTGTCCACACTAGCGTTTTTTGCCGTTTTCCGATGTTCCAGTGTGGATGAGAAACTTTTGGAAAACGCTTGCAAAACAAAAAATGCACCTTACTGCGCATGCATAAAACCTCACAAAAGCTCACTGAGATGATACAGATGGAAAAATAAATAATAAAGTTATCCCAGATAGCAATATAGTGTCGGTCCAGATCCGGTCCACATCTGGTACGCGTTGAATCCACATGTACCGGATCTGGGCAGACACTATGTTGCTGTCTGGGATCGTGCAATTCTTCTGACAGGATCATTTTATTTAACAAAATATCTCACCATTCAATGATGCGTCCAGGTCGCACTCACCATATATTTGGTTTAGAACTGCTTGTAACGAGGTTCAAATGTTAAGGAGGCGGGAACCGGCGAACAGTGCGACCAGTTTAGTCAGAGTCCCGTCTGATTTTTAGAGAATCAAAAACATACAGAGCGACCAGTGTAGTCTGATTCCAGAACAACAAAAGATTTTAATTATAGAGTGAGATAATTTGGATTATTATACCTGTCATTTTACTATCCACATGTTCTTGGATCATGTTGTCCTATTCTGTGTAAACGCAGCACTGCTAATGTATTGTTTGTATTCAGTAGTAAGGACAGCTTATGTGTGTTTTACATACTTGGGTGAACTGCACCCGTAAAGCTCAGCTTTAAAACCTGAAGTCTCCACATAACACTCTGACAGCTGCTGGAGATGAACAGGGCTTTCCTTCACTCTCTAAAAATATATCTCTCCACATCTCTCTATTTGTCTTTCCACCTGACAAATGCCAGTAGGGAGAAGATGTGGACAATTGTTTTAAATTAAAAAGGCATTAGTATAGTATAGAGTGTTGTAGGTATTCTAAGAAGAATAGATTTGAAGTTAAACTGTAAATCTAAATTCATTTCCATAGTGAATGTTCCTGGTCTGATTTTGCACTGTTTATTGGTGCGTGTTATTCAAAATAAAACATTGTGTTTATAATATTTTTTATTAAATTAAAGGTGGGGTATGTGGATTTTCTTTTTTGACCATTTTTTCAAAATCACTTGAAATCCTATTCCTAACCCACTTACTGGCTGTAAATTAAAAGCAAGCAAAATGAAAATTAAGCAATTTAATCATCTGTGGAACGGACAGGACTCGAAAAACTCCAGCCAATCATTTTCAAGACCGTCTAGAATCATTGGACAGAAAATGCGTCACTCAAACGGTTGTACCATGCCCCCCTCCCCCCTCGCGCGTGTCCCGTTCGTGCGCATACTCAAAGCTCGTGACCCAGTCACAGGAAGTGCAAGTCGCCGCGGTACAGAGAGAGAGAGAGAGAGAGAGAGAGAGAGAGAGAGAGAGAGAGAGAAGAGAGAGAGAGAGAGAGAGAGAGAGAGAGAGCACATCTGAGTTTTCGCTCGTGCTTGATTGCGCGTCCATGTTTTTCGAATGGGTGGAGTCAGGGCCAGCGTTGGAGAAAAGAAGGTAGGACCTTATGAGTTGTGTATTTTCAAAATCTGCCGGCCGTTTTGCAAATCACATACCCCACCTTTAAATTTAATATAATAATAATAAACCGGAGTGTCTATTAACACTAAGTGCAAATAGCCTGCCTTGTTGGCAGAGGCTATTTACACAAACTCCGGCCCACTGAGGACTAGATAAAATTACGGAGGATGCCGAATTATCAACATTAACAATAGTGTAGGGGTAAGGTGCAAATGTGTCTAACGTGCATTTAATAATAAAGTGTTTGTCGGTTAGGGTTAAGGGTGGGTGAAGGGAGGGCTTTATTGTCCCAAAAAGGCGGCATCCATTTAATACTTTTTTTTTTTTGTAAATATAATCATTTACACTCTGTTATTACTAGATTCCATTTAACATACAACAATACTGAGGTGCAAATAGCATCTGACACTATTTAAAGTATAAATGGCATCTAACTACCATTTACACTTATTGCCAAGTAAATATACTATTTTCACTTAGTGTAAATAGAATCTATTTGCTATTTACACTTAGTGACATAGATAGATAGACAGACAGACAGACTTCATCGTCAAAGTCATACAGGATCTGAACATGTACTGCGTTTTAAATCATGCTGTAAATGCCTGGCAAGGATGATGTAAAAAGCTGCAATTGTGATTTTGTGAGCACTAGTTCCCCTTCGTCAGCTCACTATGACGTGAGTCAGAAGTGATTCTGACGAATCACGAATCTGACGAAATTCATATATTATTATATGCTCGTGCTGCGATGCACAGCAGCTGGTGCAATTATCGCATGCCAATGTGCATTGGCTCATTTACAGTGGTGCTCAGAATTAATGGCACCCCTGGTAATTATGATCAAAAATGGCTGTAAAAAATAAATCTTCATCGTTTATCCTTTTGAGCTTTCATTAAAAAAATTGGCAAAAATCTAACCTTTCATTGAAGTAAAAGAATTGAAAATGGGGGGGAAAATCACATTATAAAAAATATTTTTCTCCAAAACACGTTGGCCAAAATTATTCATACCCCTAGAATTTTTTATGAATAATTTATCTATGAAGTATATTCCCATTAATATTTACCTTTTTTAGCACACCAGGGTGACTAAGAACATGAAATTGTCCAGCTATGACTTCTTGTTTCACAGGAGTTTAAAAGGAGGAAGCACAAAGGCCAAATTCCCTTAATCATTCATCACAATGAGTAAAACCACAGAACATGGTTCTGATGTGCATCTAAAGATTGTTGAGCATCACAAAATAGAAAGTGGATGTAAGAAAATATCAAAAGAATTAAAAATCCCCATTTCCACCATCAGGGCAATAATTAAGAAGTTCAAATCATCTAAAGTTGTTACGATTCTGCCAGGAAGAGGACGTGTGTCTATATTTTCTTAATGGACGGTGAGGAGGAAAGTTTGAGTGGCCAAAGACTCTTCAAGGATCACAGATGGAGAATTGCAGAGATTAGTTGAGTTTTGGGGTCAGAAAGCCTATTAAAAAAAATCAAACAACCCCTACATCACCACTTGTTGTTTGGGAGGGTTTTAAGAAAAATCCTCCTCGCTCATCCAAATACAAACTCCAGCATATTCAGGTGTCAGACACGACTGGATCTTCAAACGGCGCAGGGTTCTGTGGTCAGATGAAACTAAAAAAAGAGCTTTTTGGCAGCAAACACACTAGATGGGTTTGGTGCACACAAGGATAAAAAGTATCCCATGTGTAGAATTTAACATAACGTTGGATCTTTAATGTTGTGGGCATATTTTTCTGCTGGAGGTCCTGGACTTCTTATTCAGACACATGGCATTGTGGATTCTACAATCTCATCAGGCATTATAGGAGAAAACTCAGAGCTGTTATCTTGGCAAAAGGAGATTGCAAAAAGGTATTTAATAAAAGGGTATGAATAATTGTGGCCAACGTGTTTTGGAGAAAAATATTTTTTATAATGTGATTTTCCCCCCATTTTCAATTCTTTTACTTCAATGAAAGGTTAGATTTTTGCCAATTTTTTGAATGAAAGATCAAAAGGATAAACGATGAAGATTTATTTTTTACAGCCATTTTTGATCATAATTACCAGGGGTGCCATTAATTCTGAGCACCACTGTAGTTTCACTTGAAGTAGATAAGCTCTCGCAAGCGATCCCCATTCGTTAGAATCACTTCTGACTCATGAACGAGGGTTACCATGCATAACTGAGATATTTCCGTAGCTACAACAATAATGCTTCCCAAGAGACGTTCTGTGCTTCCTCTTCCCTGTGACATCACTTCCTCTTCCAGTGAACTTTCCTTTAGGCTTATTCAAGCAATATAATGGCTAATAGTTTTGTGTGTTTATTATATAATATTTGTTTGTGTGTTTGTGTGTCCACTAATCTGAGTTGTTGACGTTTAACCAACCATCTCTTGCTTTCTCTTTTTCTTGTTCTTTTTTTTAGGTCATCTCTGACATGCCCACATTGTCTAAAGCAGAGCAACACGTTTGATCCTTTTCTGTGCATATCTCTTCCCATTCCTCTAAGACAGACGAGGTGAGTAAATTCTACCCAAAAAAAGTTATTTAAAGTCTCTGAGTCATGCAGAAACTTAATTGTTTTCTAAATAGTGTACTGAGGAGCCAAAAGTGATCTTGCTAGGGGGGTTCGGGGGGCATGGAATTTTAGATGCCCCCCAAAGAATTTTAGATTTTCTTGATCTACACATGCATTTTAAGGCGTTTTTAAGCCCAAAAAATGGGATAACTATCTCTTTGAAAGCATGTCAGTGGGCAATGGAATAAATCTTTTTGTCAAGTAGATGACAGTTTAAATTTTACAATGAATGATCCGCATACAAAATGGAAATGCAGAATGTATAAGATTATTGTTCACATCACATCAAAACACAATCACATATTCCAAACAGGAATGGCCTTAAATGAGAAATGTTTCAAGGATTATTTTGCATAGATGTTAAATTCCAATATTTGAACACATTCGAGGTACACAAATAGTAGGCCTATAGTACAATAATAATGGCAAATTATGTTTAATAGGTGCTTGTGTTGTTAAATTGAGCTTATCTCCACTGTAATTAGCTAAAAAAAATAATGTTAATTTCATCCTGGAAACAGTATGCTTCTCTCGACCTGTAGCTGGGAGAGCGGGGCACAAAGTAATGCTTTTTGACTTTCTCAGTTTGTGTAAATTCACTTGGGGTTCAGAGTATTTATTTATCCCACATTAATTTCCCACGTGTCTAGATCTTGTTTAGTCTACATCTTATCTCGCACTTTATGACCGAATAACTGAAGCGTCATGCGGAAATGCGCATTTTGACATTGACAGCGCTGGTAGTCTGCTGAAACCGCTCAGATTCGAAGGTCAGTTTATCATCGCGATGTTTAATATCCTTGCAGCACCAAATTAGAGTTAATATTAGGCAATTATTTCAAAACTTTCATTATATATATAGGCTACACATTGAAAAATTACAGAGGTCCAGACCTGCACGTATCAGCATCTTCACATGTGGAGAAATGATATGGAACAACAGCAAGTGGACAGTAATGATTGACCGTCACTGCCTTTATAGTGTACAACAGACAAATTAAATTAAGCAGAACTTTTTATAAGTTCGGTGAGTATTTTATTTTGATAATGAATAGGTTTTGATGTAAAATTAGCAGTGCTAGAATTGACATAGCCTATTGTGCGCGCACGCGAGACGCCGGCACGAACACTTGGATTGTTTCCTCTTCATGGGAAACAAAAGAATACTCTTTATGGTCATACAGATAAGAGTACATCATTCAAAATGGCAAAATGTCAATTTTTTATTTGTGTGTATACATTAAAAATGACTACAAAATGTCATGCCTTTTAAAAATAAAGAAAACAACAGGATGCCGGTTCTGCCGTCTCTGTCTCCTTGTGGCGCGCGTGCCCAAAAAACGACCAAAACACAGCGAATACTTGACGCACAGGCATAAAAAATATAGATAGATTATCTATCTATAGAAACCTTTAAGAGCATATTTTTTTATTATTCGATATTAAATGCTTTAGGCTGATAAGTCACTTTGGAATAAATAGCAAGTTTTCAGATGATAAAGAAAACATGACTTATAGTCATGGAAAAACGGTAGGCTGTTATAAATTATTTCGCGGACCCCCTGGCTATCGTTCACGGACCCCCAGGGGTCCGCGGACCCCACTTTGAGAACCACTGTGGTACAGTATAGTGAGCTTTTTTTGATTCTCTGTGCTCAAAAACAATAAAGCACTTAAACTGGCGGGTTGAGGAAATGACTGCTGTTACGTTTGTCACAAAGGCAAAACTATTGTCCCACATACACTATAATGTCACATCAGATATTTCTATATGATTCTTGACACTTGTGCCCCATTGAAAACCAGGAATGTTTCATTTGTCAACTCTGCACCCTGGTTTACATCGAATCTTCGTCTACTAAAAGTCAAGGATATAAAGATTTCTATGCTGATCACATGCAAGTTTACAAGACTGCACTTTCCACCGCAAAATCAGATTATTATGCAGGTTTAATTGGATCTGGTGTAGGAAACCAGAAATTATCTGTGGTTAACACTATTTTAAAGCCACCTGAGTGTCCTAACAGGCATATAAACGCTACAGAATTGTGTGAAGCATTTATGCTCTTTTTTAATAAGAAAATTTAACACATCTACCAGCAATTGGTTTCACCAAACCCGGATTGTAACATAACTCATTCTAGCTCTGTGCCATCTCCCTTATTTTCATTTTCTGCTTTTAAAATTCCAACAGTTGAGGACATTTGTTCCATTGTACAAAAATCTAAATCTGTCACATGTCAACTGTATCCATTACCGACTCGCTTGGTTAAAGCTGGTTTATCATTTCTTTCCTCTTTAATCACTGATATTATGCATACATCACTTCTTACTGGTACTGTCCCTACTGCACTTAAAACTGCTGTTATAACCCCTATTCTTAAGAAACCTATTTCAAACCTGTCGTTTTTGTCAAAAATCCTGGAAAAAATTGTTGCTCTTCAGCTCCGCAAACATCTCTCTTGCAATAGTTTATATGAGCAGTTACAATCAGGGTTTCGTGCTTTTCACAGTGTTGAAACTGCATTTGTAAAGATTTCTAATTATTTATTTCTAGCGGCTAATGCTGGTCTTCTATCAATACTTGTACTTCTTGACCTTAGTGCAGCATTTGACACCATTTCACATCCCATACTTTTGAGCAGGCTGGAATCCATTGGAATTACTGGTATGGCTTTAAGCTGGTTTCGTTCTTAGCTCACAGAGCGCATTCAATTCATACAACTAAACAGTTGAAATTAAAATCCCACTTTTGTTGTCACTGGTGTTCCCCAGGGCTCTGTTTTAGGAACTCTTCTGTTTATTATTTATCTTTTACCTATTGGCAGCATTTTTAGGAAATATGATAATCATTTTCCTTGTTATGCCGACGACACCCAACTTTACCTGTCTTCTAAACCTTCTTCAAAGTTTCCCTCCTCTGCTCTTGTTGAGTGCTTAAGTGAATTAAAAAAATTGGTTTTCAAGTAATTTTCTAAAATTGAACAGCAGTAAAACAGAAATTCTTCTTGTTGGTTCAAAAAATGCAATAAGTAAGTCGAATATTTCTCCTATGGTAATAGATAAGTGTTCTGTTCCTCTATCAAATCAGGTTAAAAGTTTGGGTGTCATTCTTGACACAACTCTGTCTTTTGAATCTCACAGAAATAGTGTTACCCGTTCTGCATTCTTCCATATTCGCAATATAAATCGTCTGCGTCTTGTCCTTTCACTCAAGAGTACTGCCACTCTTGTGCATGCTCTTGTAACATCAATAATCGACTATTGTAATGCTTTGTTTTATGGGCTTCCTTCCAAATCTCTTCATAAATTACAGTTAGTACAAAATGCTGCAGCTCGAGTCATTACCAAAACTTCTATTTTCCAACACATTTCTCCTGTTTTAGGAAGTTGCATTGGCTCCCAGTTAAATTCCGTGTAAATTTTACTTTTAACTTACAAAGCACTTAACAATTTGGCTCCTCCATATCTTCAAGATCTTCTTCATATACACACTCCTTCTCGCACTCTAAGATCTGCTTCTGCACTTACTCTTGTTCTGCCACGCACTCGAACTTCTATGGGGTCACAAACTTTTGGCTATGCTGCTCCCCGTTTATGGAAACTCTCTTCCGGTAGAAGTTCGCAACAGTCTTAGTCTCTCAGTTTTTAATCTCGACTTAAAACGTATCTGTTTAGGCAGGCTTTTATGTGATTTAATGTTTGTTGCTGTATTGGATTGATTGTTTACTGTCTTTTTTATGAATTTTGTAAGGTGTCCTTGAGTGCCATAAAAGGCGCCTTAAAAATAAAATGTATTATTAATATTATTATATATAGGCTACATCTTCATACAAACCAGGCTTGCAATTAAAACATTTAAAAATGCAAACATGTTTGCAGTTAAAAAGTTGGGTTACCGTTTGAGGTGTGGCACTTTGTACATGACCGATTGCCTTACTGCTTCCGGCAATTCATTCAGCATCTAACGTCACACATATTCACAGTAGTTTATGTCTGGGGAGGGCGTTTTCAGGCTTTAGGTCAAATCTCAGGGTTGTGTAGCTCTCACACTGAAGTGTCACACTGTTTCTGAAAAGTAGATGAAATCCAGATCACAGTATAAATAATGGTGTAGTAGCTTATGTTACTTCAGCTACAGCTATACAGTTCAAAAGTTTGGGGTCACAATTTTTTTTAAAGAAATTAATACTTTTATTCAGCAAGGATGCATTAAATTGGTCAAATGTTACAGTGAAGATATTTATATTGTTACAAAATATTTATATTTCAAAGAAATGCTGTTTGTTTGAACTTTAATCAAGGGATCCGGAAAAAACATTTCTTGGTTTCCATAAAAAATATTAACCGTTTTCAACATGTTTCTTGACCATCGAATCATCATATTAGTGGGATTTCTGAAGGATCATGTGACACTAATTTACATTTGAAAATCGATTACAATAGGAAACAGAATTATTTCTTAATACAAAAACCTTAAAAAATCGTACAGAGCCCAAATCTGTAAAGGGTAGTGTATATTACATTCAGAATACACAGCTACTTTTGAATGCCAGGATATCGGTGTAGTAAACATTTACCAGCAGTGCGTAACCGAGTGGCCAATCAGATGAATTCTTAGCCACACCCTGCTAGCTTTTGTAGCCTTTGAAAGAGGTTGTTTGAGATTTGAATGCCCTTCATCGATTTCAGTCAAATTTGAAAGCTGCTTTTGATCATAGAGGATGTGTTTTCTTGTCTCTCTACAGACCAGTGTGTGTGACTTTGGTGTTTAGCAGTAAAGGGCAGCGGTATCTGAGAGTGGGGCTCGCTGTGCCTCTCTTCGGCTCTTTGGCATGTCTGCGCAGGATGGTGGCGGATGAAGGCAAGATCTCTCCTGATCAGGTGACAGGTGCACACACAGCATCACACAGACAGACCTCATGCCTGCAAACAATATATCACCTGACCAAACCACCTTTCCTCCCCACTGCTACAGTGATTGTCAGATGGTAATGCTATACACAATGATACTGAATGATTATATACAGTACATACAGTATTATGGTATTTGCATGGTACTCCAATACCAGTAAGAAGAATACAATTGATTTTTGTTACAACTATGCTTTATAAGATCATTATTTTATTGTTTTATTCATTAGATTATTTATTATTTTAATGTCTAAAATGTAACAACTTATTGGGTATTAATACATGTGAATTATTTAAATAATACAAATAAATGATGTGCTTCAAATATGAATATTTAGTTGTATCTTTATCTAATGTTTTCAATTTTTAATTCTCTGTTGTACTAGGTAATATTGACAGAGATCTACACAACAGGATTCAAGCGCTCGTTCTTTGATGACAATGACTTGACCAGCATCGCAGAGAATGACATCATCTATGCCTTCCAAGCCCCGCCCCTTTACATCAGGGGTGGATCTGCACGAATCTCAGGTAAATATTGCCACGTTTGAGGATGTTTTTGAAGATTATTAGGATATTAAGGTTGTTTTTTATATATCAACCAAATCTAAATATAAGAGTTGTTTTCTGACTGAAATTACACATGTGTTTATTGATATTTAGATTTAAAGGAAATTAAATTGCTGTATAAGTTCCGCTGTGGTTTTGAGTTTGGTCCAGTATGCTGTGATGATAGGCCTGAATAAGGGCCATGATTTGTATAGTGTGGCCAAGTCTGTATTCAGTCTGTTTTCCAAGTATGAATTCTTGCTCCTGGAAACAATACAAGTCGACTCCATTATGACTAAAAGTTTGCTAAGATGTATTTCCTGCAGTATCTATAGCAGACTAGCGCGAGTGGCCTTGGACAGTAACATGCCCAGTGCATTATGGGTGTTGAAGATGTCCTACCTATTTGACAAAAGGGAAGACAACAGCCATTTTCTCTGTTTTCTCTTGTCAGGTAGCACCGATTAAATAAAATAAAAACTCCTTTCTACTGTATAGGCAGCTAAGTTTTATTTGAAAGCCCATTTATCCAGCGGCGAAGCACAACAATCCTGAAGTCCACAATACAGTCAGCACTACAGCTCTGAAAACACACTCCTTATAAAACTTCAACAGGTCATATCAAATATAAATGCATTTGTGAAACGAGGTTCTGTCTCGTTAGCTTCTCTTTAGGTAATTATCTGTTGGGTTCAGGTGGTCTGCTGCGTGATCTGTGGAGAGCAGAGGTGTTTAATTAACAATCTCACAGTGTTACCCTTGAGTGATAGCCTCAAACGCACTGAGTAAGGTTTGTAGAATGAGAAGAAAGAGGAGCGATTGCACCCACTTAAGTCAGCACAGGTCATTGAAAACCTGATATGAAAAGACCTTGAGACAGAATGCTGGGTAATACAGCCATCCTGATGTTTAGCCATAGAAACATCCCTTCTTGATTAAAAAGCCAGCAAGGCCTCCATCTGTCCATGATGGTACATGTGACCTTCCTGTTGTAAAGTGTAATGTGTTCATATAGTGTAATGGTCTTGCTGATCGACATTGTCAACTTGATTTCCAATAAATCGCCATGCTGAGTCATAAAGGCCAGCATAAATGCAAATCAAAGTGAATTGTTGAAAGGGTCTTGCTCAGAAAGCTAGACAGACGATGATATTTACCGTATATTTACACACAAGTTTGGAATCTGTACGTTTTGTTTTTTCTTTGAAAGAAGTCACTATGTGTGCATTTATTTGATCTAAAATACAGTGAAAACTGTAATATTGTATATCATTTTAATATAATGTAAAATGTAACTCATTCCTGTGATGGATTTTTAGCAGCATCATTACTCCAGTATTCAGTGTCACATGGTCATTCAGAAATCATTCTAATATGATGATTTGATGCTCAAAAAATATTACTGATTATTATCAATGTTGAAAACAGTTGACAAAAACAATACAGTTGAAAACACACAAATCTGCTTCATATTTTTGTGGAAATCGTGATATAATTTTTGATAACGTTGGTTTTCATCATTTATTTGAAATATAAATATTTTGTAGAATTAGAAATGTCTTTACTGTCACTTTTGACCAAGTTAATGCATCCTTGCTGCACAAATCTGTTAATTTCTTTAAAAAACAATCAGACCCCAAACTTTTGAATTATAGTGTATCACGGTACTGATATTGATTCTGTGTTCTGTTTGCTAGATTTAATTTAAATTAATAAATCTGTAAGTGTTAAGGGATACACAAACACAAAGGCAGGTATTTGGAAGAATGTTTTAACCAGTATGTATTTTTTCCTACTATGGAAGTCAATGGGGATCGAGATCTGTTTGGTTAAAACATTCTTCCAAATATCTTCCTTTGTGTTCAGCAGAACAAAGAAACTCATACAGGTTTGGAACAACTTGAGGGTGAGTAAACGATGATAGAATTTTCATTTTTGGGTCAACTATCCCTTTAAAGTGCTAAATGAATAAAGTGAGACCGTCTCGATTTAATGTGCTGAGAAAAGTTATTTCTCCTGTAAAGTACCATGACTCTTTTTGCACATCCAGATCAGCCTGACACAACAATATTGACTTTACCAATAGCATGAGTTTGAGGTGGAACTATCTGTTTGTCCAATGAGTGGCATCTTAAAAAACATTTTAAAGGTCCAGTTCAGTTCGGTGATGTTCATGGCGCAGAAATAACACTTCCGCTTTTAACAATGTCTGTTTTGTCCTTGATCAATTTAACTGGGTGGCTTCTGGAAAAGAACTAATATACTAGTCTCCGCCTTTTTTATTAGTTTGTTCTGGGTGTTTCTTAATGGCTGCTGCCCGGTCGTACTTTATTAGGAAGAAAACGTCTGAAAGCTTGACATATATTTAGTATGTATGTGTATGAGTGTGGGTCAAGTCATTCACCCCCCACTGTGTTCAGTCTGCTGTCTGCTGTGCTCTATTTGCATGTCTCCATCTGTCTCTCTGTCACTCTCTTCCTCTCTCATCTGTGTGTATGTCACCTTGTTTTGTAGCACAATAAAGTTTGACATTATTCGTCTATATGGAGACAGTAAATCTGCCTGCAGATCCGTGTTTGGAGGTGACCTCTACCTCTCCTTGGCTCCCCCTCTCATCGCAGGGTTCCACCACAGTCTTCCGTCCTCTCTGTACACCTCGTCTGGGCCGGAGGGTCACAGACTGGCTGCGTCCGGAGCGCTCTCCTCGGAGTTCCTGAACCAGGCCGATGGGATGGTGAAGATCTTGCTGTTGGTGTGTAATGCAGCCGGAGCAGGACAGCAAGCCGTGAGGTAACCCACAAAACAATTCTGGATTTGTAACCAGCGGTTGTAGGTTTGAACCACACATAAAAGTCTTTACAGTTATGACGTTCAATATGATGTTCAATATTCATCAGTTCACCCTGTGTGAACTTGTTAATGCTTACACATTTAATTTTTTTGTCTTATTTTTTGTCTTTTAAAGAGAAAATCCTTTGTCATGTTGAAATATTGACTAAATGTATTCATTCATTTTTGTCAATTCACTCAATGTCATTTTAAAATGCCATCTAATTTTAGTCAACGGAAATAACATTTTAGTTGACAAGAACGTGCAAAATGAAACCAAATATTCAAACATTTTAACTATTAATTTAAACATGAATAAACGTCTATTTGTTGTTGACGGAAATAACATTTATTTGACAAAAGGTGCACAAAAAAAACAAAATATCCAAAAAATGTATCTATTAATTTGAACATGTATAAACATATGAACCCATGAAATAATATTATGAAACTATTGTAAAAAAAATACAAATAAAGTATTCTCTAGTTATTTACGGAAAGAGCGCCAGTCTTCAGTGTCACATGATCCTTCAGAAATCATTATGATATGCGAATTTGCTGCTCAAACAGTTAATTAAAACAGAAAACTGCTAAATATTTTTATGCAAACTGTAATTTTTTTTCAGGATTCTTTGATGAACAGGCTGTTCAAAATAACAGCATTTATTCAAAATAGAAATATTTTGTAACAATGTAAAAGTAATGTCACTTTTGATAAATGTAATGCATCCTTGCTAAATAAAAGTATTCATTTCTACACCCCTCACCCCCAAAAAACTGACCTCAAACTTTTGAATAGTAATTTATATTAAGGTATTAATATAATTTACAACTATAATTAACATGATACACATTATTGTTATGATGCACATTTTTAATGTTGATAAAAATTAATGAACAAACATTTTCTCCAGTAATTTTGTTGACTATATTAACACTATGCTGGTATATAGAGGTTAGTCCAATCATAACAAAGGTAATTTACAATGAAACTTAAAGATATGTTTAATTCCAAGGGTCACACATGGTGTAAAAAAGCACATTTAGTGGACTTCAGAGGACAAAACATGCTACAAGTGTAAAATAGGGCCAGTTTATGCCACATAAAGCTGACTTGGATTAATATAAATTGTGACTTTTACCTCACCTTTTCAATTTTGCTTAAAAGCTTCTCAAAGATTTTTTGACATGTCACGTCAGAGCGACCCTTCACAGACACACTTTTGACAGCGACAGTCGCTCAGAGATCAATACTCTAGGTGTGAATGCCTCCAGAAATCAAATTTGGTTCCATGGCCTTTTGTGATGTGAGTTTCTCCCACACTTTAATGGAAGTGAAAGAGAGATCGCTTAGAACAGATAGTTGGCTCTTACTGATGAGATAGAGTGAGTAGATGTCAAGCAGTGATATTTTGATAGATTTTTTTCCCTCCAGATTCCGATAAAAGTGATATTCCTATCGCTGTAAAGTTAGAGTCGGGAAAGGGTTATATTTCACCTACAAATGTTGTCATGGGTTCATTAATTGGGAATGTTTAAATCTAGAAACTTCCACAATAGGCAGATGCCATAAGGAGTATCTGCTGAGGTTTCCCATATAACCCATTATTTCACTTTGTGAACAGTGTTTTTGTTGTTAACCATAACTAAAACTACTGTGTTATCCATTGTTTTCATTAATAACAATAAAGCGGAAATAATATAAAATATAAATATTAGATGGAAAAACCTAACAACAAAAAAAGAGGTATTTTGCCTTGGCAATTAAATGAAAAAAAAATATTTAGTACTAAAATTACTCAAATAAATTAAAATAATACTAAAAAAACAATGTGAAGCATTAAGATAAATGAATTATTTCTAAATAATCTCATTGATATTTGGGCACTTGCAAAGACAGGAGGCACTGTAGAGTTTGCATAAAAAAATATGGATTCTAGACAGAATATTAGGTTCTCTATTATAGAGTTGTCTACCCAAAAGGACGTTGCTGTTCATCACAGGAGCAGGAATATAGCGGGAGAACATTCTTTTGATGTTCAGAGTGTGTAACATCAAACATAGTGGAAAAGTTCAAAAAGTCAGCAACGAGTTTCTCATTTGTGTCCACACTGATTTAGTGTGTGGCTAGTTGCAGGTTGTAGCCTTATAGTAGTGATTTCAGCAAGTTCATCTTTGAAGTCAAAGTGAAATTAAAAATCCACCCTATTAAAATGACCCAAATACATTTCCCAATTATTTCTTTGTTATCTTTTATATGTAATAACTTTCTCCCTTCTTTCCTTTCCAGCTGACTTCACAAAGGCCAAATAAATAATGTTCAACAAGAGCAAAATATCAATTGAGTCTTTAGGATATTGCAAATAGTTAATGCAGTTATTTAATAATAGATAATGCAATAATAGCAAATAGAATTAAAAAGACCATTGGAATATGTCAAGATGCTGAATTTGGGTGAATTTGACCTTACCAAAATTGTGTGTTTTATGATATTTTTTTAGTGTGTGCAGCATCAAGCATGTGGATGGATAGTTAGTTTGCTTGACGGACAGACAGACCCTTTATTGCTTTGTAATTTGGTGAAAATCTCACCATGTTGTTGTTGCCCGGGGCGAAATGTGACGTTACTCGCATCAAAGCATGTTTGTTCAGATCTCAGTTCTCTCTCTGCCTCCTGTCAGGGAAAACTCCGCAGTTGTTTTTGGCTGAGGGGAAACCCAGCACAATTACTTGTTTATCACAATCTTTACTTATGCTGTACAGGTCCTGTGGCAGAAATCTGGCTGGAAATGTAAGCCTCCTGCTGGAAAACACTAAACTAAAAAGGGTGGGGGGGATTTCAAGGACACTGGAACATAGTGTCCAAAATTAAACTAATTTATCTGACAAACATGTCCCTGAAAATGTGACAATGTTAACATAGTCACTACCTGAAATCATGTGAGATTTATAAGACCTATATAATATGGACCCCTTGGTGGATAGAGAGATTGTACAAGACCCATATTACATATTATATATAATTAATTGGTATATTTTAGGACTTGCCTATAATAACACGAGTTCACTAACATGTACCGGTGTACTTCATGCTGACGTTGCATAATTGTACGTAATTTAAACATTTTAATGTGGGATGTCAATGAAACATTTAGCTGAAAATTAGCTTTGGATGAAGCTATCTCATTACAGGATTATTATACTAAAACCATACATTAATTTTCATTTAATTCGTGATCAATGAACAGTATATTTTTTCTTAGGCAATAATAGAAATGTTCAATAGCTTTTGTTGCAAAAATTGTAAGATATATGTGTATAGAAATTGACTGTCAAACCTATGTGAAACCTAAAGATTCACTGAAGTAAAAAACTGTGACAACTAGCCCCGTTCTCCCTGACCATACGCATGCATTTTACCAGTGTATCTTAAACAAGCAACAATGAAATGAGCGCATTGGCTAAAACAGAAAAATTCATACTTTTTAGAGATGATGAATGTGTTACTATGTTGGCTAACTTTTACAAAGTAATTGCATCTATTTTGAGTTTAAACTCACTAATAGTATAAACACATTAATCTCGTGTGTTTATCTGCAGATTTGGCCCTCCGTTTCTGATGAGAGAGGACAGATCAGTGTCGTGGGACCAGCTACAGCAGAGCATCCTCAGTAAACTCTACTATCTAATGATCAACGGATCACAGGCACATGTAAGAAAGAACTTTATGACTACCATACTTCATGGAGGTTATCATTCAGTATACTCATTTAACTAATGGAGTATATGAGTTTAACTCTAGATAAATTATGGATGCAAGAAAATACAAAACATGTGCAAACTTTAAACAGCCAGCCCCAAAAAAGACAATTCAAGATGTTTAGGTTTCAGAGAATCAGTAGTTTGTTGGAGGCTGATGACGGAGTAAAGTCTCTCACACCATTCCATAACTTCCTTTTAAATATCTTCCTGTCACTTTCTTGTGATCATCCCTATTGCTCTTCAGAAGTTGTTTGGCGCCCCCTGCTGAGTGCTTTCAGACACACCAGCCAAAATAAAACAGTGTCGGTCCACATCCAGGGCCTTTTAATAGGTGTCTACGGACCCCTGGGTGTCAGTGAAGGTACTACAGGGGATCTGCGAACAGATTTATACTCACACTGCTGTTGAAAAGTTTGGAGTTTTTATTTTTTTGGGAAAGAAATGTAATTATTTTATTCACTAAGCATGACAATAGCTGACCTGAAATGCTGTTCTTCTGGACTTTCTATTCTATTTTATATCGAAAAGAATGTATCATGGTTTCCACAAAAATATTAAAAGGTTAGTTCACTCAAAAATGAAAGTTATCCCAATTACTATCTTCTTTCAGACAAACACAATCGGAGTTATATTGAAAAATATCCTGGCTCTTCCAAACTTTATAATGGGAGGGAATATGCCATCACTCGAATCTCTTGTGAATGTATGGACGGATGTTACCGGGAGATAGTGATTCCGGTTTATAAAGTTATAAATATGGATATTACTTTATATTACATGGATATTACGCATTACTTCGCTCCAGAAGGCCTTTATTAACCCCTGGAGCCGTGTGGATTACTTTTATGATGGATGGATGCGCTCTTTGGAGCTTTACCATTCAGGCACCATTCACTACCATTATAAAGCTTGGGGCCAGGATATTTTTTTAATATGACTTTAACTACGACTGTGTTTGGCTGAAAGAAGAAAGTCATAAACACCTAGGATGGCTTGAAGGTGAGTAAATTATGGGATAATTGTAATTTTTGTGTGAACTAACCCTTTAAGCAGCACAACTGTTTTCAACATTGATATAATAAGAAATGCTTCTTGAGCAGCAAATCAGCTTATTAGAATGATTTCTGAAGGATCATGTGAAACTAAAGACTGGGGTAATGGCTATATATACTGTACGTGTAAATACATATAGCCATCTACGGTCACTTCTCTGGCTTGATGTTAATAAATGCATATTTTACAATATCACAATGCCCATATTGAAGCATTAGTGTAGTTGCACCTTCATGACAATGGCAGAAATCGATATTGTCTCCAAATCTTTTCATTAGAATTTCAGGGTGTTGTTCAAGATTCGTGTTGTTGGAGGATCAGCATCTTATAGCTACTTAAATCCGCAAGACGGACGGCCTCTGTATCACCCTGCAGTGGACAGGTAATATTGCGCATGTGTGTGTGTGTGTGTGTGTGTGTGTGTGTGTGTGTGTGTGTGTGTGTGTGTGTGTGTGTGTGTGTGTGTGTGTGTGTGCGTGCGTGCGTCCGTGCGTCCGTGCGTGCGTGCGTGCGCGTGTGCGTGTGTGTGTGTGTGTGTGTGTGTGCGTGCGCATGTGCGCGTGCGCGTGTGTGTGTGTGTACACATAAATGGATCAGAACAGCATGTAAGCGAATTTCATCTTTCTCAGTGTTGCCAATAACAGCAATTCAGTTCAGAGGATGTTTGGAAACAGTTTTCTAGCATAACAGGTTCTGACATAAGCATTTTATTTTTTATCACTCTTAATATATCAAATGAAACAAGCATTCAGTTCAGCTTTATTTATTATTCATTGTTAGCACCATTTCATAATGCATAGTACTGGACAGTATTTCCAGATATACTCATTGAGTTTATAATAAAAAAATATATCTAAAACATCAAAGAAAACCTCTGAGCTGCTGCCAATATTTATCACACTCATAAAATGTATATACAGACCTTAAGGAGTTTGTTAAATCACACTGGGTTAAATTAAGACATCAGCCCTCAAAACCATAAAATACTGTGTTTTTTTTAAAAATGACACTAATCTCACAATCACCTTAACGTCGTCTTACACATATTCCTGTAGCAATTCTCTTGATGATCAGTAGCAGTTCCTGACCGCAAATTTAGGTAGAGCAGTTTCTGGGTCTTAGCTCTTGTTTATGAAACACATTTTGTAAGATTTATATTCTGAATGACACATGCATTCACACTTTTTGCAGAGGTTGCGTTATTCAGCCAGAGGGTGGCGCTCTAATATTGATGGTCAGACTGAAGTAAACGTGACAAACATATAGAATGCCATCTTAGAATATCTTTTTTGATATTACAAGGTTATGGAGGAATTCCAGAGAGGAAAATAAAGTCATGTCTATTCTCAGAACAAACTTAAAACAAACATAACAGAACGATATAAAGACTATTCACTTGAGCATGTTTAAACTAAAGGATTTATACTTTTATTAATTTAAGTACGATAAGTACGATGCTCCACATAGGAAGAACAGACATGCCACTAGTTACTGACCTGATATACTGTACATGATAAACATAGCTGAAGCGGATTCATATCGTTTTGGTCTGGATCAAGGTTTCTGTTACAGAGTGACGAGCCACGGCATTGATGATTCTATTGTTCATATTCTATAATAATAATACGTTTATTTTGTATAGCGCCTTTCTACAAACTCAAGGTCGCTTTGCAATAGAAAGTCCAATAAACATGACAGCAGGCATTAAGACAAGCATGAATGTACACTGAATGTAGAGAAATATAACAGAGAAACATAGCATACATAACACATGGTTATGTTATGAAAAACATATCAGTATGAGGGCAGAAACCCCTGCCACCAACAATGCTAGTTTGTGGCGCAGGACCAGCAGTAGGCCAGATTCAGAGGACCTAAGATTGCGGGCAGGTACCAGCTTCAGGGACTTGCTGCCTCTCGTCTAATTACTCAGGTCTGGTTTTTAACTAAAAATACAACTTTTATCAATTATGGGTTTTTTTTTTTCACAGCTGGTATAATTCTCCCCATTTAGATTGGTGTAGGTTAGAAGCACAGTCCTGCTTTTCGTCTTTGCTTCTTGCCTTAGTGTGTGCTCCTTTTTCCAGTCGCTTCTCAAAATACACTACAAATCCAGTTGTGTAGTTCTCCTAGGATTTGGAGGCAATTCAGATAACATTTTAAACTTGCTTCTGCTTCTCTTTATGGTCCTATTTGCAATAATAACTTATTTGTGCCTTCAGAAATGTACATAGAAAAATACAGTTAGTTAATCATGTATTAATTTAGGGCATAACATATTGCCGGCGTTGAGTCGTCTCTTCACAGGCGTCGAGTCGTCTCTCCACAGGCGTTTAGTCGTCTCATCACAGGTGTTGGGGCATCTGAAGTCTCCGTGAGAGGCTGGATACAAACTGGAGCTGACGAACGCTATTTACCTCGGGACTAGCGTCCCGAGATAACAGCAGAAAAGCAGATGGGAAATAATTAGCATAGCTGATGTTCATAATGTTAATGCATTCGAATTGATTCAGAAGTAGTATAAAAGGTAAGCATTAAGTGAATGCTTGGTTAAAGAGATGCGTCTTTAATCTAGTTTTAAACTGGGACAGCGAGTCTGAGTCTCGAACAATATCAGGAAGGCTATTCCAGAGTTTAGGAGATAAATGTGAGAACGCCCTCCCTCCTCTAGTGGACTTAGATATCCTAGGAATGACCAGAAGCCTCGAATTTTGTGATCTTAAAGAGTGCGATGGATTGTATGGCGATAGAAGGTCTGTTAAATACACAGGAGCTAAACCATTTAGGGCTCATGCTTATAGCAGTATCCTGGTGGAGTAGACTCATTTAGACCGAAATAATCATTTGGTTTAAGCCAGGTTTCAGTAAGGCACAGAACATCGAAATTATTATCTGTGACCATTTCATTTATAATAACCGCCTTAGGTGTGAGCGATCTGATGTTTAGAAGACCTAGCTTTAGAAATTGTTTTTGTTCACTGATATTTAGATTTTCTGGTTTAATTACAATAATATTCTTGCTAGATCCTACAGTAGGTTTATTGTTTGGCCTCACTAAGCGAGGAATAGACACAGTTTGTATATAATGTTCTACATTGGTACTTATATCAATTAAGTTGGGACAGCAAAGACTGTGATTTGGACTTTGACTTACTAGTCAGATGGTGTGTAGCGTCTTGGAGATGTTGTCCGACAGAACAGCCGCTCCGACTCTGCTGGGGTGCAGGCCATCAGGACGGTGGCCCAAATAAGTGCCATTTCTTCTTCATCTGCCATGTTTGTTTACTCTAAAGTCTCTTACATTTTGAAAATCTTAAAAGTAAAAAAAAAAAAATCCTTTAGTGTAATGGTTTTGAAATGTAATACTGATGGTCAGACAAGTAAGACATAAATCATGACAGGAAAGTTCCAGAAATACCAAGAGCAGAGAGTCGTGAAGTGAGAATACTGTGAGAAATGGTGTCAAATGCAGAGGAGATGTCAAGGAGAATGAAAGTGCAGATGGAGCCTCAGTCGATGGCCATAAGAAGATAATTTACAACCCTGAGGAGTGCTGTCTCAGTTCTGTGGAGAAAACCTGATTGGAAGCCTTCATAAAGGTTGCGTGATGACATAGTTGTAAAGTTGAGCAGCGACCACTTTCTCGAGCAGCTCTGAGAGAAATGGAAGATGCGAAATTGGTCTATAATTAGCCATGTCAGGCCGGGTTTCTTTTAAACAGTGGTGACAGCCACCGTTTTTAATTCTGCTGGGTTGTCATGTGAGATGTGATGTTAAATAAATAAGCAGCGTTTGACTGTACCGTTTCTGCACGAGATAAGAATACCTTTTAAGGGTGCTTTCACGCTAGTACTTTTGGTGCGCACCCACCCAAGTTTGATTGATGTCAGAGTTCAGTTTGTGTGGATGATGCGAACACTGTTTTCCGAACTTGGGCACAAACCTGCAAACTGAACCCGAGTCTGCATAAAAAGGGTGATCTGGGGTACGGTTGATGTAAACTCTTGTATGGTTCGCTGCTGATATGAATGCAATCGTACTAACTAGTGAACCACTATGTGTTTGTGTGTTCTCACTCACTTTTCTTCTTCTTCTTCTTCTTTTTCTGGCCTTCAGCAGAAACAGACTCTAAGGTTCTTTAGAAATCAAAACCATGTCCATTAAGTCCATGAGACCGTAGGGTGTCGCATTTAGTCACTTTTATCTGCGGTCGATATGTGCCCCTCGATGCACACTTTTGCTGAGCCTGCACTGGTGCTAGCTCAGCAGCAGACTTCATGTCAGTAAAAGCTGCATTATGTCACGAAAGTCTGGACTCAGAGGAAGACTGTGAGTGTTTAGGGTGCCATCTGGGACTGGGCCTATTAATTTTGGCACCTTCTCTTTCATAGTAATTACTAGGGGTGGAACGGTACATGTATTCGTATCGAACCGAAACGGTACGGGCGTCACGGTTCGGTGCACGTAGAATACACGGTACAAAAACGCGCGCGCGAGAGAGAGAGAGAGAGAGAGAGAGAGAGAGAGAGAGAGAGAGAGAGAGAGAGAGAGAGGAGAGAGAGAGAGAGAGAGAGAGAGAGAGAGAGAGAGACGCGATGAACATTGTGTGTGTCTGCGCGCGCGTGTGCGAGAGAGAGGCGCGATGAACAGTCTGTGTGTGTGTGTGTGTGTGTGTGTGTGTGTGTGTGTGTGTGTGTGTGTGTGTGTGTGTGTGTGTGTGTGTGTGTGTGTGTGTGTGTGTGTGTGTGTGTGTTTGCGCGCGTGCGAGAGAGATCTCTCGTGCGCGATCCAACAGTGGAAACATACGCCGTCATTTTTTCATACAGGACATCATTAAAACTGCAAAGTGTTTACTGTTTACTTTTGTGTACACTTGCAATAAAACACAACATTGTGCTTTTGTCACACTCTAAACTCTTGTCAAACTGTAACCTACAAATGTTAACAAAAGTTTTTAAAGGTAGTATTATTTTATACGGAAATCAATTATTTATAATTCAGATGAGAATAAAGTTAGGGTTAACTAAAAATGAAGGAAAACAAATATATTGATCTGAAAGAGCAAATTAATTTTAAATTCATTCAGGTACAATTACCAAACATATCTCAAGGTCTTTTCATCTTTTTAATAATTTAATAAATAAACTAATTATATAAAACTCCTGTCAGTGCACTACAAGTAAACTGGTTCTATGCCTTTATTAATAAAAACTTATTTAAAAAATACAAGGCTTAAGACATTTATAAAAATGCCTTCTGCATTTTTGTTTTGCTTTTCACTCCACTGTACCGAAATCGTACCGAACCGTGACGTCTGAACCGAGGTATGAACCGAACCGTGACTTATGTGTACCGTTCCACCCCTAGTAATTACCTAACTACATGGGTACATGGCTGCAGTTTGATGACGCAAGCGCATCGCAGCTCAGACACAAATTATACAATGTGAACAGAGACCCGCAGGGGAAGGGGGAGAAAAGGTTTGGACCAAGCAATCTAACCAAGTGTGAAAGCACCCTTATAGTTTCTTTGAAATATATTGAAGCTTGAAGTTTGAAATATATTTCAATGTGCTTAAATCCACATTAAGAAAGCTTTCCATATCACACATCTGCATTTCAATAAGCCAACAGAATGCAAGTTAATGTGTTTACATGCTGTGCGAAAATGGGGTTAGAGGCAAAAATGTAGCTGTCTCCGTTGGTTTATACTGTTTATGACCTTACTACAATAAAGGAAAACAGGTCAATGCATTTACATGACCACCAGTTAATAACAGGCATGTAAACACTCTAGACACTTTGGGTATACCCTTTGGCTTTTCTCAATCTATTTTTTAATGTAATTCTCAATGCTTCTTGTTATTATAGGTCTTTCCATTAATAAAGTTGTTAAATCTTGTACCTTTCTGCCTATTTTCTAATAGTGTTTTGCTGGTTAGTTTGGTTCATGGCTTACAACTCATTAACAAAGACTTATTTAAAATCCCTGAGGAAAAAATGAATGGGAAAGATTCAGATAACAACACCCTATAGCAATAACTCAATAATAGCAGTAATAATAATAATAAGTCACATTTACTTTTTCTTTGTTAGATTATCTTTAGTGTTTGTTTATAAAACCGAATTATTAAAGCAGATCACTATTTATCTAGCTCGCATTTTCATCATGCTCT
Organism: Chrosomus eos; assembly: GCA_036326025.1. NCBI lineage: Eukaryota > Metazoa > Chordata > Actinopteri > Cypriniformes > Leuciscidae > Chrosomus > Chrosomus eos. The sequence goes on from CM070821.1 coordinate 15,101,713, forward strand.
GATGCTGCGTGGTTATATATGAGGTCAAATATTATTCAAAGAAGGTTATGCCTAAGCAGTGGCATTGTAACTTTTATTTGGAAACCAGAAATCGAAAAGAAAGCAAAAAAATAGTGTAAAATTGTACTTTACTGAGAATGAACTCTGTACTGAGTACTTCTATAACATCAAAAAATGTATACGTCTGTTCATTTCCTTTGCAATCCCTTTGGCTTGTTGTTTATCTCCTCAGAGCTCTAAAGCTGTGCGGCTCAGGTGGACCTCCACATGTGAAGCTCATTGTTGAGTGGGAGCACAGAATCAAAGACTGGTAATGTAATCTATTATTTTCTTTTGTGTACGTGCGATAATACAGAGAATTGTGTCTGCACTTCGTTACTTCGTACATGAAGCCAACAAAACAGGCCTTATGGTCAAATGACCTATAGGGATACTGTGTGTTTGTTTGCAGTCTGTTTGGTAATATCCAGGAGGAGGTGGTGAAGGACTCGGAAAGCGTCCGTGCTCAACAACAACACCACGTTCAGCAGCACAGCTGCACCCTGGATGAGTGCTTTGAGCTGTACACAAAAGAAGAACAAGTAAACAACACAAAAAACACACATTATACTGAATATTAGCAGCAGACTGCAATGAAAAATCACAACCAAGTTTAAATTTAAGAAAAAAAATTGCCAGTTAGTTGGTATATTTGTGTTTTTTTCTCCACCAATTAAAAAAGTGAAGCGAATGGCTGTTACACAAAATGCCAAAATGCCAGACAGATCATTTTTAGGCTTTTGTAATTTTGAAATGTTTATAAAATTATGATTGGATGTTTTTTATTTATTTATTTATTTTTATTCTGGAAATACAAGCGCTGTGCTCCCTCTCTTCAAGTAACTTTCATTATTTCAGATAAACATGCATAACAGCTGAGACTGGACATTTTCTGAAACACATGATTGGGATGTTGATTCTTTGATTCTGAGCAACTATAACAGTAACATTTGCTCTTGTACAGCAGGTGTTTCTTTCTTTTTTAAAGAGGACAAAAACAGGAAAAGTATTGTGCTTTTTATAGTACAATGGAATATAATCAACACGTAAGAAGTACATGCATGTGGTTCTAGAGGACTGAACCAGCATAACTTTCTTATGTGGAACACAAAAGGAGGCATTAGCTATGTTTCCATCCACACGTTTTTATCAGAATTAAGTGATATCGAATGAAAAATTCCTTGTGGAAACACGATTGAATATTTCATGAATATCGATTCAAATGAAATGCGTTCGGTCTCATCGGATTTTATCCTGATCGATATACGGCTTATGCGATCAACGCTGATGGAAACGTTATTATGGCTCGATCCATTTTACCTAGCAAAACTTTGTTCGCAAATGTTTGCTTGAATGTTGTGCAATTCAGTGCGAAAATGAATGGAAACACCTTAACAAATCTCAAATCAATTCGATATACCAATTTGATCGCAAAACAGCATGTGACGTTATTAGGCACAGGTTTTTATTCGCTTTAAAGCCGTTGGATGGAAACACACTTTCACCAGCTTTATTCGCATGAGTTTTTTTTACCGAACTTCAGATAATTCGATTGACAAGTGGATGGAAACTTGGCTATTGTCTTGCTCTTTTCCATATCGTGAAAACATATAGTGACCACTAGCTGTCAAGCTCCAAAAAGACAAAAAAGCACGATAAAAGTGGTCAAATTTAATTTGCACTCAATTGACATTAAAAATGCAAGTTTGAATATGTACATTACCGTTTAAAAGTTTGGGGTCAGTAAGGTTTTTATTGCTATTTAAAAAAAAAATACTAAGCAGCACAAGAAATAGGGGTGTCATGAAATCTTATGCCGCGAGATCTCGCGATATTAAAACACAATGTTATTTCTCGTCGAGGTGAAAAGCATGATTGTCTCGCAATATCAGCATGACGGAGTTGATTTTGTGGCAGTTTGTTTGAGTTTCCAATAATGTGCATTTGGGAGCCCATATACAGTCTGACATGCTTTGTTTCATTGCAAAGTGTTGCACTGTTATCATTTACGTGTGTGGAGCGCGTCTCAGCAGCTCGCTTAACAAACTTAACAAAAAAAGATTAGGATGCTTATAACCTTCATCTGGGAATGCAACGTGCCCCATTTTATCAGATTTGTCACATAAATCATTTATAAACCTATAATATGCCATATAGGCTTGTTCTGAGATGCTGACTTATGAAGAGGAGTGGGTGGGTTTTTACCTTTATGGGTGGTTGTGTACACACACTGCCGACACATTTATGTTCAAACATGCATCTTGTCATGGCATTAGAGTTTACATACAGTTCTGTTGTGTCTAATATGAATTGACCCAAGCTTTTCCCAGATATTGGCAGATAATCACTTTACATCTACCATACTTTTAACAGACTTGGATTGTTTGTGATTCTGTCTGCCATCCTTTCTTGCATTATCTTGAGTTATACAGGAGTAATGTAACACATTACAATTCTGAGACAGTAATATTGTAAGGTAAATAATTACATTTAAATAACAGTAACAAGTAATCTGTAATGTTTTACAGTTTGGAAGTAACTTGCACAACACTGTATATCATAAAATATCTTACTGACACCAAACTTACAATGGTAGTGTAAATGAAAATGAGAATTGGATCATATTAGCTTTTATATATTTGATTAAAAAACAAACAAAATGAAATTAATTTCATAAAACAAGTTTTCTCAAGTTCTAAAATAGTTACGATCCTTTCAATCTTTCAGGACCATTAATTTAGCCCCAAAAAAGCGCTCAAATAATCTTTCCTTGAGATGTACTGTATATAATGTTTCATCCATGTTTATTAGTTGGCCCCTGACGATGCATGGAAGTGCCCTCACTGTAAGCAGCTGCAGCAAGGCACAGTGCAGATGAGCTTGTGGACGCTCCCAGACCTCCTCATCCTTCACCTCAAACGCTTCCGACAGGTGGGAGAGCGGCGTAACAAGCTCTCTACGCTGGTCCACTTCCCCCTCATGGGCCTCGCTATGGGACGCCATGTGGTCAAGAGGAGCAACTGTGTCCGTCCACCTCATGGCTGGAAACAACAGGCCCATCACAGGCCTGAAGCCAGCCGACACTCACTCGACTTCCTATACGACCTGTACGCTGTGTGTAACCATCATGGAGGCATGCATGGAGGCCACTACACAGGTGTGTGAGCAAAAGATAAATATGTCAACAATGATCTAAAATGTGCCTTTTAGTAAAACCTGATGAGACAAAATTTAACTGATTTTCAACTTCACTTTGCATTGTTGCAATGTCGGTAATATATGTAAATGAGCAATGTCTACTCGTTCGCCGTTTTACCTGGGCTGAGAAATTCCCATTTATTTTGTCAGCAAATGTTTTGACCGCTTCAGGGCTTTCGTGAAAACTACAGATTATACTTCTGCATTTTTATATCCGCACCCACAGACAGAGTCTCAGACCCAGATCGACAGAGTTAACAGAAAAGTTATTGTAAGGGTAGGTTTATCACTGAAAATTGTATCGTACTTCATCTATTCTTTAAATATCATTGTGGTAAAAATGAAACACTGTGACAACAGCTTTCTTACATGTATGCAACACATTTTGCTTCAGGTGGAACTGACAGAATGGCAGTGTTCATGGTCATCCAGTTTGAAATGTTGACTACAAACAGAGGTTTTTTACTTTTTTTTGTCTCAGCGTTCTCTCTATATTTACGATTCTTTGCGGCCTTTAGCCACTGCCTACGAAATGCGCTGGACCCTTCACTGGAAACCGAACTCACTCACACTAAACGTTTCCTCTTTGAATTCTTGCACTCGGGAACAATACAAGTCGACAACCCAACCTTTGTACTGTATAGGCAGCCAAGTTTTATTGAAAGCCAAATTGCCAACAGTGAAGTCACCCTTTAAGGTAAAAAACTACAGGCAAGACCATTGTTGCCTTTCAAGGGAACTCGCGCTCCGCCGATTGACGCTGTGGGAACGCTCTGCGTGATTGCGTCATGAAGCACGTGTTAAATCAGTCCAATGGTGTGACGGGACGTCAGAGGCGGGTGATGTCACGAACCAGGAAACTATAAAACATGTTTCTGTGTCTTGAGTAAACGCTACATGTGAAATTGTTTGTCTTGACTTGTTTGCTGAAGGCATTCCCCAAAGCGTCAGCTGGGATGCAGCGTCTAGTTCCCCTCTCAGGGAACTATGGTTACATGTGTAAACTGAGAAGTTTTTCAAATAAACTAAAAAATATAAAATACTTGATTTCATAGTTTTGATCGCTGTATCACCACTGCCACGCCAATTGGGGTAAGCATAGGTGACATGGTAGACGGGGTGGGCACTACCATCCCTCAAAGTTTCAAGTCTCTGCGACTTACGGTTTGGTCTGCCCGATCTTTGAAAATCCTGAAAATTATAATAGGGTTTCAGGGCTACACACTGGAACCGCTAAGAAATTTATAAATGTCTAATATCAGCTGATATTGATAAATAAAAATAAAAATAACTCTAATATTGCCTAGTATCTGAAATTTACTGAAATACTGAAATAATAAAACAATCCATTTGAGCACGTCCACAGGTCACATGTGTCCAAAATGATGGGGTTGTTTAGCAGTGTTGCACATTGTGAAATCACAGTTGGATTTATGGAACCATTATGAGAACACTTGAAATTTCGCCACATCTTCTAGATCCAGGGTCCATGGGGAGAGGATTCACATTTCATTGCGATATTGACCCCAAACCAATCTCAGCACCAGCTATTTAGGGCAGATTCAGATTACGCAAGGTGATGGTCGGGTCACTTCCGTCCATCTGACTGCAACTGAAGCACAGAGTTAAAAGACCATGGAAAAAGGCGACACAAGATGGCTCCTGATGTTCACCCAGGAGGAATGGGAAAAATATTCCAGCCTCATTTCTGCACAAGCTGCTGGATAGAACTGGCAGAATTTGCCAAATATAGTAGCTGTCAGAGAAGAAACTTTGCTGAAGCTGAAATCATTTGGATACTTCAACGTTCAAGCCAGATAAATATTTTATCTGAGAGTTACAGTATGTGCTAATTAATTTACACTGCAAACCCCCTTTCTTAATAATGGATCGAGATGGGGGAAAAATATCATGAGTTTTTATTTTATTTTTTATTCTGTTTGTAATTCTGTTTTTTGTAAATTGTTTTTATTCTTGTTTTAGAGCATCATAAACCTAAAAGCATTTCAGAAGCATACTAAGTTGTTTTTCAAACTTTTACTCTTGTAACCCTGCATTGTGATACTGTGAATATCATTGGCTTGTTATTAATTACTTGTGATATTCCTCAAGTCACTTATTATGATTTTAAATCTATATTAAATGCACACTAGTGTTCAAAAGTTTGGGGTTAGTATGATTTTCTTTGAAAGAAATTAATACTTTTATTTAGCAAGGATGCATTAAATTGATCAAAAGTGACAGTAAAGGCTTATTTTTAAAGATATTATATTTAGAATAAATAAATGCTGTTCTTTTGAACTTTCTATTCATTAAAGGATCCTGAACAAATCCGTCACCGAGAAAATCAGCATATTAGAATGTTTTTTTAAAGGATCATGTGACACTGAAAATAGAGTAATGATGCTGAAAATTCAGCTTTGCATCACATAAATAAATTTCATTTTAAAATGTATTTAAGCAGTTATTTTTAAAATGCAATATTTCACAATATACTGTTTTTACAATCAAGCCTTGGTGAGCATAATCAAACCCAAACTTTTGAACAGTAGTGTGCATGCACCTCATTAAGTTTTGTTAGATTTATGCTTGCGTACAAATGTGTAAATTTTATTTATGTTTTGCAGTGTAAGTACTTATATGAATGAAAATGTTTCAAATTAAAACAATACTATGGTCCAAGAAATTCTGGCCCTCATGCAAGGATATTCTTGAGCATGAAGTAAACTGCATTCTGAATATAATAAATCTCTGTTTTGAACAGCATACTGCAGGAACTCAGTGGACGGTCAGTGGTACGCCTACGATGACAGCACTGTTGAGCCGGTGCCCGAGGGAGAAGTGTGCACTCGTGGTGCTTATATCCTGTTCTATCAGAGACGTGATGCCATTCCATCCTGGTCAGCTAACTGCTCACTACAAGGTGAACACTCGTATCTGCATTACTGTATAGCCTCATAGCAAGGGCAAACAAACAGAAAACATACTAAAGAGTGCATTATCAAGAGTACAAGAATATTGTACAAGTAGTAGTGTAGTTTTGTTAAAGGAACACTCCACCGTTTTTTGAAATAGGGCTTATTCACATTCTTTCCTACATTTAGATAGGTGTGCAAATGCATTTTTGTCTCAGTGCATGCATTGTTTTAGTTTGACAGGGTCGGCGCTAGCTTAGCTTAGCACAATGAATGGAATCCTTTGTTGCCAGCTAGCATGTCCTGAGTAAAAGTGATATATTTTTTTTAAAAGCACGTAATTACTTCTTGTGGCCTGCGTATTCACAACGAGTACAAATAGCGATGCAGATTAACACTAGGTGATTTCCTAGGCAGATATTAACTTGGGACTATGTTAGGGGGAAGCACAGGCGAAGCACTGCTGCTTAGGCGAAGCACTGCTACTTTGGATTTCATGTGTTGCGTGATATCTCTGCGGCCAAGTAGCAGTGCTTCGCCTAAGCAGTTAATCTGCATCGCTATTTGTACTCGTTGTGAATACGCAGGCCACAAGAAGTAATTACGTGGGTTTTTTTTAATCACTTTTACTCAAGACATGCTAGCTGGCAACAAAGGATTCCATTCATTGTGCTAAGCTAAGCTAGCGCCGACCCTCCCAAACTAAAACAATGCATGCACTGAGACAAAAATGCATTTGCAAACCTATCTAAATGTAAGAAAGAATGTGAATAAGCCCTATTTCAAAAAACGGTGGAGTGTTCCTTTAAGCATATCATTTCAGCCTGTCCGATGTGCTATCTCTTAATGAAATGTAACTTTACACTTTACACTTTACAAATTCAACATTATTATTGAATTTGTTTAGCAATGTTTTTTGATAAGGGAAGGAGCTGGGAATTGGCGAACATTCAACAGTTTAATTCATCAAAATAAACGAAACACTCAACGCCGTTCTCTCTCGGCTCTCGGCCCTGCTTGCCACAGTTTGAAAATTACATTACTGCTTTTGAATTACATTGTTAGTAAGATCGATACAAAGAAAAAATATGCTTTGTTGTTCTTTTGAGGAATTGTTAGTAAGGGTTCCATTTAAAAATGCAATACTAACTCATTTTATTTTTGTCGAAACGTCTACTACAGAACATAGAAATCGCTGGTAGAGTAACTTTATTTATTTATTTTACGCAAAGTGCATTCTAGGCTTTAAGTATCTATCTCAACATCTGACGTTCAAATAGCCTCACTGGGAACAGACATGGTTTTGAGTTGCTTGTCTCATTCATGTTCATACACATATACTGAAAAAATTTTGTCACTTTCTTTTTCTGTTCAAATGTCTCTGCTGCTCTTTTCCTTTCCTTTCCAGTCCTCTGAAGTGATGCTATATCATTCTTTAACAAATCAAATCTACACTGACATGTATCAAAGTTATATAACCTAAAAATGTATTATGACAACCGCATACCTCCACTGAAGCAAGCTGAGCGGGCGTTTTCAATTCATTCTCTATGGGGGGTGAACAGAAGGCTCGCACATCAAAAAGTCGAGCAGTGTTCATGCAACTTTATGCAAATGAGAGGTGAAAAACAAACTGATGTGAGATGAATACAGTAACGTCTGTCTAAGCTTTTATTTAAATCTGCCTGTAGTGCTGGTGGATTCTGTGGATTCTTGCATATCATTAGATATAATTCAGATTTTAATGCATTTTGCATGATTTCTTTGTAGCTATGTTTATTACAATCATAGACCACTCTCAAGGAAACTGAAAGTTGGAGTTTTGATTGAGTTTCTTTTAAAACAGTGGACACATACACTACTGTTTAAAAGTTAGGGATCTGTGAGATTTTTTAAAATGTTTTTGAAAGAAGTCTCTTCTTCTCATCAAGGCTTCGTTTATTTTACCAGAAAGACTTTAAAAATCATTGTATTGTGAAATATTATTTTAATTTAAAATAGCTGTTTTTTTATTGTAATATATTTTTAAATGTAATTTATTCATGTGATGCAAAGCTGCATTTTCAGCATCATTACTCCAGTCTTCAGTGTCACATGATCCTTCAGAAATCATTCAAATATGCCGATTTGCTGCACAAGAAACATATTTTTGTGGAAACCGTGATATATTTTTTTCATGATTCTTTGATAAATTGACATTTCAAAGGATCAGCATTTATTTGAAATAGAAATATTTTGTTAAAATTGTATGCTAAAATTGTTGTTAACACTCTGGTGCTCTTTGTACATTTTTGACAAAAATGTTAATGGTTTTTTTTTCTTCAAAAAGGTACAAAACGTGGTAAAGGTTTTGGGTTTTTTTAACACACACAAAAAAAACATGGACATTGTTCGAAAAGGTTAAATGGTCCTGAAAAATAGTTACACATGTACTTCTCGCGGTGAAAAATGACCTCATTGGAAGTTAATTTCATCCAGTGGAGTGTTTTGGTACTGCACCCAAACAAAATGTTATTGAAAGGTAATTTTTTTTTTAATGTATCAAGCTCACATTTTTTCCGATTTATGGCTTTGATTTTCTCACAGTTTTAGAGTAAAATATGTTTTGGAAAATGTATATTTCATATTAAAGTTGAAAACTTTATTTTTGTGCATTTTTCATAACAATAAAAAGACCAAACTTAAGTCTGTGCTCCAAAGCATTCAAGATTTATGACAGCTGGAAATTTACTTTTCAGGTCTATGCTCACAAGTTGAATAAATGGATTATACCAACTATGTAAATTTAACTTGGTAACATCAAATCCTGTAAAAATACTAATATTAAATGAAAAACAATATCAAACTAAAATAGTAGGCTATTTTTATTGAAATATAAAAAAGTCATTTTTGACCGTCACGCGAAGCTCACCAGAAGTTAATAATCAAAACTGCGTACGTCTTGCAGAAATACATTGTAGCCAGAGCTCTCTATTTATGGATATGACGAATAACGCTTGGTCTCAAATAGTCTGAATATAAACATTTATTATAGGTGTAGCATTCAGGATAAGACAAAAAGATGGATTCATGCTGTACTCGCTCATTATATAAATATTGTACATTTTGAACAAAAAAGTTTTAGTGTACCTTTTAAGGTATGTTAAAGGAGTAGTTCACTTTAAAAAAAACTTTTGCTGATAATTTACTCACCCCCATGCATCCAAGATGTCCATGTCTTTCTTTCTTCAGTCGAAAAGAAATTAAGGTTTTTGATGAAAACATTCCAGGATTTTCTCCATATAATGGACTTCATTGGGAACCAAACGGTTCAAGGTCCAAAAGACAGTTTCAGTGCAGCTTCAAAGGGCTTTAAACGACACCAGACGATGAATAAGGTTCTTATCTAGCGAAACAATCGGTCATTTAAAAAATAAATAACAAAGTTTAAGTTTTATAAGCAAAAATGCTCGCCTTGCTCTGTTCTGTGATGAGCGTTCGTGACTCTCCTGTTCAAACTCGTTCATCAAAATTAACAAATCTTTTTTCGAGTCATGACTCGAAGGGTCCTAGATAAGACCCTTATTCATCGTCTGGTGTCGTTTAAAGCCCTTTGAAGCTGCACTGAAACTGTCTTTTGGACCTTGAACTGTTTGGTTCCCAATGAAGTCCATTATATGGAGAAAATCCTGGAATGTTTCATCAAAAACCTTAATTTCTTTTCAACTGAAGAAAGAAAGACATGGACATCTTGGATGACATGGGGGTGAGCAAATTATCAGCAAAAGTTTTTTTTAAAGTGAACTACTCCTTTAACATATTTCCATAGAGCAGCGAGGCACATTTAAACGTGCATATTTTGGTATATATTTGTAAATGTTTTGTTTCAAGTGATGCCTTTAAGTGTTAAAGGTTCTCTAAGCGATCCTGGGTGACATCACTTCTTGTTGACGTTCAAACTATTGTCAAACAAAACGGAGGCTAGCTAGACCCTCCCTCCTCCTCATCCGCGCACTAACCCCTCAAACCCCCCCCAAACACTTCTTGTCGGTTATTGGCTGGAACAGTTTGTTATGTTTCGTAGGCGGGTCGCTAGAGTTTGTTTTTGTTGCCGTTTGTGGAGCCTGGGGTGTCTGCAGAGACCGCGTCTTTTTACAGTGTGTTCAGGGGACAGCAGCCAGCTGATAGTGAGGAGATGTTTGCTGTATGTGACAAAAAATGTTTTGGCCTTAAAAACGCATGACATCGCTTAGAGCACCTTTAAGATGGGATAAATATTGTCAAATAGTGATGTGTCGTTCATGAACGATTGTTCATTTTGAACGAATCTTTAATATGACTCGGGACTACGAGTTTTCTCAGAGAGTGATTCGTTCATTTTGTGTTGACCGCGCATGTGCATTGCGCAACATATGGGTTCTGAATCTGTACTGGAAACAGAAATGATTAGTTCATCTCTCGAGTCATCGGGTTCGGGACGGCTCCGAGTCCTTCGTTCTTCCTGTCAGTCCCATAGGGCTATGCTGTCAGTCCCGGAAAGAGAAATGATTAGTTCATCTTTCGAGTCTCGAGTCTCGGTTCGCGGCCGAGCCTTCATTTTCCTGTCGGTCCATGGCTAGCTGTCAGTCCGAAAGAGAATGATAGTTCATCTTTCATGAGTCTGGTTCGCCGGTCAGTCCTCTTCCCGTCGGTCCCATAGAGGCTATATGCTGTCAGTCCCGGAAAGAGAAATGATTAGTTCATCTTTCGAGTTCGAGTCTGGTTGCGGTCGAGTCTATTCTTTTGTCAGACTTGCGTCAGTCCAAGGAGGTTTTGAGTCCTTCGTTCTTTTGTCACGTGACTTGTCACCGTATTGAATAGCCTACTAACAACATTTTTACAAACAAGCACGTAGTTATAATAGTAGTTAATTCATGTATAATATATAATAAAACACACCACAGATGCACAAGTTCTAAACATTTAGAAAAGAGACGGACAGGGACAATAATAAGATGGAACTTTTATTTTTCAGATAATGTTTATTGCACATATTTAGAAATGTATATTCCTAAATATAAAACAATAGGCTTATACATTCAAACGCAGTCAATTATACGAATCTAATACCAGATACCAGCGGTCACGTGACAAAAGAACGAAGGACTCAAACCCGAAGACTCGAAAGATGAACTAATCATTTCTCTTTCCGGTCCTGCTGTATCACACACGGCACGGTCGGCCCAGCAGACAGATCAGAGTCAGACACTGACGAGTCGACAACTAACGTCTCGAGACACGAGAGGAGAACTAACCTGATATAATTATGAAGTTGCAAAGGAAAGAACGTCTCGGATCAGGAGATAAGGTGAACTAACAGAATCAGACTGCAATACCCTATACAATAACCCAACAACTAATCAATTAATAAAACATTTAGGTTTCCTATAATTTGGCTTTGGCTGCATTACCCTATTGTTTATTTTTATTATTTTTACAAATGTAATCAACATTTTCGTAAGTACTAGATGTGTTGGTATATTTAACATGCCATTTTAATTATATTATGCTGAAATGAACGAAATGACTCGAAAAAAGATTCATTCATTTTGCTGAACGAGACTTAAAGATCCGAGTCAGTAAAATGATCCGAACTTCCCATCACTATTGTCAAAGCAAAGGTGCTGTAATTAGTCATGAAATGTCATGCAGAGGCCTTAGGTTACTCCATTGTGGTAGTAATTCAAATGGATCTGTTATCAGTAGCTCCCTTTGATTCACAGTAGAAACAAATTCTGTGGAGTCTGAGCTTGACTGAGTTAAACTGTTGCGAACCGCAAAGTTCAAAATAAAGTAACTGATCTGTCAGGTTCACGTTTGTGGAGTTAAAGCGATCACCTTCGGTGTTGGCTGTTGTGCTCAGATCAAAGTTATATGATTCACCTCCACACTGACGTGCCCCAGAGCATTTATGCATAAACATTATACACTCTCAAATATGTCTATTTGAAGCTTGTGGTGTGCTTCGTCAAATAGTTATCCTTTCTTTGTGATTTGTCAATCCTTATAATATGAAACTAACATAAATATGAGCTCTTTTTCTCTGCATATCTGATCCCAAGTACAGTACATGTTGGGATAGTTCGCCCAAGAATATGAAAACAGTCATACTATTTTTTCAAATAGTTCTTTTGAACTTTCTGAACAGCAAAAAAAATGTAAGCAGCACAACTGTTTTCAACATTGATGATAATAATAAACGTTTCTTGAGCATTAAATCATCATATTAAATAGATTTCTGAAGGATTATGTGACACTGAACAGTGAAGTAATGATGCTGAAAGTGTCACAATATTATTACTCTTTTTTTTCTATATTGATTAAATAAATGCAGCCTTGGTAAGCATACGAGGTTGAAAATATTGGATTAAATAAATGAATTAATATATTTGATTAAATAGATACTGCCTAAGCATGGCTTCTTTCAAAAACATTAAATACCATCCTTCCCACATAAAAACATGAACTGATTCTGTCAACCCGTCTGAGACATTTTTTATGCTGCATGTTTCCCATGTTCTGTAACTCATTTTTGAAAGGTTATTGCACCAGCAGTCCACCAGCATCTCACAATCATTTTTATGCATGCATAGCATACTTGTTTGAACCCATTCCACCTCATTTCATGGGTGTTTAATAGAAACGAGACTCACACATACAAAGGCTAGCACAATGTTCCACAATGCTATCGGCTACATGTGCATTTCAGTTTATTATCAGAAAACAAACAGCATTCTGACTTTCATGAAATGGGTAAAAATGTTGATTAGGCTACTTTTGACCCACAGGTTCCTCCAGCGTCTCTATATCAGATCACTGGCTCATCCGATTGAATGCAGACAACCCAATTTCCAATTCAACTAGCAAGCTGTCCAATTCATCTTCAGCTCCTGAGCCCCAAACACCACACGTTCCTGTCATCCATGAGCCTCTAAATGAAGATAATGGTCAGTATACTCTCGATTTATGTCTACTACTCTTAAAACAATAAGTGGTATTTCTTTTACAATTTAATGTCATATGTACAGTAACCTGCTCCATTGTTTTGAGTCGTTTTTAAAGGAAAGTCTCTGGCTTTCTGATAATAATTATTATAATTGTAGATGTAATCAATCAAGTCAAGTCCCATTTATGTACATAGCGCTTTATACAGTACAGATTGTTTCATTTCAATTTAATATGGGCTGTCATAACTTGTTTTGACCATTTTCAGACATCAGGAGATTTATTCAAATATACATTAACAAAATCACGAACAGGTTAAGGAAGGTTCCACTTGTTAGTTAACTACCTTATTTAACATGAACTAACAATGAAAAATACTTCTAAAGCATTTATTAATCTTAGTTAATGATCATTTTAACTAGTGTCGCTTTGTTGAAGAGACACTGTTTTTTCCACAACATTTCAAAAACTCATTTGTTTAACCTAACTTATTTTAACACTGTTCCTAAACATTATAACCCCAATTTTTATCTGTGCGCTGAACATTTTATGGAGAACAGCTTGTTTTCGGTTGCTTTTGTTAGCTCTTGCTTTTGTAAGACTGTGCACCGCTCCATAGGAAAATTAACCATGGTTTTTATGATCGATTAATGATTGTATTGCCTTGGTTTTCTGACAAGTATCACGATTAAATGATGAATAACATCATATATATATATATATAAAATGTATAAGAAAATGACAAAAAAACATAACACTCTGAAACGTCCTGTGAAATCCTCCATCCTCTTGTTCGTTAACATTGTCAGGGTCTGAATCGGGCTCAAATTGGTTTGAAATTAACACCATCCTCAATATTTACACTAGAAAAACTCGCCGTTATGAAGGGGCAGGACATTTGCCAAACACGCGCTAAGCGTAGCCAATCACAACACACTGGGCCAGCTAACCAATCACAGCACATTTCGTATTTCGGAAGGAGCCAGACTGGGGAGAGAGGTGCTATAATAATGTAAAATATGTATAAACGTTTTCAAAAGTCATGAAAATGTTCAAAGTCTTTTGAACAATCAAGAATGAAAACATATTTAAAGTGTAAATTGCAGGTTAACCACCACAACCGATTAATGTGTACATTAAAGTGCACAATATGGATATATTTAAAAATTTCTGTCTTAAAATGCGTTAAAATAGCATTTATTGGGGTTTCTTCAAAGGTAGCGTGTTTTTTACCGTAACTGGGTGATGATGTCATAACAGGGAGCTGCGGGCAGTAATGCACTCACTCTGTGTGTGCTGTTTGTGGGAGAATAAAACGATTTGCGGGACTCCCGCAAACTAGAAATATCTGAATAAAACGTAAAAAACTAATAAATTTTTATTCATCTGTTGCAGAAAATCAATAAGAACGTCTAAAACAAAATAGAAACGGTTTACAGGCAGAGTTTCTATTTCTAACATGTCTGCAGCGATGAGCGATGTAGCCAATCACAGACACATGTGTTGATTTCTTGAACGCAATAATGGCCAATCAGAAGCATTTACGATAGATTCCCCTCACCGCTCAAAACAGACTTTTTGTTCAGTGCTGAATTCTGTATGCTGGCAAATCCTCTAATTATAACAAACATAGTGTAACGTTATATATTATGGAAGCTTCATTGATAATAACAGAGATGTGCGAGATCTCTGTGTGAACTGATGTCAGCTTTAGGAATTATTATGGGATCACACTTTGCGCGCAGTCATGCCAAACCATGCACGCAGTAGCCCGCTTGCTTTTATGTTATAACAGTGGTTTGTGTGTTAATGCAACAAACAATTGATCAGGAGCATGTATGCTGATGTGTATGGTGGGCTAACACGTAGGCTAACTTGAAAGTATTTGGAGGTACAGAAAAAAAGTATTTTTGCGGGCGGGAGCAGGACAAAACATGAATGTTGCGGTCGGGAGAAAGTAATATAAGAAAGTAGTTGAGCACGTCAGTTATAACCACACACGTATTCAAAAATAGCCGGGTTTAAACCGGGCTTGGGCTCATAATTACAGTTTATGTGTCGGGCCGGACTCGGACACAGCGGTCTCGGGTAACGTTAGGGTCTTGCTTGATGTTTTGGGCCGATCTAAGCTCTACCTCGGGTAAGTTATGCGAACACTTACAGGCACGAATCAGCCGTTTGTCCTTGGGGAACTTGTGGAGCCTCTCCCCCGTTTTTGATGTATTCGTACATCCCGCACAAGCACAATAGTTAACCATTTTCGCTAGCTAGGACTCCAATATAACGTAACTCTAGGCTTGTTGCATAGACCGTAAAAGCTTGGAGTCCCTGTTATGACATCACGCCCAGCCTAGTGGAAGGATTGTAAAACCATTGTTTTTTTTTAATATTTTTTATACCAAATGCTGAATATAATGAAAAGTTGGTTCGTTTTACAGTGCTTTTAACCACGCCCCCCGTGGTGGGCGGTTCTTATCTTTATATTTAGTAAGCACATTGCATTATCTTTGTGAAAATTTTTACCTGCAATTTACACTTTAAGTTCACCCTAAAAACAAAATCAATAAAAGAGGACCCCTTTTAGGACCCAGTAAAATAAAAAATACTGTTTATTTATTAAACTGGGAAGGGCACTTGCATATTGTTGTCCTATTGTTAGTTTAACTGCTTCTATTGTTTTCATTTGTAAGTCACTTTATATAAAAGTGTCTGCTAAATGATTTTATGTATATGTAAATGAAAATTTATGATTTTACGACACATTAAAACAACATTAGCAAATTTCGCTAATAAAATGCGAAATGTGCTGTAAAATTAATTTGTAAGCTGAGACTTTGTTTTATCAAAAAAACACTGTAAAATAAACAAACTCACACAAAAAAAGATTCTACATATCACTTTTCTCCTCAAACTGTTTTTAGTGTCACATATGACTTACTAGCCCTCCATTTTTTGCTTTTAGGTGTAGTTGAGCCGACGCCATTTGTACGGAGCGTCCGGGGTCACAGCATGAGTATGCGCTACCACTCAAAATCCAAGACAGGCCAAAGCAAAGTTCTTCCACTGCGTTGGTCATTTGCTTCCAAGGAACGCAGAAAACCCTCCAGCGTAGCTCCACAATCGGCAAACGATGAGCTGGTGGAGTACCTTGAGTCTGGCCGGCGGCCTCGATGTACCAAGGAGCCCATAGTCAGCATCGTGGCTAGTCCTTCACAGGTCAAAGCCCAGCTTCGCGAGGACGATTCCCTGAGTTCCCCCAGCTGTAGCAGTAGTCTCAACGGTGTGGAGCGAAGTAGCTATCAAGGTCCGGATTCGCCCAGGCTACCCGAAGGCCAGAGCAGACCAGCATCAGACCTTAATGGTATCAGTTGCGATGGTTCATGGGCCAAAAGCAGCTCAACATCAACCAGGCAGGAGCACGAAAGGACTCAAGGAAGCAAGTCGCTTCAAGGTTCCCCTACTGCACTCCCCAATGGCACTAGCAACAGTGCATCTCATTCCAGAGACTCTACGTTAAAACGGCTCCGGAACCAGGCGGCTGCAGCTAGCAGGATTCATACCAGCCAGATGCAGATGGCCACTGGGGAAAGCAGGAGTAAAGATGGCGTCCTTCCCGCCATCAGCAAGGAGGTGGGTCACGGAAAAAACACTTTCCAGTAAGAGCTTGACCAAACTCTCTCTATCCAACGGCACTCTGAATGGGAAGGGAGTCGAGTCGAGGAAATCCGGGACATCTCACAAGAGAGAAAAACAGGTTTGTTCAAGCACAGCTAATATAAAACGCGCCTACAGCTCATCCAGTATTCAGAGCAGGCTAGATATGACTTTGAAAAGGACGTCGTCTCTCCAAAGAAATACTACGTTGGTGCCGGCCCCCCATAAAGGACTTACGGTTGATAAATCCTCCTATGCAACACTACAGAGAATCAGATACAGCAGCACTTCACTTGGCAGACAGAGACCTGTGCCCGAGTCCTGCTTCTGACTGGTTTCTCCTTCACTGTGGGAAATGGTGTTTGCATAATACGTTTTATGCATCTGCCAACGTTTAAAAACTAAACACTATTGCTGTACTATTGCTCTTTTCCTAAACCTAGTAAGCATTGTGTGCACCTTGTTTTTGCCAAATTCAAGGCAGCAGGTACTCAATGTTGAAAACAGTTGTGCTACTTAGTTACAGCTTGAGGGGAAATGAGGCAGTATGTTCCTCTCACGTGACCTGTATTGAAATTCAATTGCGAGTTAAGTCTCCCATTTGTATGACAGTTTCAGCCAATGTAGAGCATCCAAATTGTTTCTAATACAATAAGGATGATGCCTTAGAGGATAGCTATGTAGGGTGTAGGAAGTAAGGTTCACTTGGCTAAGCTCACTAGGTTTTGAAACAGAGCTTGTTTCCCCCTCTCAAATCTGTCTTTCTGTATCAGTCTAATGTTGGTATGAGCAATATTGAACTTGCATATCTCAAAGCCTGTTCTTAAATCTCCATTTATACCTTCAAATGTGTAGCATCACGCGCTAGTTGCTGGAATAATTACCTGATTAGCAGTACAGATACTGTAGGACCTGCTTAAATGTCAGAGTTGAAGTCTGCTTTATGCTTTCATTGGAACTATCATGTTTATTTATGCAAGTGCCTTTTTGTAATGATCTCAGGAGAGTGATGTTCGTAGGAACAGAATGGCTGTGTATTGTTTTATTTTTTTTACTCATGAATATACATGCACACACCTCACCACAGATAAAATAAATCCACTAACAGCCTAAACATTTATTGATCTCACTCCCACACAGTATCCCAAATTACACTAAATGTTTCATTGTGTACCTTGCTCTCTACTGGATTCACTTGTTTTCTGACAGGAATGGACTATGCAAGCACAATCAGACATGTGCATGTCGTGCTCGTCTCTGAGTTCAATGCCTTTAAGCATCAGCTGAAAAATTGAGCACTAAATGCAAAAAGGATCAAGGTGCTGATTTTCATTTTAAAGGAAATATTCATATTGTATGAATGAAGATCTGTAAGTGAAGATAAATTGAGGCATAAAAAAGGCAGTATCTTAGAACAATATTTAACACAGGGAATAAAAATGTAAAATAATTAGAGGAAGCAGTTGTCTGAGAAGTTTTGATAATATTAATGCATGTCATATTCTTATGTTTGGAAATATGAATCGGAACATAATGGTTTTGGATTGTTTTACTCTCTTTTTTTGTTATGCAAACGAATGATACCCCAAGTTGACTTTTCTAACCAGTTGGACTTATGACTTGGGTCAGTAAGAAATCACTTAGCAATGACGTAGACTTCAAGACACTTAAAAACCACTCAAAACACATTCAAGTTACCACAGTCACACATTCAAGTTGCAAATGGCTGAGCTCGCTTAGATAGAAATGGCTGTATTTCGCCTCAAAATTTGCTGAACAAATATGACTGCAACTTAATTGGGTCTAATTGGTAAGCAAGACATGTAATATTACTTAACTCTGTTACACCCACTTACACTTTAAATAATTAATGAAACAATAATCCCAATGCACTTTCCAGACCTTTGGAGTGATGTTGTGCCCTCATATCACTAACCAATCTGAATATGATAATGCTGTATGTGAACTGTTCACCTGAAATTAGACTCCCCATGTTATTGTTAATGTGCACAAAACCTGAAGAGCCGCTTATGTAACAGGCTACTTAAAAAGTAATGTATTATGATTAATGTTGTTGAGTGTAATTATTACTGAGGAGGACATTTATTCTGAAAGAGCATTTACTCCTGTTCTCCTTGGCGAGTTTTTTTTACCACACTTTTTAATTGGATGTATTAAGTGTAATTAAATATATGCTGAGATGCTTGTTGGCAAGATAAAGCAAGCCATTACACACTTTGTGCTAACACATTGCACCTAGTTTATCTTTAGGCTAGTTGTGGCGAGGGGGCGTGGTAAAGCTAGGTCTGCAGTGGGGGAACGAGTGCGGAGACGAGTGCGGGAGGTTCCGCAAGCCTCCACTGCGTTTTCCCCATTCAAGCTTCTCTATGGTTGTCAGCCCTTGGGAGAGGGGCCTTCAAACAGCGGTAGTGAAATTCACTATGTCATGGACCTATGAGCAAAACTCCACACATTAGAGCGACTCTCAATGGAGAATTTGCTCCAGGCTCCAGACAAACAAAGTCGGCTGTACAACGGGTACATGGCAACGTCAATTTACACCGGGAGAGAAAGTGCTTGTATTACTTCCAACGTCTAGTGCTAAATTACTCACAAAGTGGCAAGGACCTTTTGTGGTTGCACGGCGAGTCTGGGATCTCGATTATGAGGTAAGACGAATGAAATTCGTGTAAATGATTCATGTAAAATTTATCATCTCAATCTTTTAAAACGGTCAAAACCAATCAGCTCCCTCTGATCCCTAGATCATTTCTCGCCACTGCAGCTCACCGATTTAGCCAAGTTGCAAGCAGATTTTGCAGACGTGTTTTTTACCCCTGCTTGGACGTTCGGACCTCATACAGCACCATATCGAAACGAGCCATCCCTAACGTTTACCTGAACACAAGAAAAAAGTGGTACAGGGTGAATTAAAGGCCATTCTAGAGTTGGGTGTAATAGAAGAATCATATAGAGACTGGACGAGCCCTATAGGCTTAGTTCCTAAAACGGATGGCTCTGTATGTTTCTGTGTCAATTACAGGAAGGTAAATGCAGTGTTGAAATTCGACACTTATCCAATGCCCCGAGTTGATGAGCTGCTTGAACTGTTAGGTTCGGCTCGCTTTTATTCGACGCTTTTATTCGATTTAACGACAGGCTATTGCCAGATTCCCTTATCGCCATTATTAAAGGAAAAAACAGCCTTTACAACATCATTTGGATTACATTAATTTATTACTCTTCCAATTGGGTTGTTTGGGGCTCCCGCCACCTTTCAGCGTCTCATGGACAAAATCCTCCGGCCACATAAGTAAAGCGTATGCCGCTGCTTTCTCGACAACATCATTATATACAGTAATGATTGGCAGAGGCATCTGGAACATCTGCACACTGTCCTGAAATCGCTGAGGATGGCTGGACTCACGGCAAAACCGCGGAGGTGTGCAATTGGGTGTGTGGAGGTACGGTATCTGGGCTTTCACTTGGGATATGGGCAGGTGCGTCCCCAAATTGGTAAGACTGCTGCGATTGCAGCTTGCCCAAATCCCAAGACCAAAAAGGAGCTGACACAGTTCTTGGCGCTGGCGGGTTATTATAGAAGGTTTATTCTGAGCTCACCAGCCCGCTGACTGATCTCAGTAAAAAAGAAGCACCAGATCTGGTCCAGTGGACGGAGCCGTGCCAACAGGCCCTAACCAAGGTAAAGGCTGTCCTGTGTGGCGGGCTGCTCTTACTCTCTCCTAGCTTTGATCTCCCTTTTTTGTTGCAGACCGACGTGTCCCAGGTGGTCGGAGGGGAGGACCAGCCGGTTCTGTATCTGAGTCGTAAGCTCTCAAACAGAGAGACCAGGTACTGCACCATTGAAAAAGAGTGTTTGGTCATTTGGTGGGCCATCCTCACCCCCCGTTATTACCTCATGGGACGGGAATTCACTCTCTGTTCGGACTACTCGCCCCACCAGTGGCTCCACCATATGAAGGATACCAATGCGTGGATCACCCGTTGGTATTTAGCTTTAAAGCCTTTTAAATTCAAGGTGGTCCACTGGCCAGGAGGGCAGATGGCTGTAGCCGACTTCCTCTCTAGAAAAGGGGTGGCTCCCCAGTCTGAGTCAGGAGGTGGGATGGCTCCCCAGTCTGAGTCAGGAGGTGGGATGGCTCCCCAGTCTGAGTCAGGAGGTGGGATGGCTCCCCAGTCTGAGTCAGGAGGTGGGATGGCTCCCCAGTCTGAGTCAGGAGGTGGAGGTATGTTGTGAGGTGGGCGTGGTAAAGTTAGATCTGCAGCGGGGGAATGAGTGCAGAGATGAGGGGTGATAAGGAGGTCAAGTGAATGATAACTACCACCTGTCTCTAATTCCAGTGATTGGCATAGAGACAGACAAGATATAGCGCCACACAGAGGCAGGGAGAGATTGGTTACCTTAAAGAGACTGTTATTTTGCTGTGTATGTGACTGTGGTGGCAGAGAGCCTGACAGTATTAATTTTGTTAATTTTTTCTTTGAGTAATAAAAAGCTTGGATTGCTCGCCACCCCTGACTTTTTCATCCTTCTTCCTTTGAACATATCACACTAGTAAATTAAAACGCTGTCACAATTTTTCGGATGCATTTGCACCTCGATCAATAAATCTTTCACTGCCTCTAAGATTGCCATTCTTAACCGTTCATGCGATGACGCAACACAATCTAAATGTCAATACCAATGTATGCTGTGAAATGGGCAGCTATATTGCAGATATAAATAAAACATTGTGGCCAACGTAGATGCTATTGTGCATGAGCAGTATTATTATGTTATAGACATTGCTGTTTTCTCCTCTATAACATCCAAGTTTTCTATTGACAACAATTATGCGCATTGCATATGTTTGTCAAATGACTCACACAAATTAGTCATGGCCTTTTTAATTTAAAGGGATATATTGTAATCTAAAAGTGAAGATTATAAGACAACATTTTTGTAAATTGTAAATACCATTAAATATACGTGTGTGTGTGCGTGTGTATATTATATTTACCTTTTGAAGTTTATTTTACACATACATCAAAATGTGCATAAACATTTCAGGTTTCTTTTCTCCTGATAGCAGGAAAATCTTGACCAGAGACTGAAAAAACATTTTTAATGACAGTAAGACAAGAACTTGGTGTCTCCGAATTTAAAGAGCAGAGAAATTTAACAGACAGTCTTAATTATGCATTATTGTCCTGCAGACATCGAATTGCATGACTGAGCTGAATAAATTAGTCTTCATTTTTTAAGGATTATGTTTTGGTTCTAAGTACTTGAGCAATTCCTTACAGGTGAAATCAAAGGTGTGCTTTCAGGAACGCATATTCTAGTAATTTGTCATTTGGCTTTTATAAGATATTGATTCAGACGTTTCCTCCTCCTCAGTATGAGTCATTTAGCCCTGCCACAGGATTAACACCCAGCTATTGGACCGTTTTACTCAAATATGTCGCATTTAATTCCCCCTCCCATCATTTGAAGACTGATTATAGCTTGTTTGAGACGTTTCATATGCAGTACCTTGGTATTGCCATCAGGTTATACAACAGCCAGCCAATGTATCCTACCCTCCACTGAAGCTCTCGAAAGACGCATGGCTCTGTTAGACATATTGCATTAAGTTTGAGGTCAATGACGTTTATTCACCTACAGTCACCGATATATCATTGGAGATCTTCAGCAGAGGGTAACAGGCTAATGATAGAATAACAATTTTCAATTTCGAGTGCGCTGCAGGGACTCAATAAACACTCTTGTTCCCTTTATCTAAAAGGGAACTTCGAGATGCGTCGAAACGCTGCGGGAACGCCTTCTGCGTGAATGCGTCTGAAGCATCTATGCCAACTAGTCCAATGGAAAAAGGGAATGAGCGTCACGGGCGGGTGACGTCATGACCAGGAAAGGATAAGAGCACTTCCGCTGCTCGCCGGCATTTAGCTTCTGTGCCTCAGCAAGCGATCTGTGTCAAACTGTCCCTGTCTATTTATTGTTGTCTGTTGCAATATTGTTGGTATCGTTATGGCGAAACAAATGTACAAACAGTGTGTTCCTCCCTGCCCGCGTTTATTTAAACGGGTGGGGACACACACAGCTTTGTGTCATTTTGTTTGAGAGTAAGAGCATGCTGAGTGCTAACATTGTGAAAGTGAAACTACCAGATTAGCATGCTCTGCTCTCGCCTGTCACTCTGTATGATAGTGGCAGGCTCGCGATTCTCACGGGATGCAGGACCCGCGTTTGCCGAGGCGGCGCGGAGAATGCATTCCTGGGGATCGCAAAAGGATCTTTTGGAGGGGTGGGAGAACGGTCCGAGGGCCTTTTCTTCTTCCTTGCCCGGAAGATCCAGCTCTATCTCCCCGGTGTTGGAAGCACGCTCTGCGGTTTCTTCCGCTCGGGGAGAGAGAGCTCTTTTTTCCTTCATATTCTTCCTCCGAGGAGGTTTGTGTTTGAGAATATTGAAAGTGAAAGCAAGCACACACACTGTTGAATTAGATTCGCCATCTATTTTTCCAGTATATGATGAACTGGTGGAGGTTTTGTCCCGTGCTGTTAGTAAATTAAATATTTAATGGCCAGCTGAGAAAAAGGAACGCTCGTCCTAAGAAACTTGACGAGCGTTTTCTTATTTCTATCACATTATCTCCACCACGAGGCTTCCATTTTTTCCCTGATTTACACATTGAATATTTAAATTATGGAATAAACCGTATTTATCACTACTTTCAGCCCTCGTGTTAAATGTTTATTCAAGATTAGAGGGTTGAAAGATTACGGTTATGATATGATGCCCCAGGCTGAACAGAAATAAAAATAGGAAAATGCTATTTTTTCACCTGGTCCAGTATCATCATTTAAGCCTCTGCTTTGCTCATAAGCCTATACTAAAGAATCTCGCGTTTGCCGAGGCAGCGTGTAGGTTTAATGTTGTAATCAGAATCTAGCTCGGATCTCGCGTTTGCCGAGGCACCGCTTAGATTTCGAGTGTATTTTGCAAAAATAAGATTCTGTGGCTGGGATCTCGCGTTTGCCGAGGCAGCGCGTAGGTTTAAGCAGAACTACTTTGGTTTTATGGGTAAAGCTTATACGGCAGCAGGTCAGCTGGAGAATGTTTATAGAAATCTATATTATAATGCTCCAGGCTTATCAGGCCGATCTGCTGGGGTTCTGGATATAGCGAAATTTGAGCCTTCGGGTCTCTTCGGCGACGCATTCCATGCTGTCGTTGTTAGGTGATACAAGATATATATATATAAAAATATATATATAATAAGGTTTCTCACTCGCTGTGTCCAGCCCCCCTGGGGCTGCTGGGCGTGAGCAGCCCCAGCCGTCGAGTTCATCATATTATGTGCACAGAAAGAGAGTGCTGCGTCTCGTGTTCCTCCATGTAGATACTGGAGACAGACGCAACCCTCTCAACCGAAGTCGCCTAAGCCTAAGCCGGATCTGAGGACCGTTCTTCAGGCGAAGAAAGCTTCGGTTCAAAAAAAAGAAAAAAAAAAAAGGTCCTGATGCTTAGGCATCAGGCCTGTGAGGACAGCCCCGACCTGAGTGGAGCGGTGTTCACCTCATTATACGGTGCCCGTTCCACTTCGGGGTCCTCACGAGACCCTCCTGCCAACCCTGCCACCTCTGGTGCTTCAGGGCGCAGTGGTCTCCAGCGAGTCGCTGGTGCTATGCTGCGGCACAGCATCGGTTTCGCGCCCTCTGAGGGGGGTTTTAGAGCAGTCAGGTCAGGTAGTTCCTGCCGGTATGTTTCAGGCTCCAGATTTGGCTCTCTCAGTAACACCAGAGACCAGCCTCGAGAGGCTGGTTCCCTTAGTAAATTTTCTGGCAGCGTGGAAGCTTCTGCCGAATATTTCTCATTGGGTCCTGCAGATTGTAGAGAAAGGATACAGAATCCAGTTTGGCTCTCGTCCTCCTCGTTACAGCGGGGTGCTACCCACAGTGGTGCATCCCGAGCAGGTTCTGGTAATGGAGCAGGAAGTAAGGGCCCTGTTAGCAAAAGAGGCTATAGAACAGGTGTACTCACCCGACCGAGAGTCGGGTTTTTACAGCCGTTATTTCATTGTTCCAAAAAAGGATGGAGGGTTGCGTCCCATTTTAGATCTTCGCCTGTTGAATCGGTCAGTTCAGAAACTCAAGTTCAAGATGCTGACCCTCAAGCAGATCGTGACCCAAATCAGATCCGAGGACTGGTTTGTCACGATAGATCTAAAGGATGCATACTTCCATATCTCCATCCTCCCTCAGCACAGGAAGTTCCTAGGGTTTTCTTTCGGGGGCAAAGAATACCAATATCGGGTTCTTCCTTTCGGTCTAGCTTTATCACCCCGCACGTTCACGAAATGCGTGGATACAGCTCTAGCCCCCTTGGGCTTCAGGGCGTACGTATTCTGAACTACATCGGTGACTGGCTGATTCTGCGGAATCGGAGCAGTTGGCGGTTCGGCACCGAGGTGTCGTTCTCGCTCTTATGCAGATGTTGGGGTTGATGCTCAATACCAAGAAGAGTGTGCTTTCTCCAGTATTGAGAACCACTTTCCTTGGTGTGGTATGGGATTCAGTGACGATGAGGGCCAGCCTATCGCCCGTTCGTGTAGCTGTTATCCTGGCAGCCACCAAAGAGCTAAAGCTAGGTCAGTCACGCACTGTAAAACAGTTCGAGAAACTGTTGGGTCTACTGGCAGCAGCGTCCAACGTGATACCTTTTGGCCTGCTGTACATGAGGCCTTTACAGTGGTGGCTCAGGACCAGAGGGTTCTCCCCGAGGGGAAACCCTTTCCGTATGATCAAGGTTACGCGGCGATGCCTTCGTGCCTTAGAGATATGGAGGAAACACTGGTTCTTAACCCAGGGCCCGGTGTTGGGAGCTCTTTGCCATCGAGCTACTATCTCGACAGATGCTTCCCTCACCGGCTGGGGAGCGGTAATGGAAGGCCGCTCGGTTCAGGGTCTGTGGAAAAGCCATCATCTTTCGTGGCACATCAATTGCCTGGAGATGATGGCTGTCTTCAATGCGTTGAGACATTTCCTTCCGGACCTAAGAGGCCATCATGTGCTCGTTCGAACAGACAACACATCAGTGGTCTCTTATCTGAACCGCCAGGGGGGTCTGAGGTCGCGTCCGCTTTGCAAACTGGCGCACCAGATCCTCCTGTGGTCCCTGGGGAAGGTACTCTCCCTGAGGGCAGTGTATATTCCTGGGGACCAGAATATAGGAGCAGACATCCTGTCGAGGCAGGAGCTGAGGCCAGGGGACTGGAGACTCCACCCCGAGGCGGTGGAGAAAATCTGGGAGGCATATGGCAGAGCAGAGGTGGACCTGTTCGCGTCTCACAGCACGACGCACTGTCCCCTCTGGTATTCACTTACTCACCCGGCCCCCCTGGGGCTGGATGCCATGGTGCAGACGTGGCCGAGGCTACGTCTGTACGCCTTTCCCCCTGTTGCTCTGCTCCCAGGAGTTCTGGAGCGGGTCCGTCAGTGTGGGATAAGCCTGCTGCTAGTAGCACCACGCTGGCCAAGTCGGATCTGGTTTGCGGACCTGATCCTTCTGCTAGACGGGCCTCCATTGGAGATCCCTTTGAGGAGGGACCTTCTGTCTCAGGCCGGGGGCACAATATTTCACCCTCGGCCAGAGATATGGAATCTTTGGGTTTGGCCTCTGAGGGGGCCCAACTTGTAGATAGTGGTCTTTCAGCTGAGGCTGTTGAGACCATCCTAAGCTCCAGAGCTCCAGCTACGAGGAAACTGTATGCGCTTTAATGGAGAGTTTTCTCCTTATGGTGTTACCGACATCAGTGGGATCCGGTTAATTGTTCTGTCAACACAGTAATCGAGTTCCTGCAGGAGCGCTTTGTGTCAGGTCTATGTCCTTCCACACTAAAAGTTTACGTGGCAGCCATTGCGGCTTACCATACCATGGTGGGAGGTATATCTTTGGGTCGAGACCCCCTGATTACACGTTTCCTTCGTGGCACTTTGAGGCTGAGGCCTGCAATTCGCACTAAGGTGCCAGCTTGGGATTTGACTGTAGTTCTAGTAGTCCTGTCTAGGGCTCCATTCGAGCCCTTAGATACGGTCTCAGAGAAGTTCCTTACTCTTAAGACCATCTTTCTCCTAGCTATTTCGTCCCTCAAGAGAGTTGGTGACCTTCAGGCTCTTTCGGTCTCCCCCACCTGCCTTGAATTTGCACCGGGGATGGTCAAGGCGTTCCTTTATCCAAAGCAGGGATACGTCCCTAAGGTGCCGACCTTGACTCCGAGGCCTATCGTGCTGCAGGCTTTCTGTCCTCCTCCGTTTGCAACTGCGGACCAGGAAAGACTGCACTTGTTGTGTCCAGTGCGAGCATTGGACACATATGTACATCGGACATCCTCAATCAGGAAGTCCGATCAACTATTTATTTGCTTTGGATCACCTAAAAAAGGTCTTCCTGCTTCAAAACAGACAGTCAGTAAGTGGATAGTCGAGGCTATTTCACTTGCTTATGAGTACTCGGGCCAGCCTTGTCCTTTGGTGGTCCGAGCTCATTCTACCAGGAGTATGGCGGCTTCTAAAGCCTTGCTGCATGGGGTTTCTCTCCATGACGTTTGTGATGCGGCGGGCTGGTCCTCTCCGCTCACATTCGTGAGGTTTTACAGCCTGGACCTGGATGCTGCCCCAGGTTCTCAGGTGCTTAGTGCTTAGCTGAACAGTCTGACACTCAGGTACTTGAATTATGGCGCATTGGGTATTCTCGTTCCCGCAGCGTTTCGACGCATCTTGAAGTTCCCTTTTCGATAAAGGGAACGTCTCAGGTTACTATTGTAACCATAGTTCCCTGAGAACAGGGAACGAGACGATGCGTCCCTCTGCCATACTTCTGGCGTCCCTGCGATCGGCTTGCTTCGGCACTGTCGAAGCTAAATGCCGGCGAGCAGCGGAAGTGCTCTTATCCTTTCCTGGTCATGACGTCACCCGCCCGTGACGCTCATTCCCTTTTTCCATTGGACTAGTTGGCATAGATGCTTCAGACGCATTCACGCAGAAGGCGTTCCCGCAGCGTTTCGACGCATCGTCTCGTTCTCAGGGAACTATGGTTACAATAGTAACCTGAGACGTTTTCATAGACTAAAACCCACAAACAAGTTAGCGTTTTAACTCTTCCGGTTCCATTGTCCAAGTCAATGGGTTTTTGGTTAAATGCATGAAATAAGGTCTGTAGTGAACATAAGCTCATTATATTTTATTCAGCAACATAAAATACATCAGTAAAACCCCCTTCTGATTATTTAAAAGCTTTTACTTGCCTTCAAAAAGAAGGTTGCTAATAAGTTTCTAAATGGGACTGCAGAGGCTTTAGAGTACATTAAACGTCATCCAACGCGTTCTCACCCCAAGGCGTCATCTAACTGACAATTTGGACCATGCTTCAATATTCGACGCTAAAGGCACCCTTTAGCGTCAGTTAGTTGACGCGATCCCAGGGCGTCATCTAACTGACGCGTTACCTTTAGCGTCAGTTAGATGACGCGGGTAGGTTTAGGTCTGGGTAGGAGGGCGTCATCTAACTGACGCTAAGGGTAACGCGTCAGTTAGATGACGCCCTGGGATCGCGTCAACTAACTGACGCTAAAGGGTGCCTTTAGCGTCGAATATTGAAGGATGGTCAAACTGATTCCCAAGGCGTCAGTTAGATGACGCCTTGGGGTGAGAATGGGCTGCGTCATCACATCGAATGGGTTAACTTATCTTCTCACTATCATAGTGTTTGTAATTGTGCTCTTGCAAACTATTATAACTCTCTCAGGGAAAATCTTTTTAAATAAAGACTTGCTGTTGTCGGAAGCATAATGGTGGTGCACATTGGAAGTCTTGCGACCATGTTGTAGATGTTCGTTCATAGCCTTCGTTTAGCTTTTTACTTCTGACGATTGTATTTAGGCTTCGGAATTAAAGTTGTGTTCCTTTGTGAAGTTTATCATGATGAAAAATAATTCAAAAGCCAATGGAAAAATCACTTTGTTTTTTTGTAAAGGAAAAGTTTGATGCTAACGTATGGGTTTGCCTACAAAAATACCTCTTCACTGCATTGCTCTATTCCTTTATATAAGAGAAAATATATTATGAAATCATGTCTATTTGGTACGTTTTTTGTGGCAGTCTTTGTTTTCAACTCAAAGCAGTTAGTCCGTTCCCAAACCATTGGTTTCATGCTGTTGTTTATGACTCTGTGCATTTAGATTTGATGCATTAATAATGCATCACATTTATCATAAAAAGATAATAAACAAGAGCATCATAAAACCACAGAGTTGGAATCATATTCGAAGTATCCCAGCAGCTCATCAGCTTCTCCTGCATGCAACTGAATGTCGTTATCATTAAAAAAAACTCTAGCGTAATGAAGAGATCATGCCTATGGTGACCCATCAAAACTGCTAGACTGTTGTGTTTTAAACATGACTGCATGTTTCAATTTTGAAGCTATAATATTTATTGTTTTGGCCTGACCTGTTTTAAAAGTGTAATTTTTAACCTTTTTTATGCAACACAGAGGCATGGCACTCCACAACTCGGCTTGTACATTCACAATAACCTGGCCTCATGATTAGTGGTGGTTGCTAGCCATATGCTTAAATATTCCATTTAAAATAAAATGAAAACAATTTTGTGATGTTACGTTTGACTCCGAAGCTTCTGTCAAAAAAGAACACATTTCAGCACTGTAGCCTATGTGTCGCGGTCACCAGCTCTGTCACTACTCACCGTATCTGCACTATATTCTTCATAATCCTTCCTGGCACTCGTAATTACAAATCACACACTTGCACTGCATCTCCCTCATCACCAGCTTCACTACATAAGCACACACTCGCATCAAGTCAATGTCTGGTCTCGTTAATATACACTTGTTTCGACTCTGACTCTGATTCCTGTTCATTCTCCAGCGATCATTTTACAACGTCATTCCTCTTCTTGTTTCTCCAAAGTCTCATCCCACGTGTTTCCTGGTCATCCTTGTATGTTCGTTCTCACCTACCTTCCAATCCAGCGAGGTGTGTGTCTCCATCTGCCATTCACTTCCGTCATTCACAATCTCCTGCACCTGTAAGACAGAAGCTGCGTCCCAATGTGCATACTATCCACCCTATCTGCCCTAAATAGTATTGACAATTACTAATGTCACATACTATTTGGGATGGATAGTTTGCACATTGGGACGCAGCTAGAGACTTCCTTCTTCTTCTTCTTTCAATTTTTTATGGCTGTTGGCAACAAACTTTAATGGTGCATTAACATAGACTTCCATTGTCATCATGCATATCAAGTCATCTAGATCTCTAATTGCTCTATTCACTTACAGTACCTGAGGCTGTTAACAATCAATCCGCTCTCTGCTACAAAATGAACAAAATGTCATCATATCTCACTGTTTCCAGGCAGTGTTGGTTGTAGCTCATATGGCGCCCTGGTCGAACCACCCTTTCAACACCATGTTCAGGTTTGACTAAAATGTTGATATTTGCACAAAAAAAAAGATACTTCAATACAATTTTTTAATTATCATTATTATTGTTATAATGTATATGCAAATCTATATGCAAATCTAAATGAAAAAAATGGTAATAGTACATGAGCCATTGAGTAAGCTGCCATCTACTGGCTGTAGTTAAAATCATGTTATTTTGACTTTAAAAGTGTTTGTTTTCCAGTAGATGGCAGAAATCTTCCACTAAATCATGCCACATTCTTCATATTCCCATCAATGAAATTGAGAAATGTAGATCTTCTTTCAAGTGAATTTTTCACAAAATATTAAAATAAAAGCAGCCATTTTTAGAATATTGTATTTGAACTTCCGTTTTTGCAGTAGCTCTGTTTATTTCTATGGCATTGCTGTCCAGGAGTAATTAGCTTTTGAAGTGGATTTACTTAATGTAAAGTTAACGAAAGTTATCATGAGGATTATCATGAGGTCAGTAGACCGGGAAGATTTTAAAACGAGCCGCTCATTCATAAATACGCAAGATCGCTGTGAAAATTTAGACCGGAAGACAAAACACAACGAGCGCAGCGCTGAAAAGGGGCGGGGCTACATAAGGTCTATAGAAAACGTCTCGGTTACTAATGTAACCCTCGTTCCCCGAAGGAGGGAACGGGAGACGTGACGTTGACGTGACGACGTTAGGGGATCACTTCAGGGAGCCCTATCAACTTTGAGTATCTAAAGAACAAGCCAATGAACGTTGGCGTGCGTGAAACGCGTCACGCGCCCCGCCCCGCAGCGCGGGTATAAACAGGAAGCGGACGCCGCACTCATTGTTTTTCGCTGAGGAGCCGAGATTGAGTCAGCCGTACAGCGATGGTCAGCAACTGTGGCAGCAGGACGTCACGTCTCCCGTTCCCTCCTTCGGGGAACGAGGGTTACATTAGTAACCGAGACGTTCCCCTTCAGTCGCTCACGTTCGACGTGACGTCGACGTGACGACGTTAGGGGATCCCATGGAAGACGCCATCGGTTGCTGCCACATCCAGCGCCCTACGGAAGGCTCTCAGACCCCCAATTGGCTGGGGCGGAAGACCTGCGTAGAGGGAGTTCAACTGCTGTTCCATATACCCACACCGTGAACTCTTGGATAACACTGGGAAAAATGCCTTTCCAGGGGAGAGGGACGCTGCGGAAGCCACATCCTGCCCGAAGGGAGGTAACATGTGGAGAATACACATATGGACTGGCCAGAGGGGCAGTGCAACATATGGAATGTCACTGGGGTGGCTCCAGCCTGAGAAGGGGGAGGCTACACCAGACAGTGACGGCAGAGCGGACTCTGCCAAGGGAAAGACACGGGCTCACCGCAGGGAGCTGGTCGTGGAAGAATACTCATATGGGATCGCCGCAGGGATCACCACATATGGAACCCAGCCTACCACAAGTTACACAAGCATACGAGCACTAGGCCTGGCGTCGGACGCTCCGCAACGTCCGACTGCCGGAGGAGTGCGGAGGAACTCACAGGGTTCACCACGGCTCAACACGTAGGCTATAAAACCTAGCGAACGTGTTAGGTGTCGCCCAGCCCGCAGCTCTACAGATATCTGTCAGCGAGGCGCCGTGTGCCAGCGCCCAAGAAGAAGCGACACTCCTGGTGGAGTGGGCTCTCAACCCAGGCGGGCAAGGCACGCCTTGGGCTTCGTAAGCCAAGGCGATGGCATCCACTATCCAGTGGGCCATCCTCTGCTTGGAGGCAGCCTTTCCCTTCTGCTGGCCTCCGTAACAGACGAAGAGCTGATCTGAGGTCCTGAGGCTTTGCGTTCTGTCCACGTACAGACGCAGAGCGCGGACGGGACAGAGAAAAGCCAGGGCTGGGTCTGCCTCCTCCGAAGGCAGCGCTTGCAGGTTCACCACCTGGTCCCGGAAGGGAGTGGTAGGAACCTTGGGCATGTATCCAGGCCGGGGTCTCAGGATCACGTGAGAGTTAGCCGGGCAGAATTCCAGGCACGATTCGTCGACCGAAAATGCATGCAGGTCCCCTACCCTCTTGATGGAGGCCAATGCAACCAGGAGTACTGTTTTACAGGACAGAATTTTTAACTCAGCTGACTGCAAAGGCTCAAAGGGTGGTCTCTGAAGTGCCGAAAGGACCAGAGACAAGTCCCAAGAGGGTATAGAGAGTGGGCGAGGAGGATTTAGTCTCCTTGCTCCCCTCAGGAACCTGACGATCAGGTCATGCTTTCCCAACGACTTACCTTCAACTGCATCGTGATGTGTGGCAACGGCGGCAACATACACTTTAAGGGTGGAGGGAGACAGCCTTCGCTCCAACCCGTCCTGCAGGAAGGAAAGCACGGCTCTGACCGAGCAAGTTCGGGGGTTCTCCTCGTGAGAAGAACACCATTCAACGAATAGGTTCCACTTCAATGCATAGAGGCGCCTCGTAGAGGGGGCTCTAGCTGAAGTGATGGTGTCAACTACCGCTGGGGGTAGGTCACCTAGAACCTCCGCGTCCCGTCCAGGGACCAGACATGGAGTTTCCAGAGGTCCGGACGCGGGTGCCACAGGGTGCCCCGTCTCTGAGAGAGCAGGTCCTCTCTCAGAGGAATGGGCCAGGGAGGGGCTGTCGCGAGGAGCACTAGTTCGGGGAACCAGGTCCGGTTGGGCCAATACGGCGCAACTAACACGACCTGCTCCTCGTCCTCCCTGACTTTGCACAAGGTCTGTGCAAGTCAAGAAGGCTCACTGGGGGAAACGCATACTTGCTTAGGCCCGGGGGCCAGCTGTGTGCCAGAGCATCCGTGCCGAGGGTGCCCTCGGTCAGGGAATAGAACAACTGGCAGTGAGACGTGTCCGGGGGCGGCAAACAGATCTACCTGTGCGGTCCCGAAGCGCCTGAAAATCAGCTGGACCACCTGGGGATGGAGTCGCCACTCTCCCGGTAGCACCTGCTGCCGTGAGAGCTCGTCGGCTGCACGGTTGAGCAGGCCAGGAATATAAATGGCACGAAGCGACCTCAGATGCTTCTGACTCCAAAGGAGGAGATGGCGGGCGAGTTGTGACATGCGGCGGGAGTGTAGACCACCCTGACGGTTGATGTACGCAACGGTCGCAGTGCTGTCCGTACGGACCAGTACATGCTTGCCGCGAAGCGGCGTTTTGAAGTGGCCCAATGCAAGATGTACTGCTAACAACTCGAGGCAGTTGATGTGCCAATGCAGTTGAGGCCCCGTTCACAGACCTGAAGCTGCATGCCCGTTGTACGTGGCCCCCCAGCCGGTGGCAGAGGCATCCGTGGTGACCACAGAGTGCCTGGACACTTGTTCTAGGGGAACACCTGCCCGCAGGAACGAAGGGTCTGACCACAAGCTGAGAGTTTGGCGACAGTGCGGAGTCACTTGGACCCGGCACGAGCCGCTCTGCCACGCCCATCTCGGGACTCGATCGTGGAGCCAGTGTTGGAGCGGCCTCATATGAAGCAATCCGAGCGGCGTTACCGCGGCTGCAGATGCCATATGCCCCAGGAGCCTCTGAAACAGTTTCAGTGGAGCCGCTATTCTGCGTCTGAGCGTGCTCTCGCAGTTCAACACTGACTGGACGCGGGCCTCGGTGAGGCGCGCTGTCATGTTGATCGAGTCCAACTCCATACCGAGAAAAGAGATCCTCTGCCCGGGGGTGAGTTTGCTCTTTTCCCAGTTGACCCGAAGCCCTAGGTGGCAGAGGTGACTGAGCACCATGTCCCTGTGTTCGCACAACTGCTCTCTCGACTGGGCGAGAATAAGCCAGTCGTCGAGGTAGTTGAGAATGCGAACACCACGCTCGCACATGGGAGCAATGGCCGCCTCCGCGACTTTCGTGAAGACACGGGGCGACAGGGCCAGCCCGAAGGGTAAGACTTTGTACTGATATGCCCGTCCCTCGAACGCAAAGCGAAGAAACGGTCTGTGTCGAGGGAGAATCGAGACATGAAAGTACGCGTCCTTCAGGTCGATCGCTGCAAACCAATCTTGGGGACGGATGCATTTGAAAATGCGTTTCTGCGTAAGCATCTTGAACGGCAGTTTGTGAAGGGACCGGTTCAAGACACGCAGGTCCAAGATTGGCCGTAACCCACCGCCTTTCTTGGGTACAATGAAGTACGGGCTGTAGAAGCCGGTCTTCATATCGGCTGGAGGGACCGGCTCGATCGCGTCCTTCGCCAGTAGGACTGCGATCTCTGCCCTGAGCACAGGGGCACTGTCCGCTAGAACGCGGGTAAACAGAATGCCCCTGAATACAGGGGGGCGCCGGGCGAACTGAATCGCATAGCCGAGTCTGACAGT
Source organism: Chrosomus eos (assembly GCA_036326025.1). NCBI lineage: Eukaryota > Metazoa > Chordata > Actinopteri > Cypriniformes > Leuciscidae > Chrosomus > Chrosomus eos. The sequence goes on from CM070821.1 coordinate 15,136,300, forward strand.
ATGGATGAGCCAGCGAGACGGGCTGGGAAGCGCTAGCCAGGCTCCCAGACACCGCGCAAGCGGAATCAACGGCACCACAGACGTACCTGGGGTGGGGCAGCGCGGCGGAATGCAGGGACCCGACTCGGACGGCACAGCGGCCCAGAGTGGGGTCTGAATGTGTGGTACAACACGTACCTGCTTCCGTCGAAGGGCAGAGTGAGTGTGAGGAGGCGGCAGAGCGTCCGGAACACAGCCACTGCTGCTCGCTGGCGATGAAAGAGGGGCTCGAGGGTGACGAGGCATAGCGTCGTCGACCGCCAAGCGCGCTCTCTTGGGACCCAGATTTCAGAAATTGCTCTTTTATTGAATATGTGGGTACCACTGAAGGCAGTGGCGGAAAAGGAACAAAAGGAAACAGAAGATTCTCCACCCGGCCCTCCACCGGGGGAAGGAGCGGTGCCTTCACCGTCTCCTGGAGAGCAACTTGATCCACCCCTGGGTCGCCCGTCTCAGGGTCGTTTGCTCCACGCTGAGGCCTGGATGGTGGCTGCTGCTGCTGAGGCTTAGCGGGAGCGGAGGACGCCGCAGGAGGACGGCCTCGGCGACGAGCGGACGGAGGGTCTGCGGCCGGCGGACGGGTGGGAGCAGCAGCGGTCCGCCGGGGCAGGATGTGTCGGATGGCCTCCGTCTGCTTCTGGGCGGCCGAGAACTGTTGGGCGAAGCTCTCGACTGCATCGCCGAATAACCCAACCTGGGAGAGAGGGGCATCCAGGAACCGATATTTGTCGGTGTCCCTCATGTCCGCCAGGTTGAGCCAAAGGTGGCGCTCCTGGACCACCAAGGTGGACATCGCCTGACCGACTGAACATGCGGTTTCCTTCGTCGCCCGGAGGGCGAGGTCAGTAGCCACACGGAGCTCACGGAGGAGCTCTGGGTCAGAACCACCCTCGTTCATGTCCATGAGCGCCTGGGCCTGGTGGACCTGCAAGAGTGCCATGGCATGGAGGGCGGAAGCAGCCTGTCCACAGGCCTTATAAGCCTTCGCCGTAAGACCGGACGAAAACTTACAGGCCTTGGACGGGAGGCGCGGATTACCCCGCCAGGAGGAGGCGGACGCCGGACACAGTTGCATCGCGACGGCCCGCTCCACCGGGGGGATATCCACATACCCCTTAGCTGCCCCGAGGTCGAGGGTGGCGAGGGGGGAGGAGCTACTAGAACGGGTTCGGGCACTATACGGTGCCTTCCACGTCCTAGAAAGCTCCTCATGCACCTCCGGAAAGAAAGGTACCGGGGCGGCGCACTGAGAACCAGCACGGCCCGCCCCGAGAAACCAATCGTCCAACCGAGAAGGTTCGGGACGTGGTGGAGGATTCCACACAAGCCCGACCTTCTCGGCGGCCCGGGAAAGCATAGCCGCCCACTCTGGATCCGGCTCGGACAACGCTACACACCCAGAAGTGGGCAACGCAGCCGAGTCGTCATCTCCAGAGGAGTGAAGCTCCCCTTCCGATGCTGCGATCGACATCTGATCGTCAGCTGGCGCCCCAAAGGAAACGACTGGCCGTTCCGGAGAAGGACCGAGTCGTTCGCAAAGGGGCGCTGATGGCAACAGCACATGAGAGGCGTGAGGGGCCCGCGGAGATTGTCTCGACGGGGAAGCCCTCACGGTAATCCTCAGATCACCCTGGTCATGCGCTGAAGTAGGCCTATTCTGCGAGGCAGAATAAGCACTAGATCGGGGCATAGGCGAGGGGACTGCACCTCCCGTGAGGTAAGCGAGTCTCGATCTAAGCGCTGCCATAGTCATATTCCCGCAATGGGAACATGAACTATTCACAAAAGCTGCCTCAGCGTGCTGAATGCCCAAACACGAGAGGCAACTCTTGTGGCCATCTGCTGGCGCCAGGGAACGACCGCACCCAGAAACGCACAAGCGGAATGACATCCTGAAAAGGACGCAGGGTCACTCTTGTGTTGCTCTTTTAGTGAAAATAACATACAGAGGAAAGAAATAGAGACTCTTTTAGTGCTGAAGCACCCAGGGATAGCCGCGGTGTAATCGGGTACACTCTCAGATGAGGAACGCCCACGAGACCGACACACACACACACACAAACAGTGCCGTGAAAACGGCAGTTGTGGTTAGAAATGCTCGCGGCCACCACTGATCGCGCCGTCACACCAGCACTGCAACAGAGTTTTCTTCTCCCTCTATGTTCTCTTAGATATAACGTGCAGCAGTCTGTAGAACTCAGAGTCAAACAAAGCTCGGCTCCGAAGCGAAAGACAATGAGTGCGGCGTCCGCTTCCTGTTTATACCCGCGCTGCGGGGCGGGGCGCGTGACGCGTTTCACGCACGCCAACGTTCATTGGCTTGTTCTTTAGATACTCGAAGTTGATAGGGCTCCCTGAAGTGATCCCCTAACGTCGTCACGTCGACGTCACGTCGAACGTGAGCGACTGAAGGGGAACTAACTTTACCGCGGCCCGAGAGCCCACTAGTGGTCGGGAGCATTTCCGTTGTGTTGCGGCTTTTATCGTTGTGTTGTACATTTTCCGTTGTGTTGTGGCTTAATTTCGTTGTGTTGTGAATTTATGTTTGCTTTTTAAATTTCTTTGTGCTGTGCACTGGGCCACTGTACATTTCCTTTCATTCCAGGGTTGTTCAATATTATTCCGTAGACAAAATGAGTGTTTTTTCCACAATAATGTTTGTGCTGAAGGCTGTAGTAATGACACTGCTGTGATAGCCTTTCATTTTCAAATCAAAGAAATTAAACTGTCATTATGGGACCTTTCATTTTCATCGTTGTACCTGCGTGAAATGTAAGTTTGAGCGGGATTCGTTTTTGTTTTATCAAACCACTGAAGTGTGTGGAAAATAGTACGAGGACATCCACATGTGAAGAAGAAAGAATAATTCTTCAATAAGAGATTATTTTAATCCTCCTTAGATGAGTTAAAGCCCCTGAGCAGAAAAGTTTTTTACGCTGCATGAAGGTTTAAAGAGAAATCTCTTTAAGAGAGAAGAACACTTTTATCACACCAACAATGCTGAATAGAAACAAAGGAAGAGTGATAATGGCATGTTAAGAACTGAATTAACACATAGCCTATGTTGTGGGAAATATTCCCAGTGCTTCCTGTTCCTGGGAATTGAGTTAATTCATGACAGGTCAGACAACTGTTTTCAATTACTGTCTTTCTCCCTTACATACTTATTCAGACATGCATTCAGATGAAGTTTAGACACTTAAGTCGTAGCCTACTTAAAATTTCTGAATTTCACTGCATTTTATTTCATTAGATTACAGAAAATATCAAACCACATGGTATCTGCAAACAATTGAGCTAACTTCACTTTCTAGCTGTTTTTTCGATGACTTTTCACCAACTAGTCTTAATGCCAGTTTTAGTATTCATACACTATCTTTCAAAAGTTTGGGGTTAGTGGGATTTTCTTTTTTCTTTTCCTACATTTATTTTTTTGGGAAAAGTTTAGCTTGAAAAGTGTTCTATATTTCTTTAGAATAAACTATTTCTGTACTCAACAGAATAAACTGTATTGTAATTATATATGCAAATTAAAAATCTAATTGGATATTTGATATTGATCTAATATGACATTCATACATTTTTAGTAATACATTGACTAAGGTGTCCAAATACATTTTATGGCTGATTCATATATGAATGTTGTTTACTTGATATGATTATTCATCTCAAATGCGGTTATATATATATATATATATATATATATATATATATATATATATTATATATATATATATATATATATATATATATATATATATATATATATATATATATATATATATTCTTGAAAAAGATTGTGGGTGATTGACAGGAGCTGTAAAAATGTTAGAACAAACTGTATGGTGTAAACAGTGCTTTACAGGACAGCTGACCTGCAGAATCTGATGCAAAGTGATCCATTACATAAAAATATATTATATTCTTCTTATCATTTCTCAGTTGACCTTCTCTTTGTTGTTTAATGAGCTGTTGTTGTTTTTTTCCTTCGTTTTTTGGAAGAAGAAAAAAACGCACATAATTCAAGGAGAAGCCTGGGGCTCAATGCTTCGCTCAAGGGCAGAATGGGAACAGAATCAGATTATGACCTTAGAGAATGTTAAGTATCACTTTGAGACTAATTAGGTCTCATCAAACCTATAAATCCAGAGATAGTGGTTGTTCTCTAATTTCCACACCTTGTATTGAATTTGCTTACGGTTCCCATTTCTTGTTATACAAGCTATTTGCTTTATTGGTAAAGTTTGTTGTTTTTTACCATTGAATGTACATTTGCATCAGCTGAATGATCCTGGCTGAAAAATGCACTTTTTATTCTTTGATTTGAGCTGAAGTAACATTTATCATTATTGTCAGCCAAGTGATTTGATGTTGAAATGTTTTGTTTAAAAACAACTTTCTGTCTTTCTTCAATCAAACCTGCCCGGGCTTTGCTGAATCCCAAATTTTCTTATTCCATAAAACAGACCTAATACAGCAATAATGATGCATTAAATATGGCCACAAAATTATTGTTGTATTTGACCGATTTCAAAATCAAGACCTCCAAGCATGTGTAACCATGTTGACCCAAAACGCTATTGATCCTGATGGTTCACATCACATTGTCTTATGAATATGATCGAGTGTGACTTGACATAAAAAGCACTAATCGATTCCTCAGAGGAAGGGAGGCACTCAAGCTGAAAACAGTCAACAGATGCATTCGGACACAAGAGTCATGTCAATATATAATTAGGTTTTTACTAAATAAACTGGTAACTGTGGTTGCCAGAATAATTCTGTTTAAAAAATACAGTAAAAATGTAAACATATTTACATTTTTTTTTACATAATAATAAAACCTGTAAGTCCAACTGCCCTTTTCTGCTGAATTAGCAAGGCCACAATGCTACAAAAAATCTGTTATGTATACCACCATAATAACAGGAGGTAAAGAGAAAACTAATAAAAAGTTCATCGCAACTTTTCCACAAGCTGAGGTAACTATATAGAAGCTGCACAGAGTCATGCATAGGCTACAAACACAAAACACCATCATGTAACACAAGACTGAAACATTCATTAAACAACATAAGATATTGTTTAATGAAACCCTAATGTAACCCTAATAATAAAACCCTACACTGAGAAGAAAAATACACTGAGAAACTATGAAGTCTAATTATTAGGCTACATTAAAACTAGTGCTGTCAATGTTAGCGTTGCGCATGCGACTCATTTTTGTCCAGTTTAACGCGATAAAATATTTAACGCAACATCCGTTTTTTCCAATCTTATTCACGCGAACGCTTTTAAAGAGAGACAAGACAAAAGGGAACGCGCTGTCTGTGTAGGCTACACACACACACACACATCGCCCGCCAGATCGTGCGCACAGACAGCGCACCAGAATCGATTCTCTTTCGCGCTGGAACGAACAGTAACACAAGGGCCTTAATTTATGCTAAAATGTCAATTTTGTCGAGTATCCTCATAAAAGCAGTCTTAAATGAGTAAAATAAAGTCTTAAATGAACGTAAAGAGTTGTAAGAGAATAAGACGCGTGTGAGATACTGTCAGCAGCCACTAATTCTATCTGTCAGTAACAGTAAATTTACTCGCTGCTCTTGACTGAATAACTTTTGAAGCTTTAATAAAAAATACGCTTATATTTAATTTATAATGTATGCAGTGCAGACTTTTTGATAACTTCATTTAATTTATTCAATTTCACAGGGCACAGGTAAATATGATATTTATTATGGGTTTAGGCCTATGTAAGGATTGTTTTAATTTCACTTAAATTCACTTAGTTGTTATATTTTGAAGCGTAATAAATGTTTAAAACATGTATAGGTTTCACTAATTTTTAATGGCTAGAATTAATGTTTTAAATTGGGGGAGACTCAGACACCAGTAGCTGCACTGGCCTTTATTCATAAACATTTGCCATTAAACAAGTATTTAAAATATAGTGTCTTTTTTTTGTAATGATACATCTTCTAATGCTAAGCTAGGGCACATCATCAGTGATGTTCCTGATCTCATTGGGTGTTTCGGGTCTTTCGAAATATCAGACACAGGCGACCCAGCTGAGGTTGATCAGGCCTCAGCTTGTGCCCTAGCAGCATTTAACCACGGATCCGCTCTTTTGGTCCAGAGCCACCTCGAAGCCTTCTCTGCAGCCTCTGTGGTATTGCTAATAGCCCTTCTCCTTCTCTCACCTGTGATGCCGTGTGCAGTGTAGGCCCCGTAGAGGGACTTCGCTGCAAAGCCTCTGCACCCTACCTCCACAGGTAAGCACCTTGCCTTCCAGCCTTGGTTGTGGCAGTCGCTGACGAGGCCATATTTCTCCCTCTTCCTCTCAAAGGCTTCCTCCATTCGGTCTTCCCACGGCACAGTGAGCTCCAACATGACCAGGTTCTTTGTTGCGTCTGATATCACGACAATGTCATGTCTCAGGGTGGTCTCGACGACATGCTGGGGGAACTTAAATTGTTTGCCCAAGTCCACTTTCAGTGGCCAATCCTGTGCCATGTTCAGAAGCCCCGCTGTTGTCCTGAAAGATTTTCCTGGCTTCTCTCCGGCCCTGATGAAGCCAATGGTTTGTTTGCAGGGCTTTGACCTCCAGCAGCTGCTGATAGTAACCTGGATGCTCTCTGCAATTGTTTTGAGCACCTGGTCAAGCTGCCAGCGATATCTGCCTTACCCCAGAGCTCTTGGGCGGCAGCTCATAATGTGCTCAAGGGTTCCCTTTCTCTGGCACAGGGCACATCCTGGTGTATCGACCAGCCCCCAGGTGTGCAGGTTGGACGGGCTGGGGAGGACGTCATAGACTGCCTGTACCAGGAACTTGATGCGGTGTGGCTCTGCCCGCCAAAGGTCAGTCCACGTGATCTTCCTCTCCACAGCTTGTTCCCATCTAATCCAGGCACCCTGACGTGTCATTCCCACTGCTTTGCTGGACCTCTCCTCCTCCACCGCCGCCCTCACCTCACTTTGAACTAGCTGCCTCCTCTCCTTCCCCCGAGCCTTGTCAAACCGGGGACCTTGAAAGGTTCCTTGCCCAGCCCTTCCTCTGGCCACTGCTCCCACTAGGACACCATGGTGCAGCCGTGCCCGTCCCTGCCCGTCTTGACCTCTACACCTGCCCCAGAGACTTTGGGGTCCCTAGACTCACGGAGCTGCAGCACCTCTCTTGCACGCAAGACCTTGAACTCCTCTTCGATGGATTTTAGCGGGAGCTAAAGCGGGAATCCCAGCTATCTTCTTAGGTAGCGGCTGACTCTCCGTTCTAATTCTGAGATGGTGGAGATCGGAAACTCGTACAGAAGCAGAGGCCACATTATTCTTGGCAGAATCCCATGTTGGTACACCCATGCCTTAAATTTTCCAGGGAGCCCAGTTTTATCGACATTCTTCAGCCACCTCTTTAGCTCCTCGCAGGTGTTTTTGATGGATGTTGTATCCCTGAGGCTTCTGTCGAAGATCTTTCCCAGGCTTTTTACTGGTTTTTCAGACAGGGTCGGGATTTAAGTTCCTGAGATGATAAAACGAAACTTCTCCACCAGCCTGCCCTTCTTTAGCACTAAAGATCTGGATTTGGTTGGCTTGAATGACATCCTGCCCCATTCAATCACCCTCTCCAGACTCTTCACGATCCATCTGGCTCCAGGTACTGACTCCGTTGTCACTGTGAGGTCATCCATGAAGGCATGGATTGGTGGTTGCCGCATTCCAGTCTTGGATTTGGGCCCTCTGCACTCCGGTTCAGCAGATTTCACCAACATGTTCATTGCTAGAGCGAACAGGATCACTGAAATGGTGCAGCCTGTGATGACTCCCACCTCCAGCCTGTGCCACTGTGATGTTGTTGACCCAGATGAGACTCTCAGCTTGAAATCTCTATAGTAATCCTGGATAAGGTCTCTCACTATGGCAGGAACATGGTGCCTCTCCAGGGCCTCCTGTACCAGTTTGTGGGGCATAGAGCCATAGGCGTTGACCAGGTCTAACCACAGCACCACCCGATCACCCCTATTCTCCTTTGCTTCTCTGAGGAGCTGTAACCACACCTGTGTGCTCTAGGCAGCCTGGAACACCTGGTATGCCGCCTTTCTGCACAGAGGTGTCAATGTATCCATTTTTTGAGGAAGAACTCTGCCAACCGCTTCGCAACTGTGCTGAAAAAGATCTTTCCTTCAACGCTTAAAAGCGAAATGATTCTGAACTGGCTAATGGTCTTGGAGTCTTCTTCTTTTGGGATCCACACTCCATCTGCACACCGCCACTGTTTTAGAGTTTTCCCTTTCCTCCAGATGACTTTTAGGATTCTCCACAGCCGATGTAGCAGCTTGGGGCAGTACTTGTACACCTTATACGATGTTCCACTTGGTCCTGGTGCCGACCTAGACCTTGCCTCCCTTACTACTTCCTGTACTTCTTTCAGGAGTGGCTCCCTCAGGTCAAATGCCTCTACAGACTCTGGTGGTGTTATCAAGGCATCGCACTGCCCCAACTCTTGTTCTCTGGAGGGGTCACTAAATGTATCTGCAAGGTGTTGGTCAATTTCACCCTTTGATGAGACTAGGTGTCCGCCTTTCTTCTGCCCGAGGAGCTGTTTTGTGAACTCGAATGGGTTTCTAATGAAGGCTGCTCTCCTCCTAGCCCTCTCCCTTCGCCGCCTCCTGTGCTGTTCGGCTCTGCGCAGGGTAACAAGCTTCTTCCTTAAGATGTCTTCATGTTGCTTCCACATTAATTTGGAGATTAACTAAAAAAATATTACATTATAAAATATATTAAAAACTATTCAAATAATAAATATGATCATGTTTATTTTTCCGTCTCTCTATCATCGTTGTATTGCATTGCATTATATGTTTTGCCCCCCACAATACAGAGTTTTTCTAATAAAACTAAGTATTTAAATACCATCTTATGACATATTATTTGGAGATCATCAAATGGCTGTGAAGTTAAATCCAAAGAGTAAAACACAGGAATAACAGGATATTGAAGACTTTAATGAACTCTGAGAACTAACAAAGCAACTAAACATCAACACATAACAACATTAACAGAAGACTAAGGGCTTATACACAAGGATCTAATCAACATGGAACAGGCGTGTAACTTAAATAGCAATAGGCAACTAACAATGAATGAGAACACAGGCAAAACAGGAACGGGGAAAAAACAAACTAAAACACAAATTAACTAAGACATGAACATGACTCATTACATCCCCCTCCCATAAGGGCCAACCAACAACTATAAAGAAAGTCCAGACGAAGAGACAGAAGGAAACTGGGAGGAGACAGCAGATGGAAACGCCATGGGGAGATTATGGAGGAAGGAGAAACCTGACGACTTTGAGCACAGCCAGGACAAAAGGGTCAAGGCAGAACCGATGGTGGGAGAAGCCAGGGTGGAGCCAAAGATCCGACCACCAGCGATGGAGACGACAACACTGGACAACACCATACTAGGTCCTGGAGGCCAATGCGGGCAGGCTGCTGAAGGACTGAGGCGCAACCGATGGGACCGAGGACCCTCTGGGACGGATGTTGGTGCTGGCTCACGGACCAGGTCAGACTCAGTAGGCTTCAGCTCTGGGTCTGTGGAGGGCTCTGGCTTGAATAAGCCATGAAGGTTATTTAATTCTGGCAGCTCAGTTGGTTATAATAGTTCATTCCCATCAAGTAAATCAATTTTAGTGTGGCATCGTCCAGAAAGGAGTGCTGTGCCAACACTAAGAATAAGTAAACAAAGAAAGTCCTCTGTCACGGCTGTGTAGTTAATTCCAAAGAAGAGAAAAATGCAGGAATATAATGGGTTAAGCTTTACAAACATGTGTTCATTGTGTGTGATTTATTATCGAAAATACAGTATAAACAGTAATATTGTGATATGTTATTTCAATTTAAAATAACTGTTTTCTGTCCCGAATATATTTTAAATGTAATTCATTCCTGTGATGGTAAAGCTGAATTTTCAGCATCATTACTCCAGTCTTGATCCTGTCATGATCCTTCAGAAATCATTCTAATTGTCACATTTATGTTCAGTTTAGCTCAGGTCACGGACTTTTTTTTTTTCTTTGTTTGTATTCCCACACGTCCTAGTTGCTATGGTCACTGTCATATTGTTCGTTGAATTCAGCTGTGTTTGAATAATCATCTTCTTTGAGTTTAAGTTGTTCCCTCACGTTCATTCTCTGTCTCGTAATTTAATTTTGGTTTGTATTGCTCTGCCTGTTTCCCTACTTATACATTAAACTTTGTGATGGAACTATAATCTTAAACAGGTGAAGGTCTCTGCGTGTTACTGTCTTTCCATGTGGCAAAGTAATTTAATTCCATTTAAGCTTTTATCTGACTCCATTTTATCACAACCTCGAATTTAGGTTAGATTGCCAATTGGTTATACATTTGATTGTTCTATTAAACTTATCACTTATATTTTACCCGTTCATATTAGGAATCTATGTCGCTCTTAGGTCCTCACGCCTTGTTTAACGTGGGTCTCACGATCACAAGCTCGCTAGCTTCGGTCACCAAACAGAGGTAATTGCTATATCGGTTTCACAAGATCGGTTTCAGGTGTTCACGCATTCACGCTTACACAATCAAAGATACTTTGGTATAGCCCCCGTGATTGCATACACTTGAAATTAAAGTAACATTTACTTAGTAGAGGTATGGCCACTACTACAGATATAAGTCAAACAAATTTACTTGTCTCATAATAGCTTTGGATTGGCCATGTCGTGGTTTCCCTCGTACACTTATCTAAAGTAACATTAAATTAAAACAGAGGTAAGACACTCAGATTTAGGTTGATCAAGCAGCACCTTAAACGGAAAAGCTAAACAGAAATTCACTTCTTGTCTTTGCAAAACACTTACACTTGAATTAGTGCCAACTATTAGTCGTCACTAATCTGACGCAAAACTTGCAGTGATGTACGAATCAGGGAAAACAATTTCAGAGTCAGTCGGATCAGGTAAATGTATCAGGCCAATTTCATAATCAGTTCAAAGATAATAAATACAAAACATCAAATGCTCTGGAATAAAGAGAGAAGATGCGAACCTGACACTATAAAATACATGATGCGGAGTGCCTGCATACACTCCACATCACCGGCTCATTTGAGTTACAAATCGCCACAAGCTTTCTTCAGCATCTCCCTAAATACTCAGACCAAGCCAGAAACCGCTTTTCAAATGTAAACATGAGTTCACAGTGGGAATTTGTATTAATCACCGTCCCAGACTTACTGGGGACAGAAGTTGATTTACATACGGGCACACCCACAGTTAACAAGATTTCTCTAAACTCTCCACACCTTATTACCTTTTCGTTTTACTTCTGCTGGAATGAGACATTTGTACCAGTCGCACTGAGACATTCCAAATGATACCAAACATGTATAATACTGTATGATAATTGTTTATAGTAAACCATATCGATTTTTGGGTGAAATTCAGGTAGGGATTGAACAGAGCTCGTAATAAAACAAGAATCAACATTGGCTTGGTTTTTCGGAGATGGCGAGAACTGAGGGATTTGAAATAACATAAAAGCGACGTGGAGATAGTTTTTTTTTATTACTCAACATGTGAATGAGGTATTTTATTAAACTGATAAATTGCCATGTGTAGTTCTCTAACAGAGTTCATTGTAAAGCATTATCTATTCTGAAGGGTCATTTCATTATTCATTTTCATGAAAACACCAAACATATGGAATTTCTAGTAAGCTCAGGTTGTCGCTTTAAGATGCATCAGGATAATGTAATGGATAGTGTTTGCATAATCTTTAATTTCTGAAAAGTCTTCGTCTGCTTCCTTTTCAGCTGATATCACAAATTATGAAACTTATAAAAGAGTGTGCGAAAGAAACTGAATGTGCAGTCAGTGAAAGTATAAGCTGTTTGTCTTACCTCATTCAGAAAACAGCTTTGCCAGTGTTCTTTCTGGCAAATATTCCTCCAGCGAATGGATTCGCTGATTAAACACTAATTCAGCTTTTAGTTAAAGTCAGCCAGGATGACGTGGGTTTCCCATTACTCAGAACTTTAATATTCTCAAATCTGATTTCATTTCTGAAAGCATTCCTCACAAGTTCCTTTTTTCTGTCTGTTTGTTAGTTCTCCATCTTCACGGCCCTATTTTCTAATAGACTGCTGCTATTCTTATATAGTAGCTGTCTATCTCTAGATGGTGTCATTTGTTAACTTCAGGCCTGGAATGGAGACTCTGCACTACACTATTGTTGTTGTTCTGGTGTTAATGTGCGTCTGTAAATCTCTAAGACAATTGACAGGAAATTGCTGCATAATCCAATAAGAAACTCTGTGCTTTTCCAGGGTATTGTGCTTCTAAATCGAAAACATCCAGGTGCACTGGTACTCTCGAAAAACAGCAAGATCATGACAATGAGAGAAGATAGAAGAGCAAGAGATTTGACTCTGACACCCTTTGCCTCTTGGTGTTGGTGTCCTTCCAACGGCAGAAGAATTATTCATGGTAATGTTCATCCCCATTCCTCAGATGCAGCAGTGTTACCTGAGGCAGGTAGCTCTTTTTACAGGCTATTTGTGACATAAAATCAATAAAGATGCATTGGGAGTCATACTGACATGATTCTTGCATGATCACATTCATAAGAGTGAAGCGGCCAAAGGATATCTGAAGTAGGCGTTGAGATCATTCTCTTGCTTATGGACTGCATGGTCACACCGCATTAAAAAGTAGTTTGACGGAATAATAAAGTCAATACCATCCACTGGCGGTCATCATCTGCAGCAGAGCAGGAGTGTGGACAAAATGATTTATTCATGTGGAAGTCAATACATTTTTGATGCGGGTGGTATTAATGGATTTCAAGTTGTCATTCCATTTCAAGAAGTTTCATTTGCAACATGTAATTATGTGTGCGGACACATGCAGTCATAGACCTGTGTAGGTCATAAAGTTATACATGCTATAAAAAGTGTAGCGGTTCAGCTATTTTGTTGGGTTGTAACTGATTACATGTAATCTGGATTACGTAAGCAGATTCCTAAAATGTAGTACTTGTAATTAGATTGTTATACATATTAGAATACTCATAATCAGACTACAGTTCTTTTTTATTGATTACATACTACTCAATGTACAATGGCAGTACATCTTTCATCTTTCACTACTATTTCATGTTTAACATTTTTCTTTCGATAAAGATATATCACTTATATACGTTCAGAAAGTCTTCTAGTTTTGTGAAATTAGACACAGACCAGCCACTAGTCTATAATTTCACGGAAAATTGAGAGACCACAAAGCATTTGATCACTGGATGTACAGAAATCATTTCAATTTTAAAAAGGGTTTTCTCAACATTGCAACATTGCATAACTCCTGACAAACACATTAATCATTATTTGAATTATCAATCAGTAAGTCATTTGACCATTTATTGCTGTCTTTGGAAGGCATTTTTTCCTTTGTATTATTTTCAAATAGGTTTCTTTTAATTTTTATGATTTAATTAATAGCAAAAAAGGGAATATATTTTCTTTCTCTGTATTTTTATATAATTATGCTATATTATTCTATATTATATTATATATATATTATTCATATTATATATTATATATGATGCCGACCCAGAAACTTTTTGAGTAATGATCCATGTGCAGGGGTGAAACAGGCAGAGATGGGTAACAAAGTGGGAGTGAAATAACAAAGGGAGAATCCAGCAAATGATAGGATAAAAAAACAGGTGATGGCCGGGCAGGCAGCGAACAATCAGTAATCCAGATAAACAAGCCAGACAGCAAACAATCAGTAATCCAGGAAGACAGTACAAAGTCAGTAGGCAGGCACCAAACAACAGTCCAAGATTAACAAACCAGAGTATGAAAACAACAGAAAAGCACAGAATTGTCAACTAAGGAAAGAACAAGACTTTGTGTGCTCAAATAAAACCAGAGCAAGTTCCTCCCTTCTCGGATCGCCGACAGTTTTGAGCAGGGAGAGACGTGAAAAGTGTGAGAGATACGATAATTAGCGGGGAATTCAAGGCGATTGGATACTGGTGTAATTCGTCTGAGTATCTTAAAAGGACCCACATACTTGGGTAACACAGTCTCATCCCAGGAAGTCATATATTGACGTCTTGGGACGTCTTTTGACCATACGTCAATATCCGCCTTTTTAGGGTACCCTTAAACGTCGGTTATATGACGATCCTGGGACGTCATACAACTGACGCTTTACCTTGAACCTCAGTTAGGTGACGGGGTAGGTTTAGGGTAGGTTTAGGTCTTTGGTAGAGTTAGGATCCGATAACGTCATCTAACCGATGTTTAAGGGTACCCTAAAAAGGCGGATATTGAGGTATGGTCAAAAGACGTCCCAAGACGTCAATATATGACTTCTTGGGATGAGACTGCGCTGACTTGGGACTTAGTTTTTGACAAGGGAGGCCACATCCACTGGCCTGGTTCGTACTCTGGGTTTGGGCGCCGATGAAGATCTGCTTTTTCCTTCTGTCGGCTTGCAGTTCTTAATAGGTGAACGTGTGCTTGATTCCTCACTGCGTCTCCAGTTGTTGGCAGCAGGTCCTTCTGAGGGTTCTCCTGGCCATGGAAACTAGGGCAGATGAAAACCCAGCACACACACTGGAATGGCGTGAGGCCGGTGGATAATTTCTTCAGGGAATTTTGTGCGTATTGAGCCCATGGTAGATATCGACTCCAATCTGATTTACTGCTTTGGCAGTAAGTCCTAAGGAAATATGTGATCTCCTGATTTCATCGTTCTGTTTGGCCGTAAGATTGGGGGTGGTATTCAAAGATAAGGCTGATGTTTACGTTCAGCAAACAGAAGAAAGCTGTCCATACCCCGCTGGTGAATTGAGTCCCTCTGTCTGAAACAATATCATCTGGTAATCCATAGAATCGAAAGACAGAATGGAAGAGTTGTTCAGCCGTCTCCAGTGCATGGAGCTTCGGTAGCAGAATTAGTCGGCAAGCCTAAGGTGTTGCTGTGTTCTCAGATGAAGAGAGGAGGGTGAGCCAGGGATGTTTTACAAAGCAGCCTCAAAATAGACTACGTAATAGTAATTAAGACCTGGTCCTTTACTGGTGTAGAGGGAAAAGTGTGGTTTCTCTTGCAGTATTTCTACCAATATTGATTAATGGCTCTGAAACGTGTGTTATGACGTGTATCTTTTCCTGGGCAATAACAGTTCAAATGTTAAATCAAAATAGCAAATACAATTTATTATATATTTATATTTATATATTTATCGTATTTATTTATAAATACGATGGACACAGAGGCGCGCTGTATATGGGTTTGTTTTGAAGAGTCGCTAACAAAGTAAGTTTATTCACATAACGTTCAATCTCTTAAAATGTAAGCAAGTGTAAATGTCAGCATTATCATATATGTCTAAAGACTGTCAGGTAAAACAAGAGCTTCCAGAAATTAAAGGTGCATTGCGCAACATTTCATGTTAAAAATACCCGTTTTTCTAACTCATACATGCAATGCCTGATGGGCTGAATGAGCCCTTCTCTGATCACTGCGATTGGCTCTATAATCCTGTACAGTAAAATATATAAGAGGGATTCGGGACGGAATTTGAGACTGGGCGTGACGTCATGCGCGTTCACGCTCACCTGGCTATGGCTGGCACGTTTGTGTATTCGCCGCCATTCTCCGTATCAGCGAAGACTACTCGAGCGACAAAACTTTAGTCAACTTTCGACAAAAGTAGAAGATGGATTCAAAGAGACCGGCTTGTACCGTAAAACTTCAAATAATGGTCGAGTCCCAAACAGACACCTGTCTCTGCCTGGTGTGACGACAGGTTTGGGTAAATAAAGGCCGGTCTGAAATAGAGGCCGGGCCTGTTTTTTTTGGTTTGTATTTATCTTTTAAAACCCGTCGGATCGTCGGCTTTTTGGTGGCCGCCAAAGCTAGATAAATGTACACTCAGAATTGGTTTTACTATCATTGTCAGTGAACAGGTTCATAAACTAGGAATTGTCTTCGGAAGAATAGTACAACATGAAACATAAAACATGTCCTCATAAAAGATGCTAACTATGTTTTTGTGTATGGACTACCGGTAGCCACAGTTCAACATGGAGATAGATGGAAACAAAAAACGAAGTTTTCTACTAGCCCTGTTTTCCCCTCACACATAAGTGTGTAATTTACTCAAATGCCTTTCCTTTCATATATTTAAAATGACTTGCAGATTTATAACTGTATTACCGCTGAAGACATTATGACTGTAAACAAAAGATTTGTGCGGCTGATGCTCCTTTGGTTATGAACAGCTCGTTCTCGTGCAAGCGTGCGTCTGATCCATGAGCGTGCACATCTCTGGTTGCAGTTTCGCTTGTCGCCAGAGGGGGCATAGTTCTGCAAAAACTCAGAGGGTGGCGCTATGCTCCTTTAAATATGGACTCATTTTGTGTTTGAGAAAGGTCTTCAACGTGTCAAGAACATAAAAGGGTCATTGAAGTCTGTTTAAGGCACCATTTTGTAGTTAAAGGGGTCATATAATGCCATTTTTGTACAAGTTAATATGAATCTTTAGGGTCTAAATAAAAACTTTGTAATATACTTTTATTAAAAATTCTCATTAGTATTTTAAGAAAACACTAATTTTACCTGTTCAAAACCAGCTCTGTTTTGAGCACGCCGGTTCAGTGCATATGCCTTTTAATGATAATGAGCTTTGCTCACTCCGCCCCTCTGTTCTGTGCGTACAGTTTTTATAACCATAACGCGTTGTTCATTATAAATGTGGAATTATTAAAGGTTCTCTAAGCGATGTCACGCGTTTTTTAGGCCAAAACATTTTGTGTCACATACAGCGAACATCTCCTCACTATCCGCTAGCTGCCTGTCCCCTGAACACACTGTAAAAAGACACAGTCTCTGCACACACCCCAGGCTCCACAAACGGCAACAAAAACAAACTGTAGCGACCCGCTCTAAGAAACATAACAAACTGTTCCAGCCAGTAACCGACAAGAAGTGTTTGGGGGGTTAGTGCGTGGATGAGGAGGAGGGAGGGTCTAGCTAGCCTCCATTTTGTTTGACAATACTTTAAACGTCAACAAGAAGTGACGTCACCCAGGATCGCTAAGAGAACCTTTAAGTATATTGAGAACGTCGTAACGTTACATAGAATACATGCCGTAATGTACCCTGAGTGTAAACATTAGCCACATTCATCATGAAGCGTGCAAGCGATTTGCAAAGATTAATATTTAAAGGTTAATAAAACGTTACACTCACTTCACTTCTTCTGGAGGTGCAGCAGGGACATGAATAATTGGTACCAAATTCTTTTTCAGGAGCAGCTTCTTAGAAAAACCAGCTTTATAATGACCCTCGTTTGAAAAGCAGTTTGTTGAGAAATGATTCGCGCAAACATGAACGCATTGACGTTGATAGTGGGGAATATTCCCATCGAAAACAAACTCAGCCGTTTGGATTTAGGAACATTAAAATGACTGTTGTGTTCGTTATTACACCCAAGAACAGAACACCACAATCGCTTAGACGCCGTTCTGCTCCAGCGTATCAACAATGAAGGACTATGAGGACAGCTCGCTCAGGGCGGGTCTGCGTTGAAACGCTGCTGTCAATCAACAATCGTGGGAGGGGCGTCCATTTTATTTACGTCACAAAAACGAACGGCTGAATTTGAGGCAGGGGAAAACATATAAGGAGATTAAAACAAAACCACTGGATGGATTTTTATCATTATATGATGATTGTGTACAGGCACTGCCAACACACATTTCAGTACAATCAACTTGTAAAAGTGCATGTACCATTATATGACCCCTTTAACGCAGGAAAATGTAGTCAAACATTTCAAATACTTTCCCATTAAGGGTCCACATGAAGCACATTTTAAGGTTCCAAAACATCAGTGCTGTAAATATTGTTTTTATTCTGCATTTAATGTTCATTGTACCAATATTAAGCATGAATAAAGTTCACCGATTGAAACTCCCTGTACTTAAAATAAGCAAGTGTTCATTTGTGAGGGGAGGGGATGAAGTTTGCCAGTTTCTTTATAAATCACAGTAAGGATGTTTCCTTAAACAAAAGAGTGAATTGGGCACAATCAATAACAATCTGTTTTAAAAAGCTGCTATTATGTTAAATGTTGGTGGTTGTTGTTCCCATCACTTCAAGAACAGCTCTGTACAGCCCAAAGCAAATGAGTGCTCCCAGAAATCACACTCAATGCGGTTCTTAGAAAACCAGACCATCATCGGGTATTGTTGTTGATGCCGACAATGGCAATCACTGCCAGTGAAGCTGTCAAGAATGAGCTGTCATCACATAGGCTACAGTGGATAGAGGGGAAAATGCACTGCAGTGCTGTTGAGACTAATAAAGCTTCTCATCAAGAACAAGAACACAGCTTGTGTAAAACTTTAATTTATTATTCTTAGTTTTAAAGAGGTCAAGAACTGAATTATTTTTTTTATTTTATAATGTTTCATGGGGTGCCCTTATAATGCTAGTAAGATTTTTACATTAAAAGATTGTCATAATTTAGAAATAAAAGGCATTTTTCCTAGCCTGATTTTTGCCTCTGATTTGAACGCTCTGTTTGAAGGGGCGTGTCTGTGTGAGACTTACTGCTGTGATTGGCTGACATATCTATATATATATATATGTAACTCTGCACGTGCCTGCTGTCATGTGATGAAGCAGCTCTTTATTGCACGTGTGCAGCTTATGGACGACCGACACATTTTATAGCTACTGCATATAAAGAAAGTTTATATCCATACATCTGATACAGCATCACAGACAGAGTATCAAAAAAGAGAACCAAAATATGGGGACACTTCTTTGATGGAGAGGTCTGTGGCCCGGTCCTGAGGAAAGAAAGACTTGAAACGGCGGGCACAATCATTGTGAAAATCTAAAACATTTTCAGGCACTCAGCCTTATTGCTTCTGTATTCACGTGCGCGCTCAAATGAATTACCCAAAACCACTTAATGTACAGACCAAACATTCTCCACTGTATCTCATGCACCAAAATTCACATGTTCACTGCGTTTCCTAGAAACATCACTAAGCTATCAGGTTCGTTTCCTGTGGTAACAGTACACGGTTTACACGTTCATTGTGATTCTTGACATGAAAGCTTTAATTAGTTCACATTTTGTTTAGGCAATTTCCTCTCAGTGGAGTCGCCTTTACAGAGGAAGTTTGTTGTTGTCTATGGGTGTTGATTTTTTAATAAGCCCTCGTATATAAAATTAAAATGATAAATTCATAGGTAAATCTGCTGACGTGTGTTGCACTGAAGAGATGCTATGAAATTGCAAGGCAGTTTCTGAATATCAAACCTGTTTTGCCCTGTTTTCCACCGCAATCAAAAGAAGAAATGGAGCACTTTGAATTCTTTATATGCCGATTTCAGTAAAAGATGTTTATAAAATGGGAGAAACTATTTTCCATCCAAATCACTTTTCAGAGGAACAATGGCTGTTAGCAATGTCCAATAGAGTTGTTGTTCTACACACAATTTGCCATACTATATCTTCATACCGGTACGGAGTGACAAAGGACATTTTGTAGTGCTATTTATATGTACAGACTATTTTAAAATGCAATACATCACCAAAATGATTAAAGAAGTCAACATAAAACACATAATATCAAAAAAAGAGTATTTACACTAACATTAAAAACAAGAGTTGTGATTCCAACAAAAAGCATTGATCTAATTGAAACATAATTAAGAATAGCTCATAAGAAACATTTTTAATGACTTTACAACGCAAATAATTTAATAAATAACGTAAAACAAGCAAGTCTCTTGTGAGATAGACAATGTGACACAGTTATGGACTTATTGTCCATATAATGGACTTCAATAGTAGCCAAAATGGTTCAAGGTCCAAATGAGTTTCAGTGCAGCTTCAAAGGACTTTAAACATACCAGACGATGAATAAGGGTCTTATCTAGCAAAACGATGCGCCATTTCGAAAATAAATAAAACCGTTTAAGTATTATTAGCACAAATGCTCGCCTTGCTCTGTCCTGAGATGCACGTTCGTGAATCTCCTGTTCGAACTCGTTCATCAAAATGAACAAATCTTTTTTCGAGTCATTTCGTTCGTTGAATGAACAAAATGACTCGAAAAAAGACTCGTTCAAAATGAACAAATCTTTTTTCGAGTCATTTCGTTCGTTGATTGAATAAAATGACTCGAAAAAAGATTTGTTCATTTTGATGAACGAGTTCGAACAGGAGATTCACGAACGTGCATCTCAGGACAGAGCAAGGCGAGCATTTGTGCTAATAATACTTAAACGGTTTTATTTATTTTCTAAATGGCGCATCGTTTCGCTAGATAAGACCATTATTCATCGTCTGGTATGTTTAAAGTCATTTGAAGCTGCACTGAAACTGTCATTTGGACCTTGAACCGTTTTGGCTACTATTGAAGTCCATTATATGCAGAAAAATCCTGGAATGTTTTCATCAAAATCCTTAATTTCTTTTCGACTGAAGAAAGAAAGACATGGACATCTTGGATGACATGGGGGTGAGTAAATTATCAGCAAAAGTTTTTTAAAAAGTGAACTAATCCTTTAATAGTATCCAGAGGTAAATCCAAACATAGGCACGCAAACACAATCGTAACACTGAAGAGACCCGACAATACTGAACTGAAACAAGGGAACTTAAATACACTGGTAAACGAGGATAATTAAAGACACACCTGAACTGAATAACGAATCACATTAGTGTCCATGACGACAGATTATACAGTGCAAAACAAACACAAACAAAAGGAAACTGTGACACTTATGAGGAAATAACATACAGAAACTGTCATCAGGGTTATTATAGTTAACTAAGACTAAACCCATAAAAAAAAATCAGCACTTGAATTTTTTTGAGACATTTATCATTTTCATTTAGTTTAACATAATGAACTAAAATAAATAAAACTAAAACAGCGTTTCTCATAACAGGAATAAATTGCGTTTTGAAATATGTTAAAATAGAAAACGTAGACAGTAAATAGAAACAGTTATTTCTAATATTACACATTTTTACTATATTTTTCATCAAATGAATGCAGTCTTGGTGAGCAAAAGAGACTTTCAAAAACAATATATATATATAAATGTCACAAATTAGTAGGAAGTGTAGAAGGCCTTGCTTTGAATGACTTCACTAGTTTCTCACACTGCTCTGGTGTGATTTTGGTCCACTCTACTTAGTCTCTTCAAAAGTTCGGCAACTGTGATGGGTTTCTTAGCCTTAACTTTGTCACCAAGGATTTTCCAGATATTTTCTATCGGTTTGGCCACTCTGGGCTGGCCATTTCATTAAATCAATGAACTGCTTCACCTGTTTTGCAGTGTGACAGGGAGCATTGTTTTGCATAAAAATGCGGGCTGATTGGGGGAGATGGTCTCAGGGAAAGAACATGTGCAATGCATTTGCATTCACCCTGACATGTACTGTAGGTGTATATAAAAGTCCCAACAGCTGCTGCAGAAAACATCTGCCAAACCATGACACTTTCTCCTCCAACTTTCACTTCTTTGCGCACTTTGGGTTCAGTCTTTCCCAAGTTTGATGCCGAAATACTGAAAATGCAGAGACAAATTCTTACTCTTTTCAGCACTGTATTGGCGAGCAATTCCAGCTACAGTGTTGAACCGATTCTCCATTGAGAGTCTCCGCATAATCCTGTCCTCTAATGCATTTGTCTTACGAGGGCGACCAGCCTTTTGGGGGGACTTGAATTAATTGGTGTCATTGTAAAGCTGCAATATTCTAGAAATCACAGATTGGAAGGCAGTGGCTGAAAGGGTCATCCCGCTTAGGCCTTCAGCTGAATACCCTGCTGTCGCACCTCACAGCGCCTCTTCTTGCAAAGTCAGTGAAAATGGGAAAGTTATTCAAACAGGAATGCTGCTAGTTAATAGGTTTTGTCAGATAATTAAGGAAATTAGCACAATGTGCCAGATTAACACTAAGAAGTGGAAGAGGAAGAAGAGGTATCTGAAAGTGTTTTTTTTAAATGTCTCATACCGTTCTCATACAATACTGTTCTTCAGAATTTATTTAACTTGTGAAAAATGTTTTTGTTTTTTGAAACTGCCCTTCTACTCCTGTTAGGAAAACTTCAAATAGGACTAAGCAGTGACCTTTTGACCTCCACTGTATATCGTACCAACCGTAAACTTACCAAAGCCCTATTTTACAGAAAACAAAAGGTTGTAAATGCAACTGCAAGGTAGTAAATCCCTGTGATGTAAAAGGGTTGCTATAATTGGGTTGCATATCATATCTCTTTTGGCGCTTTTCCACTGCATGGTACGGTACGGTTCGGTTCGGTACGGCTCACTTGTGGTGCTTTTCCACTGCATAGTACGGTACGGTACGGTGCGCTTCGGCGCGCTTAAATGGTACCTGATCTGTTGAGGTTCCAAGCGTACCGTACCGGTACTAAAATGTGACGTGAAACACTGCAGATCACTGATTGGTCAGACAGACAGAATCGTCACTACCAGCGTCATTGGATTTGCGACACGAGACACTAAACACGCTATACAGAGTCATATAACCAGTAGACAACAGCCAACACGGTAGCACCTGTGTTTTACTTACTTGAAAAAAAGAAGAAGAGATCAACACTTTAAAAAGGAAATGGCTGAATCGTGGTCGAGGTGCAGACGTTCCTCTCGTTGGTTGCCTAGGAGCGGGTCCAGCGGATGGGGCAAAACAGAATGAAAAAGTGTTCCAAGAAGTAGCAGCTAGCTCAGCTAGCCGCACACGGCTATCACCGGACCTACAAACAGTGTAACGATCAGTCCCACCCACTTTGAATGGGTACTAACTGCAGTGGAAAAGCAACCGAGCGCGAACCGTTCCGCGCCGAATCGAACCGTACCGAACCGAACCGAGCGTACCATGCAGTGGAAAAGCGCCATTTCACTGCACAGAAATATGACAAGGAAAATGTGCTATCACAGATCCATTTAAACCTACGTTACTGAGCAATTCCGCAACAAGCTTCAAAGACTTCTTTTCAGCTGTATGCTCATTATAGACACAAAAATGTGTTCAGTATGACGGCAGTTTCCCAAGATTTCTATGGAGATAATAGTTTCAGGGTACAGCCACGGTCACTGGCAACAGCTCCCGAGAGGACTGGGACTGTTGCAGTCCGTCAGGGGCCAAACGTAGACTGATGCTTCCGTCGGCCGTTCCCGGATCAGCCCGGAAGTCTTTGTGCACTGGCCGGATGGCTACGATGAATTGTCTTTTGAAGGTCTCACTGAGAATGATGTAGAGAAGCGGGTTAATGCAACTGTTGGCGTAGCCCATGCTAATGGCGATGTTATAGGCGTAGAGGAAGGCGTAACTGGGCCGTTGCACGCTCAGATGTGCCAATTGCAAGATGTAATGAGGCGCCCAGCAAATAAAGAATGCCAGGCATATGGCGACGGCCATCCGAGTGACCTTTCTGGTGCGCAAGCGAAGGCTGTGCTGGGGAAGTGGGGCGACCGTGGCCGCCATGTTCTGGAGGATCTTGAAAAAAACCACGCAAATGATCACCAACGGCAAAGCGAACGCCAGCACGAACTGGTAGAGAGTAAACCAGTACGTGTCTGTAGCCGGGTTAGGAAGGAGCAGAGCGCATCCCACTGAACCATTTCGCAGAGGCATGAGGCCGGCGTACATCCACACCGGTGTGATGGACAGCAGCGAGAGGATCCACACCAGGCCAACGACCGCCACGGCCACGCATGGAGTGCGAATGTGGTTGAAGCGGATGGGATGAACTGTCGCCAAGTATCGGTCCAACGTCATGACTGTTAAAATGTAGGTGCTCACGATCTGGCTGTTGGAGTCCAGCGCTGTGATGACGGTGCACATGGTGGCGCCGAAACACCAGGAACCGTTTCCCACCAGCTGGTGGATGAGGAACGGCATGCCTAGGAGAAACAGAAGATCTGCGATGGATAGACTGAAGATGAAGATGTCAGGCACTGTCTGTTGCGCCCTGAACTTTGTCTTTTTCACAATGGTGTAGATGACAATGCAGTTGCCTATAATGCCAACAAAACAGATGACACCATAAATGCTAGGCATTAGAAGATTGTGATACTGTTCGTCAGTGTCTGCAAGAAACAAAAGAGAGATTTTAGTGCTTTGGGTTTTCAGTATCAAAGTACATTAAAATACATACTTTGATTTTTATCTTTAGTTGTACATCAAAAGTTGTACACATAACCTTTTATTCACCAATGCATTAAATTGACAGTAAAGACATTTATAATATTACAAAAGATTTTAATTTATTATGGTCTTTTTTATTCATCACAGAATCCCCAAATTTATCTGTAACAGACTGGAGCAAAGGAAGGAGAGACGTGGATCTAAATGCAGTAGGAACAAAACAACAAACTAAGCAAATAAACCAGGACCGGAAGCAACCATTGCATGTACAACAACTGAGACACAAGGGCTATACACAGAGGCGAACAAGCTTAAAGCTACACTGTGTAACTTTTTTAGTTTATTCTTAGCTAAAAACACTTAGTTCTTTTAAAAAATATATGTGCTCATTAATGTATATTTACTTCGTTCAAGTAATAAAGTATTCTCGTGAGTGTATAATATGCCATTGAAAATACATACGGGTAAGGGGTTCTAATGTCGGTCGCCATGTTGCCCCTCCATCTTGAAAGTACATTAGCCAAAGAGGGACATACCCCCGTTAATTCAAGCTTCGCCTTTCGCGTTTTAACACGCGTGGGTTAGCACTCGAACTGCCTAACACTCGAACTGGAAGCCATGTTAATCTTGGACTACATTGGCCACCGTAGGAGATAAAACGAAATCGGAATTGAGAGGAACAGAAACTAATATTCACTAGATGGTCATATACCTTTTCACCGCTAGATGGGGGTAAAAATCACACAGTGTAGCTTTAACAAGATAATGAGTTAACAAGACACAGTCAATCAAGGGGGGAAACTACAGAGGACTACAACATGGCACTCAAGACAGGAAGTAACACAAATGTCCAAGGACAAACACAGAGAACATGATAGAATCCACAACAATGTTAAGCAGCACTGTTTTAAACATTGATAATAATCAGAAATGTGTATTGAGCATCACACAAAAGAAGATATTTTAAAGAATGTTGGTAACCAGACAGTTGACGGCACGCATTGACAACCTAGTATTTTCTTTTTCCTGCTATGGAAGTCAATGGCTATACCGTCAACTGTCTGGTTGCCAATATTCTTTAAAATATCTTCTTTTGTGTTCAACAGAAGAAAGAAACTCATACAGGTTTGGATCAACTTCAGGGTGAGTAAATGATGACAGAATTTTCATTTCAGGGCGAACTATCCCTTTAAAGACATTTTCAATTTATTTTTCAAGATAAACTCGTTACTTGAATGCTACGTAGTTAAACCCGAGATAAACTTTAAAAAATTGGACACCCCTGCCATAGTGCTTTCTTTTGATATTGAGGCATTAACAGATTTTAGACATATAAAATAACTAAACATAATTTAATGATACTATAATCATAGCTAGAATAATTTAAAGTGAATCAAATTGTGTTTGGTATATTAATATTCTTGAATGTGACTTGTTCTTAAGTAACATTATGCTTTCTTTTTCAGATTTCAGAGAGCCCAAAAGGAAAAGAAGCAGCAGTCTAATATAAGACAGTTTTTTATTTTTAAAAACTGAACCATTGGACCACCCGCCGTTATAATGGCATCAGACTTCTGATGCTAATTTTAGTTTTAAAGGTTGTAATGCTTTTGTCCTATTTCTATTCCTACCCCGTCATTAAATGCGGGTGCAAACGTGATATTGAACTAACATCATGTTGATTCAATGATATTATCTTTTTTTTTTTGTTGTTGTTGTTGAAATCTCAACTTTGTTTCAACAGCAACTGAGGGTGCAAAAGTGATCCTGAAGCAACATCACTTTGTTACTGTCAGGGTTTGTGCAGGTGCTGAAGACGAGGACACGGAATTTCCATATAATAGTTTTTAACAACAAAAATGAAAACTTTCCAAACTTAAACAGGAACAAAACTCCAGGAAATCAGAAAACACACAACCATACGTAGACGACGATCGACAAACACTGGGAGAAAACACAGGGCTTAAATACACTTGAAATGATTGGATAATTAACAGAACACAGGTGATAAAACTGAACACAAACGAGGAGCGGGAAAACTTAACAGGACTAAACCAAAAACCACAAAGACAGGGGAAACCAAGGTCACAAAACAGAACTTAAACACATTGACTCGTTACAGTACCTCCCCCCTCCCCGAAGGCGCGTCCTCGCGCCGTATAACATCCAAAGGGGTGGGAGGGTGGGCGCCCTGGAGGCTGACGAGGGCATGGTGCAGGTCCAGGAAGCCTCCAGGGCGGAGCAGGCTGTGGGCGTGGCCACGGCGGTGCAGGCTGTGGGCGTGGCCACGACGGTGCAGGCTGTGGGCGTGGCCAAGGCGGAGCAGGCTGTGGGCGTGGCCACGACGGTGCTGTGAGACCCTCGGGCGTCCAGGGCGGAGCTGTGAGACCCTCGGGCGTCCAGGGCGGTGCTGTGG
The DNA here is from genome assembly GCA_036326025.1 of Chrosomus eos. NCBI lineage: Eukaryota > Metazoa > Chordata > Actinopteri > Cypriniformes > Leuciscidae > Chrosomus > Chrosomus eos. The sequence continues at coordinate 15,163,000 of CM070821.1, forward strand.
GACCCTCGGGCGTCCAGGGCGGAGCTGTGGGACCCTCGGGCGTCCAGAGCGGAGCTGTGGGACCCTCGGGCGTCCAGGGCGGAGCTGTGGGACCCTCGGGCGTCCATGGCGGTGCAGGCTCTTCAGGTGGCCGTGGTGGTGAAGACCCTTCAGGTGGCCATGGCGGTGCAGACCCTTCAGGTGGCCATGGCGGTGCAGACTGTGGGCGTGGCCACGGCGGTGAAGACCCTTCAGGTGGCCACGGCGGTGCAGACTGTGGGCGTGGCCACGGCGGTGCAGACTGTGGGCGTGGCCACGGCGGTGCAGACTGTGGGCGTGGCCACGGCGGTGCAGACTGTGGGCGTGGCCACGGCGGTGAAGACCCTTCAGGTGGCCACGGCGGTGCAGACCCTTCAGGTGGCCATGGCGGTGAGGACCCTTCGGGTGGCCATGGCGGTGAGGACCCTTCGGGTGGCCATGGTGGTGAAGACCCATCAGGTGGCCTTGGTGGTGAACTTTTTTCAGGCCTCCGTGGGTCTTTGGCCGGCCACGGTGAAGGCGTATAGCGCCCCCCCAAAATTTTCTTGGGGAGGACAGGCTCATGATCGGGAACTGACTTGACATTAACGGGCGCTGGGTCAACGGGTTCTGGGTCAACGGGCTCTGGCGCTGGGTCAACGGGCTCTGGCGCTGGGTCAACGGGCTCTGGCGCTGGGTCAACGGGCTCTGGCGCTGGGTCAACGGGCTCTGGCGCTGGGTCAACGGGCTCTGGCGCTGGGTCAACGGGCTCTGGCTCTGGCGCTGGGTCAACGGGCTCTGGGTCAACGGGCTCTGGCTCTGGCGCTGGGTCAACGGGCTCTGGGTCAACGGGCTCTGGCTCTGGCGCTGGGTCAACGGGCTCTGGGTCAACGGGCTCTGGCTCTGGCGCTGGGTCAACGGGCTCTGGGTCAACGGGCTCTGGCTCTGGCGCTGGGTCAACGGGCTCTGGGTCAACGGGCTCTGGCTCTGGCGCTGGGTCAACGGGCTCTGGGTCAACGGGCTCTGGCTCTGGCGCTGGGTCAACGGGCTCTGGGTCAACGGGCTCTGGCTCTGGCGCTGGGTCAACGGGCTCTGGGTCAACGGGCTCTGGCTCTGGCGCTGGGTCAACGGGCTCTGGGTCAACGGGCTCTGGCTCTGGCGCTGGGTCAACGGGCTCTGGGTCAACGGGCTCTGGCTCTGGCGCTGGGTCAACGGGCTCTGGCTCTGGCGCTGGGTCAACGGGCTCTGGCTCTGGCGCTGGGTCAACGGGCTCTGGCTCTGGCGCTGGGTCAACGGGCTCTGGCTCTGGCGCTGGGTCAACGGGCTCTGGCTCTGGCGCTGGGTCAACGGGCTCTGGCTCTGGCGCTGGGTCAACGGGCTCTGGCTCTGGCGCTGGGTCAACGGGCTCTGGCTCTGGCGCTGGGTCAACGGGCTCTGGCTCTGGCGCTGGGTCAACGGGCTCTGGCTCTGGCGCTGGGTCAACGGGCTCTGGCTCTGGCGCTGGGTCAACGGGCTCTGGCTCTGGCGCTGGGTCAACGGGCTCTGGCTCTGGCGCTGGGTCAACGGGCTCTGGCTCTGGCGCTGGGTCAACGGGCTCTGGCTCTGGCGCTGGGTCAACGGGCTCTGGCTCTGGCGCTGGGTCAACGGGCTCTGGCTCTGGTGCTGGGTCAACGGGCTCTGGCTCTGGCGCTGGCGCTGGGTCAACATGGGACTCGGAACTGGACGGGGCCAGCACATCAAGGGACTCGGAACTGGACGGAACCAGCATTTCAAGGGACTCGGAACTGGACGGGGCCAGCATTTCAAGGGACTCGGAACTGGACGGGGCCAGCAAATCAGGGAGCTTAGGGCTGGGCTCAGGCTCTGGAGGGCAGGCGACGGGCTCAGGATCTGGCTGGATGTGGCTGACGTGAACCCCAGCCTTGGGAGCCTTCTTTTTGGCCAATCGCACCGATATCAGTGGGGGATCAGTCATACCGGATATCATCCGGGGAAGTCCAGGGACCGATCTGGCGGCAGGGCTGATGCGGTGTGCAGGCTCTGGTGGGCAGACGATGGGCTCTGGTGTGAGCGTGCAGGTGATGGGCTCAGGCGTTGGCGGGCTTGGAGCTGGTTGGAGTGGTAGATCCTCTACCAGGTAGCTGGATCCACACGCCCACAACGTGTGATCCACGAACTCCAGGAAGGATAGATGGAGATCTTTAACAAGAATTATCTGGGCTAATGGGTCCTTCAGACCACCCCAGAAACTCTTTGTGAGTTCCTCCTCCTCCAATGACTCATTATTGTAGAGACCCAGGTAACGCCCCGCATACTCCTCAAGTGAGCTCTCCTCTTGGAAGAGGATAGGCATTTCAAAGGGGCTCACCACCTTGCTTTTCCTCCTTCGGCCCATATTGTTAACGGTCGATCGTTCTGTCAGGGTTTGTGCAGGTGCTGAAGACGAGGACACGGAATTTCCATATAATAGTTTTTAATAACAAAAATGAAAACTTTCCAAACTTAAACAGGAACAAAACTCCAGGAAATCAGAAAACACACAACCATACGTAGACGACGATCGACAAACACTGGGAGAAAACACAGGGCTTAAATACACTTGAAATGATTGGATAATTAACAGAACACAGGTGATAAAACTGAACACAAACGAGGAGCGGGAAAACTTAACAGGACTAAACCAAAAACCACAAAGACAGGGGAAACCAAGGTCACAAAACAGAACTTAAACACATTGACTCGTTACAGTTACGTTAATTCAATGCAATTAATGTTGAGCCGTCAACATTGACTTAACATTTTTTCAATGGTTGTTTGCTATCTGGGGTGAGTCATGAGCTACACACAAGCAGAGAACCAAAAGTATCTAACAAAACATTACACTTTAAAAAAGTAAGAGACAAACTTGATGGTCTAACATAATGAAGTCAAATAAATAATATGTTTGACTTGAATAAAGCCTGTTAATTTGCCACATGACACACATTTAGGTTGCTGGACAACATTTGGATAGCGTATTTACCTGCATTTAAATGTTGAGATGAATTAAACTCATCACTGGAATTGGAGGTCATGTTGAAATCCATCACAAACTTGATCATAAAATACAAATGCACAGATGTTATTATCAACAGGCTGTCATAAGAGATATGATTGTTTCAAAACATATTTTAAGTGACATGAGAATAAATGCTTAACTTACTGTTAAGAAATTAATTATTAGTTGTCTTTGTCACTAGATAATATCTGTACAATAACTGTATGGGTAATTCAAGATAGTCTTACACACTTAAAGGACGTATATCCAACACCTGTTGAGTTTTTGTAAACAGTCAAAGCTGCACACCTGAACTCCAAACAGAGCAATTTATCTGATGGTTTTGTCTAAAATCAATTATTTAAAATTTATTTACTAAATTTTATATAATCACTTTTTTATCCTGAGATTCATGAAATCAGATTCCACTCTGTTAACAACCTTAATTTGAACAGTAAGAAGTAAGAACATTGAATAGACAACATAAACGAAAATATCTCATAATATTTTAATAATTAATTTTGGCATCATAAAAGCAAATTAAGCCATTTTAGATACAACATATCTTTGGAATATCATTTTTCTCACACAGAGTTTTTCTTTCACCCATTTAAATGGGTCTTTGTGCATGAACATTTATAATAGCCTTTCTTTTTAACTATCACAATAGGCAACCCTTACAATATCAATATAGGCGACCATAGTATTTACATTATATTCCAAGGTACTTCAAAAACGCTATTATGTTGGCTATATTATGAAATGTGTTATTGACATGGTGCCTGTCCACAAACACTTTGTGGTACTTTTTCTTAGTGTAGAAACAATTACGCATCAACATCTATCTCATTTGCATAAACCTACCTTAATCTGAGTATCTCCAGTGGTTAGCCTTTATTTTGTCTGAAACGCATGCCACTAGTTGACAGCTCCTCAAACGCGCTCCACACGACCCATTTCTGCTTCTACATCGCCAATATGTCTCCAGTTACACACTTCACTGCTTCATTGTCCGATGAAGATGTGCCTCCTGTGATGTTAACGCTCTCATTCATTCCTGATACACAGGACATCTGAGAAAATGAGGCTTTCTGAAAAGAGGTTGTGTGTTGAGCTCGATGTAGCGTCTGATTTGCTGCCCGAAGCTGCTGACGTGCGGAACATCATCCATTTTTGGGCACTTTTTGTACAGAAACGGGAAACGGCACATAATCCCATTTGCATTTCCACCGCATAATGCATGGCTTGCTCCACTGAAACTGTCTTTGTAATTAGTAAGCTGTTTAATCAGGATGGGTTTCAAGTGTCTATAAAGTGGAAACATGTTTGCGCATGTGGGATTAAATGTTGCGTTGAGTGGATTGATCAGCCTACGCGTGAAGCGCACGTTTTGAAGCAGATAATCTATGCAAAAAGAAACTGCAATTATGTAGGTTGTGTGATATCATATTTTAATATCTTGAAAAAGTACTCAAATATGATGGTTGCCCAGCTAACAGGGAACACTGAACTTTAATGTTCTTATCAGTTTTAACCGTTCAGAGAACATTCAGAAATAACATTTAGCATAGTTTTTTTTTATATATCTGGGTATGTATACAATAATATTCCAATCAGAATGTCATATTACAGTTTTGTTATTCGCTTTGGTAGCTATTATTTCCAAGGTAAGGTGTACAGCTTCAAAACTCTTAGTACAAAAATCTTGTAACAGCTAGTCATTCTCAAAACCTGATCTCATGCTTTTATTCAACATATTTTCATTATAATCATTGTTTCAAACACAAGATTATTGTAATATGTAATACGAACAATAGGTTTAATCACCGAAACACAACAGTATGATATTCTTTCAGTTTAGTACTTTTAACAATCAATTCATTTACTGTAATATAGCAAACAATGCAAGATGTTTCAAATCACCCTAGTTAGTGAAATAATTACACTCATAATGTTTGTAGTGTATTATCAAAAGGTGTGATGTAGCCATGAGCTTCTGCTAGAACAAAGTTTGCTGGCAATGTCCTCACTGTGCCATTTGACTGAATGCTGTAGACCTTTACAGATGAAGGGTGAGTTACAGTATGAGACAGTCTCTACCATGGTAATTCCACTGTTTACAGAAGGCCTATCACATGGCAAACTGTCATGTAAAATGCTGTATTTTATGCCATTTGTTTCGCATACATCTTTGATCAATATGATGTTACAGTCATTGACTGGGATTCCTCCCTTGTATTCTCTCTCTCTCTCTCTCTCTCTCTCTCTCTCTCTCTCTCTCTCTCTCTCTCTCTCTCTCTCTCTCTCTCTCTCTCACTCACGCACGCACACACACACGCACACTTTGACATATGGTTATCATCTATCTTATGTAATCATTTGTTTTTTATTAATTGGTTAACCATTAAGATCAGTTGGATTAAATAATAGACAAATGTATTAAACTGACTGAGATGCAAATCAAAAGTTTGATAGCAAAAACTTTGTGAAAGGTAGTGACTGTGAATTAAACATTTATAGATGAAACACTTATTTTGTGTGGTGAAAAGGATACTTTGTGATCTTGTGCATATGGCGAAAATATGGCGAAATGTAAATGAAAACAGTGCACATTTGATAATCTGTTGTGATTTTAGGACTGAGAATTGCTTGTGAAAATTGTGCCAAAAACTGTATAAACGTGATGTAAATGCTTTAACCTGATGCCATACGCAGACATATCCCATACTGGTAGTAAAAAACATAAGGTTGGTATTGTAGTACACTACTTATTATCATGTAATAGCAGTTGAATAGTGTGTGTGTGTGTGTGTGTGTGTGTGTGTGTGTGTGTGTGTGTGTGTGTGTGTGTGTGTGTGTGTGTGTGTGTGTGTATGGCGCTCCAAATGTTTTATTCGGCGACGAGACTCACAAGCACGACAGATAACACACGTGTATACGTGCGTGTACGTCTCCATTTGTTTTATATGGAGACGTACACGCAAATATCACGTCACGTAGACACGTCAATAACGTGTAGCTGTTGATCTATGCAGACGTCACGGCGGCGTCACGTTAGAAGTGTATGGAAGTAAACGTGTGGATTATGGCGTTCCGAACGGCTCTTTATTATAACTTTGCAACATACACTCGTCTCAGTGAACGTCTCACTCAACGTCTTAATTTTTTTTTTATTCTCCTATTCATTTCTATTAAATTTAAGACGCAGACGTCACGCAGACGTCACGCAAAACACGCGTGGCAGTGAAGTGTCGAGTCCAGACGTCACGCGTCATTCACGTGTGGCAGTGAAGTTATTTATTGTTTTTTTCTCTAACACGCATTTAACACGCGATTCACAGTACAACACGGCTCAGTGCAGTGTGTCAGCGGCATTCTGATCGGCTCTTTAATATGACTTTGCAGCATGCACTCGTCTCAGTGAACGTGACGTCTGCGTCTGTGATTTTATAGGATATGTGTGTGTGTTCTTGTTTAACACACATTTTGAGGGCCAAATGCCCCCACAAAGATAGAATTATGAAGAAACAAAATTGATATAGGCCATTGCATTTTTATATTGTTGGGGTTGTTATTGTGTTTTAATTTTTTATAAATGTAAAAGGCCTAGGCTACAGCACTTTGGTAAACTAGAAAACTGTTTCTGTATATCCTTTAAATAGAAGAAAATAATTGAAAAAAATATATTTTTATATATAGGCCTAGGCTATATAAAACTATGATTACTAATTATTATTAAAACATCATGTCTAATATCCGAAAAAATAATACAATTACAATCTGTCATTGTAAAAACATTATGCCAAATGATGCAAATCTGAATTAATTGGGGAAACTAAACAAAATTAGCAGGTATGAGAAAAAAGTAGGCTAAGTTATAGTCTGAGACATGCAAGTTTGACTATAATAGCCTGGGCCGGGTTTCCCGATAACGATGTATATTCGCTCTTAAGAGCACTCTCTACGTGCAAGGTTACGAACGCTCTCTGCAATTCCACGAGCGTTTCCCAAAAATGCACTTAACATGAACGCGCGAGAACGGAGACGTTATACGTGCTATTTTAAGAGTCGCTGTCCATTCGCGAAGTGCTGAAATACAAATGAAAACTATTTTGTAAATTAATTCAGTTTTACCATGATATAATCAGCTTTGCAACTTTGCATTTACACTTGCGACAGGCGATTAACTAAATAACGTCACTAGCAGCTTGTAATTTATTGTAAAAAATCCCCATGTTTTCGGTGCTGATGTTGTGGTGACGCGTTCATGTAATGTAAGGATGGCGCTGACAATAAAGCACCTAAATGTTGTCACAAAGAACCGGCAAAAGTAATGATTTTGAATATGTTGAATAGGCCTATAGCAAGGACACAATTTAATTGTTTATTAACATGTTTTCTGTGTCATTGTCGCCTGCAAAGATGAAGTTGACGATGCTGATCGTGATCTTCGCAGTGAACGCGCCAGAGAGAAATGCACATTTCATATGGATTACATAAACAGAAAGCAGTCTGTTTTCTTTCGTTTTGAAATGTTCTTGGTTGATGAAACATTGATTAAAATTAAGATACAATTAAAACAAAACGAAATTCACTTTAAAGAAAGGCTTTGGGCTTTCTGATCGAGGTCTCTGAAAGTTTTAAAGCAGTCTTTTAGTGCCGCTTTCAGAGCGATCACATCCGTAACGGATTCCCCAATTTTAAATAATTTATCCTTAACTCGTTTTGTGGTGTAGTAGGTAGGTCTACGTATATTGTATAATGTTAACTTCAAATAATAGTAATTTAAGGGAGAGGCTTTATCCAACGTAAAACGCTGTATACATATAGTTTTAATCAAATAAGGTTGGATTATTTATATGTTGAGCTGCCTGTTCATGAAGCTGAAAGTGCACGTAATAAAATAATATACAATTATACAATACAAATATACAACCAACAGGATTCCTTGCCTTTTCTGCTCTATTATGTTTTATGTGGGTACTGGGTAGGGCCCCATATTAGTTATTGAAACGGGCTACCAGATGCTTAAGGTCGCCACTGTTCAACGGCTTAGTGAAGGTGTAGAATCAGCGAGATAGTAGCATGTTATTTAGTGCAGGTAAATATAGTGTAAAGGCAGAATTAAAAGATTTGAGAACAGATCAATTCACAGATGGGAAAAAAATAAAATAGCTTTATCTATAAATAATCTTATGCTTTTATGCACCAGCAAAGACATAGTCTAAATAATAATAATAATAATAGCCTAATAATAATAAACTGTGATCGCCTTTCTCTTTTGAGGTGTAACTGTTTTATATACTTCTGTTAACAGTCTTAATTATATTATACCAAGTTATATAATTTGTGTAAATTCATATTTACTATTTGGAATAAAAAGCTAGGCCTAGTAGGCCTATATAAGCAAGGTAAAAATCACTTAATTGCTAATAAAATACACCTGAAGATCAGTGGGGGAAAATAACAAAGAATGAATAAATGTGTGAAATGTGCTGGAAACCCCTCTGCAGCAGACGCAGACGAGACGTTCCGCAGACGCAGACGAGACGTTCGGCACACGAGCGAGTGATGTGGCAGACGCAGACGAGACGTTCGGCAGACGCAGACGTCACGTTTTGCAGACGCAGACGTCACGTTCATTGAGACGAGTGCATGTTGCAAAGTCATATTAAAGAATCGTTCGGGACGCCATAGTGGATTACGTCTTAACGTCTGCCCGTCTGCATCTATGGTCTGCATACGTCTGCACGTCTGCCCGTCTGCACGTCTGCCCGTCTGCCCGTCTGCACGCCTCATATCTATTTTTCCTGATTTTCTCATACATTCACTGTTATAGATGAGAAAAAATACCAAGTAAAACACACATTTGTAAATATTTATTTTAATGTTTCTGTAATTAGCAGTCTTTAGCTTTAAAAAAAGAATCATTAGAAAACCAGAATGCCTGTAAATAAACAATATGTTAATGACATTTCACACAATAAAAAAAATAGTTCCAAACAGCACCACAGCAGAACAATTGCAATTGTCTAAAATGAGTAGTTGCGTGGATATTAAATAATAAAATAATTATTATAATAAAAAATAATAAATATATAGCCTCTTTGTGTTTTTGAAAGAATAGGTTGAACATTAACCAGTAATGTCAATAGAACAGTGCCTTGCCGCCATCTACTGGCGGTTTTATATTTATATTTAGTAGTTTCATATTTGTTTGGCCGAGTTCCTTTAATTTCGGCATTTACTCGGTTTAAATGAGCTTGCTAGAAGTTAGAACGATTTTTTATAACATAGATATATAGAATATAATTTCATCCACTTCCACTTTTTGTATTATTATTATTATATAGCCTATTGCCTATTCCCATGCATGCTCGTCAGCTCGTGCATAATTGATACAAAACGAAATTCACTTTAAAGAAAGTCTTTGTACAAAACAAAACTTAAAATCATGTCTGACCCACTTCATGTCTCCCGTCATATTTCGCGTCCTATGATGTTGCTCTTATGCTGTTCACTGTTCATAATCAACATAAATGAAATAAAACAACAAAAGCCTATTATAATATTTAAACAAATGTGAAACTGGCAAAGAGCGGATATTGAGCGGACAGTCACGGTGAAAAGTAACTTGAAACTTGTTTTTAAATGGGAAGCGCGTCTTGGTTCCCCCTCAGCCTGTCAGAAAATTAATAGGCTATAGCCTACTTTATTACACAAAACGAAACGTTGAAACATTATCATATTTAGAAATTACTATGTGCTACATGGGGCTGCACGATATTGAAGAAAATGCGATAGGCTATATTATCTTTAAAATAGGCTATATTTAAAATTATATAACCCATGTAGGCCTACGTGTTTCACAATCTTTTTGTGACAAGAAAACTTCTATAAAGTGAACATGTTTTATAAGAAGCGCTATTTTAACATCAATATAAACCACGGGGTTTGTTCAGGTTATCCTACATATTTAACAACAGAAACTGAATCAAATGTTAAACAAAAACAAAAAACAAAAACAAAAAAACATTAGTTTTCACTGTATCAATTAAATATAGGCCTATACTGATTCTTATTAAAGCTACAAACGTTATTCAGCCAAGAGCAGTGAGTGATTTTCTCTTGTCTTTTGCTCATGGCAGTTATTGCAAGCCGTTGCGATATGCATATTGCGAAATACATTTGCGATATTTCGATATATTGTGCAGCCCTTCTACATATGTAGGCTTCATATTTTATTGCTATTTGGTATGTATTGTTTTTATCATTGTGTTGTTGGAGGAATTGAAACGTTTTTGTTACTCTTTTTTATGAAGTAGGCCTAGGCAATATGTAGCAGGCTTATATGCAAAAGGATTGTGGTCTAGTTTGTATGATGGACTATCCACTTCAGTAATAATACGGGATCTTATTGTTTTGGTGAGAAGTCTGTTTCCAGGTCCGTAGCAGCTATTGAAAGGGGGGGTTCTTTTTTTCAAAAAGTGTTTTTTTCCTCCTTTTGTATTTAATTATGAGGTTCAAATACTTCATTTTGGTGACCTTTTATGCACCAATTTGTGCTGGATTAGCTTATCTGCTTAGCGAGCACGTTTTTGATGCACCTAAAATATTTTATTATTATAATTACGCTACGTTTATATGGCTATTATATTTGTACACTATTGAGTGGATAAAATATAGAAATCCTTTTAATTAATTTCTATATTTTATCCACTCAATAGTCTACAATATAATAGCATATAAGCATATAAACGTATTAAAATATTTTAGGTGCATCAAAAAGTTATATAGAAAATTTTTAATATTCCATATTTTAAAGCATCAATCTGATGCATTTTGAGATGCATTTTTTGCCATCTATCTATACAATTGTTTTTTGAGCCTTTTCTTTTAACAGTTTTAAATTTCAGTTACTGTGCGCGTAAAGAATGATAGTGCTCTCCTGTGTTGTGATCTAACAGACACACGGTATAAAGGAACATGGTTAAGATACAGCAATACAGTCCAGCAATATAGTCATTTTATGCGAAACCATAGACCTTTATCTACAGATCAAGTATAATAATATTAACATTGAATCATCTTGGAGAGAGTTTCATCATTGTTAACTGTCGTACCCGAACGCGACGCGCTGTTTGATGCTGAATGGAGAATGACAGACAGCCGCAGCGGAGGGAAAAGTTTACGTGAACTTGAATTTAATGACTTAAAAATTAATTTGATTGTTTTTGTCGATTGATTTCATAAATCAGATTAATTACTTGTCCTAAACTACAACGAGTAAGAGATCATTCCCCTTAATGGAATCGATTCCAACCTTTGCATTTTGAACCTTTGGAATCTACTCTCAATTCCCAAAGCCTCGGAAACGATTCTTCGTTCGAACCACCCGAGCGAATCGATTCTTCGTTCGAACCACCCGAGCTCCAGACGTTCAGACGTGCAGACGGGCAGACGTGCAGACGTCCAGACGTGCAGACGTGCAGACGGGCAGACGTTAAGACGTGCAGACGTTCTCCACACGCACGTTAACACGTCTTTTATGGCGTTCCGAACGGCTCTTTATTATAACTTTGCAACATACACTCGTCTCAGTGAACGTCTCACTCAACGTCTTAATTTTTTTTTTATTCTCCTATTCATTTCTATTAAATTTAAGACGCAGACGTGACGCAGACGTCACGCTGACGTCACGCAAATCACGCGTGGCAGTGAAGTGTCGAGTCCAGACGTCACGCGTCATTCACGTGTGGCAGTGAAGTTATTTATTGTTTTTTTCTCTAACACGCATTTAACACGCGATTCACAGTACAACACGGCTCAGTGCAGTGTGTCAGCGGCATTCTGATCGGCTCTTTAATATGACTTTGCAGCATGCACTCGTCTCAGTGAACGTGACGTCTGCGTCTGTGATTTTTATATAGGATATGTGTGTGTGTTCTTGTTTAACACACATTTTGAGGGCCAAATGCCCCCACAAAGATAGAATTATGAAGAAACAAAATTGATATAGGCCATTGCATTTTTATATTGTTGGGGTTGTTATTGTGTTTTAATTTTTTATAAATGTAAAAGGCCTAGGCTACAGCACTTTGGTAAACTAGAAAACTGTTTCTGTATATCCTTTAAATAGAAGAAAATAATTGAAAAAATATATTTTTATATATAGGCCTAGGCTATATAAAACTATGATTACTAATTATTATTAAAACATCATGTCTAATATCCGAAAAATAATACAATTACAATCTGTCATTGTAAAAACATTATGCCAAATGATGCAAATCTGAATTAATTGGGGAAACTAAATAAAATTAGCAGGTATGAGAAAAAAGTAGGCTAAGTTATAGTCTGAGACATGCAAGTTTGACTATAATAGCCTGGGCCGGGTTTCCCGATAACGATGTATATTCGCTCTTAAGAGCACTCTCTACGTGCAAGGTTACGAACGCTCTCTGCAATTCCACGAGCGTTTCCCAAAAATGCACTTAACATGAACGCGCGAGAACGGAGACGTTATACGTGCTATTTTAAGAGTCGCTGTCCATTCGCGAAGTGCTGAAATACAAATGAAAACTATTTTGTAAATTAATTCAGTTTTACCATGATATAATCAGCTTTGCAACTTTGCATTTACACTTGCAACAGGCGATTAACTAAATAACGTCACTAGCAGCTTGTAATTTATTGTAAAAAATCCCCATGTTTTCGGTGCTGATGTTGTGGTGACGCGTTCATGTAATGTAAGGATGGCGCTGACAATAAAGCACCTAAATGTTGTCACAAAGAACCGGCAAAAGTAATGATTATGAATATGAATACTGTATGTCGAATAGGCCTATAGCAAGGACACAATTTAATTGTTTATTAACATGTTTTCTGTGTCATTGTCGCCTGCAAAGATGAAGTTGACGATGCTGATCGTGATCTTCGCAGTGAACGCGCCAGAGAGAAATCCACATTTCATACGGATTACATAAACAGAGAGCTGTCTGTTTTCTTTCGTTTTGAAATGTTCTTGGTTGATAAAACATTGATTAAAATTAAGATACAATTAAAACTAAATGAAATTCACTTTAAAGAAAGGCTTTGTGCTTTCTGTTCGAGGTATCTGAAAGTTTTAAAGCAGTCTTTTAGTGCCGCTTTCAGAGCGATCACGTCCGTAACGGATTCCCCAATTTTAAATAATTTATCCTTAACTCGTTTTGTGGTGTAGTAGGTAGGTCTACGTATATTGTATAATGTTAACTTCAAATAATAGTAATTTAAGGGAGAGGCTTATTCCAACGTAAAACGCTGTATACATATAGTTTTAATCAAATAAGATTGGATTATTTATATGTTGAGCTGCCTGTTCATGAAGCTGAAAGTGCACGTAATAAAATAATATACAATTGATGCAAACCAACAGGATTCCTTGCCTTTTCTGCTCTATTATGTTTTATGTGGGTACTGGGTAGGGCCCCATATTAGTTATTGAAACGGGCTACCAGATGCTTAAGGTCGCCACTGTTCAACGGCTTAGTGAAGGTGTAGAATCAGCGAGATAGTAGCATGTTATTTAGTGCAGGTAAATATAGTGTAAAGGCAGAATTAAAAGATTTGAGAACAGATCAATTCACAGATGGGGAAAAAATAAAATAGCTTTATCTATAAATAATCTTATGCTTTTATGCACCAGCAACTCATAGTCTAAATAATAATAATAGCCTAATAATAATAAACTGTGATCGCCTTTCTCTTTTGAGGTGTAACCAGGGCCGGTTCTAGACATTAGGAGGCCCTAGGCAATATTCGTGTTGGAGGCCCCCCACCCCCAATAAAAAAAGTAAAATAATAAAATAAAATAAACTCTTGAAACAAATATGATTCCTAACCTTTTAATTTATACAACATTTATATTTTTAGTAACACAGTAGATAAGTTTGGACACATTACTATTTTTAATGTTTTTGAAAGAAGTCTCTTATGCTCATCAAGCCTGGATTTATTTGATCAAAAATACAGAAAAATAATATATAGTAAAATATTATTAAAATTTAAAATAATGGTTTTCCTATTTTACTATACTTTAAAATATATTTATGTGATGCAAAGCTGAATTTAGTGTCACGTGATCCTTCAGAAGACGTTATAATATTCTGATTTATTATCAAATGTTGGAAATGATGCTTCATATTTATTTTATAACCTGTGATACTTTTTTCAGGATTTTTTGATTATTTAAAAGTTATTTTAAAAAAGTCTTCACAACTTTTTCTGTATTTTTGATCAAATAAATGCTTGTAGAGCATAATAAGAAACTTCTTTCAAAAACATTAAAAATAGTAATTGGTCGAGACTTTTTACCAGTAGGCTACTGTATGTATATTAATCAAACTTTATCTAAGGCCTTAAAGTGTACTTTATCTTAATGAAGATGTTATTATTGTTATTTTGCTGTTTTATTCAATTTATTCACAGTTCCAGAATACCACTTCAGGAGATGAACATAAGTGCTTTTATCATTTTTTTCATAGCTGCGTTTTGGGCAGGATTTTTCTCTCCCATTTAATCAATATTGAATATTGACTGCAGATATTGTCATATTATTAATATAAGTAATATGATATTATGCATTGCATTGTTACCTTAAATATGCTATACACAAATCAAGTTAAGAGTAAGACACGAAAATCTAAACTGATATTATTGGCATAAGTAGGTTATGATGTCAGGCTATAATAATCATCAGCAGAATTTAGAAGATAGACCCATAAATATCACATCCTTTATTTGAAACATTTAGAAATGTTGTGTGTTGGCTTTTTAACTTTGAATACAAACGTCTTGTCTTTTACTTGTATAGCTTTTTTACTAGTCAGCTCCCGACGCGATGTTATTCATTGTTGCTACGCGCAAATTCAAAGCGTCGCGTCTGGGCACGCTAATGACGCTCGCGCTCTTTTAAACTCAGCGGTGAATGATTTCTCCAGAAATGACGCCGATCAACAGTAGAAGTTTATATTTAGAATATATTGCAATCACTCCTAAATAGATGACGACAACTCAAACACCTGCATTACGAGCTGTGCTTCTTTGCGTGCCTGTTTAGGCTTTTGCTTCGCAGCACCTGATGGATGCGTCCGTTACACAAACTTTCAGAAGCCGGCACCCGCTTTGAAACGGAAACATTAATTGGTTTAAATGCAGATGAGTGACAATTCAACAATATCCAATGAACAATGAGGCTAGTATTTCTGCCCGTCTGGTGAACTATAGGGGATGTTACGGTTATGGAGGCCCCTCAAAGTGCGAGGCCCTAGGCAATCGCCTGCTCTGCCTATAGCTAGCGCCGGCCCTGGGTGTAATATACTTCTGTTAACAGTCTTAATTATATTATACCAAGTTATATAATTTGTGTAAATTCATATTTACTATTTGGAATAAAAAGCTAGGCCTATAGGCCTATATAAGCAAGGTAAAAATAACTTAATTGCTAATAAAATACAACTGAAGATCAGTGGGGGAAAATAATAAAGAATGAAAAAATGTGTGAAATGTGCTGGAAACCCCTCTGCAGCAGACGCAGACGAGACGTTCCGCAGACGCAGACGAGACGTTCGGCACACGAGCGAGTGATGTGGCAGACGCAGACGAGACGTTCGGCAGACGCAGACGTCACGTTTTGCAGACGCAGACGTCACGTTCATTGAGACGAGTGCATGTTGCAAAGTCATATTAAAGAATCGTTCGGGACGCCATAGTCTTTAAGCTTGGTTAGGAATCAAACGATACAAAGCGAGCGCCATATGTGTGTGTGTGTGTGTGTGCGTGCGTGCGTGCGTGCGTGCGTGCGTCCGTCCGTCCGTGCGTGCGTGTATGTGTTCATTGTGCTTGTTAATAAGTGAATATGATGCCGTTTCAGGCAATTTGGTAAAAAGCAATGTTCTAAACATCTGAGCATCCACAACCAAAAAGTAAAAGTCCACAACCAACCATTATGTTCATTCGCTCTTTATATTTTAGCAGAAGATGGCGCTATGCTGCAGCCAATTGAGCATCATTGTAAAACTATGTAATGACACAACTCGTCCACTAGGGGCAGGCGGAAGCTGCACATGCTGTATCGAGGAGGAAACGGAAATAAACAGAAAAATACAGCAATTTTTCACCATTTCAAGTCGGGCGAGGTACAAGAGCTCAACCTCACCAACGATTAAAGACACATTGGAGTGGATTCTAGGTTCTTTAAAACGAGAGAGCGAGTATTGGCCCTTACAGTTGTTTACAAGAGTGAGTATATGAAACTTCAGTTTTTCTCTGACTGCCAGCGTCAGTTTTTTTTACGTTAACATGACCAAAGGCCATAAAGGCCTGTGTGCTTTACTATACATTATCAATATTCGCTATTATTTATGGTTATGAAACCATCGCTTTTATGATTCTAGACATGTTGACAAAAAGTCGACAAAAGAAACTCAGTCTCGTGTGTTGTTTTAAAGTTGCTTTACGGGATTTATGAACTAGAACCTTCGGAACTGTACTGAAATTATTGATGTTTCTTCTATTATCATTAAAACGATACATAGTTGAATAGTAATACTTTAGAAACGTCAACATAATAGACAGTGAAAGTGAGTTATATTTTGTTATTCTATGCATAATTGTAAACAATATTAGGCATAGCAGTTTTACAATTAATATCTATTTTATTTGAATGTTGTAAACATTGTGTTATTCTATTCTATGATGCTAAACGTTTCAATATTTATACAGTCAGACAACAATACGTCAATGTCAAATGCTGCCTGTTGATTTCCAATACTCTGCAATATGTCAATATGATTAAAATGTACAATAACATATGCTTTAGATACAATCCATAGCGGTTCCATTTCCGGTGTCATTTACGCAATTCTCTCCGCTAGAAATCTGATATCGTTAATACATTTCAGCTGGTTTACATAGCTGAGTTTACGTTTCGACTGATGTCTGCGCAATCCTTGATATTTGCTCACATGTTTAAACGAATATTATTCTGTGCACGTTCTATAGCACTATGACGTTATCGAGGCTCGAGCCTTGCATTCTCCAACGTTGAGAAATTCCGAACGTTTATTGGTCGAACACTAGACGGAGCGAAGCCAATTGGGGCTTGACGTCCCTTCTAGGGCTTTGATTGGCCGAGTCCTCTTCTACGCGCTAATCTGATTGGACGGTCCGCTGTGCTCGCGGTGCGTAATTGGCCGCTTGAGACGTCAAGCAGACGGGTTTCCTTCCTCTTTATGGGGAGCATTTGCTTTTTAATGCCAGTTGTATCGTGGGGCGCGGCCCATTGAACAGTCTAGAACACTAGATCAACACTCTCCTATCGGATTTTCTGAAAGAGTGTATGTTTTACAGGTTTCTCGCCGTGATCTTAATGTGAGGATCGCGACGGGAGGAGAGACCCGGGGCTGAGGCTGAGAGAGAGAGAGAGGCAGGTGGACATCCTTGTGTCTTCTTGGATCTGTGCTCATCATCGCTATTGAGATCTCATTGTCTGGTCCTCTGGTCCACAACAGGGATATAAACTGCACCAGGCTTCATACTCAACCACATAGGTGTCCGTCAGGCTGAATCATGGAGGCCATTGCAAAGTATGATTTCAAAGCAACTGCAGATGATGAGCTGAGTTTTAAACGTGGGGAAATATTGAAGGTAAGGCAAGATTATTTTATGGGTATTGTTGTTTATTAATATAAATCCACATGAGCGTGTAGTTATGGCAGTTTTATCTCGATCAGGATGTCTATAAGTATTATTTCCTCATTATTAATTAACTACTGAAACAACACACAGGTTATAGTGGATCTGCATTGCTTTGGTTTTATTAGTTATTGATTCGTTTTATTGTTTGATCTTCTATTCTCATGCAAGGAAGTATTATTTTATTTTCCATTTAAATGAAGTAGAATAGATGTTTATGGTTTTGTAAAAAAAGGCAGTGCTTTAAAAAATCTTAAGTAGAGATGCACCGATTAAGATTTTTTCATGGGCGATTCTGTTTGTAGATTTTTTTTTTTTTTTACTAGCAAATGGACCATTTCTTTCATGACTAACTTTTACTGTTACTTTGCTGGCATTACAGCGTGCGCTATTAACGTCCTGTTCATAGACTTCGTAATATTTCCACACGGCTGACATTTTTGGAAATGATTCCAATGCAGTTTGTGTGCATGCGTGTACTTCCAGAACACAGATCGACCAAAGTAAAACAAATCAAAAACCCTCCCGGGTGGTTCCAATTGATGGTTGGTCGACCGGTATGGTATATTTCAACACATTAGCACCGTCAATACAGTATGTGCACATGTATGTACTTATTACATGGTTAGTTGAATTATAATGTAGAATGTGGTCTGTTATTTCTTTATAACGCACCGTTGCCATGAAAAACAGAGCATTGCCATGGACGCAGTTCTGTTCACTCTGGAGCTATCCAATAGTTTTTAAATCAATAAACTCCTTTTTAAATCAATATTTTGTCAAATTATTGATTTATTTGGTAGGTAGCCATGTAATAAGCGGGATAATGTAGAGCGAGGCGGTTGTTAAAACGAATACAACCCCTTCAGGTTGATCAGGACCCCGACACGAAGCGAAGTTTACTTATTTAGCAGATGCTTTCATCTTGAGAGACTTGGAAGGGAAAAATGTAAGGAATTTTTCATAAATGAGTAGAAACGAGGAGCCAAGTAGATATTTTAGAGCATTTGAAGGACGAATGAATAAAGAGCAAAAAGAGACATTTGTTAAATTTCAGTGAGTACTTCCAGTGCATTTCATGGTCTTTATTCCCTCCCTTCTAATATCTGTTTTGTGATATCAGCGTAGTTTCATCCATCAAAACGGCAGCTTCTCCGAATGACTGTTTACGCAAGCACATCATTTCTCTTTCCTCTTGCGTCTGAATGTTAATCTCAAGCGCAGCATCTGTTAATCCGGCCACAGATGTATGTCGCTGTCCAGCTTATGCAAAGCCGCGGTCTTTCGTTCACTCCCTAAGGAGAGTTCAAGCCGCCGCTCTTTGAGCTGGATTGCATCATATCAGATGTGTGGAGGAAAGGGCTCGCTCGAAGATTTAAACGCAATCATTCTAATCCTTCAGGTTAAATTTGGGGGCATCTTTCGTGCATCATGCACGCATAAGCCTCTCATAAGCACGTCAACCGCATCATTCCTTTGATCTGAGACTATCATCAGGTCTTTGTCTTTGCGATGGGACGGCAAAGAGTCACTAAACGAACCACGTCCTGGAGTGGTGAGGAAGAAAACGGATGACATCAGGAAGGATTATGACATTGGTCTGTTCTTCTGTAGGCTTTTTTTTGCTCGACTTCAGATTATGTTGTTGGATAATGCATGCAGAACAATAGGGTAATAATGAGATGATTCAACGAGGAATCATGTATGTTCGTGTGTGTGTGTTTTTATATTGATTACATGCAGAGACCTGACTTTATTCAGTCCCTTTTACTCCTTATACGCAAATATGAGAACTATCTAAGCAAGCAGGCATTCCCTTAAAAGTCTCGTGCTCGCCTCGTGTCATTCCACACCCGTATGACTTCTGTGGAATACAAAAAAAATATTTAGAAGAGTGGTTTTATCCATTCAGTGGATGTCAATGGGGTCCAAAACAACATTGGAATCCATTGGCATTCATTCTATGAACAAAAAAAAAGAAAGAGAAAGTCAGACAGGGTTTGGGATGTTATGAGGTTGAGTAAAATATGAGATAATTTCCATTTTTGGCTGAACTGTCCATTTAGTTTCACATGTTGTGTTTTGAAATGCATCAGGAAGAGTATTTCAGCGCACGTTAACAAACGTTCTTCATTTTTGCTGATCATCAGATCAATGACGCAGCGTTGTCGTGTAAAATAACCGAGTTTGCTCAATCTCATCAACAAACTGCAAGATATGTTTTCGGCCCTGTGTGTTAGAATGTTCTGGATCTCTAGGCTATCTGACAGGTTTTACTGATTTGTTAGTTCACACTACCCCAACAACCATTGCAGTTTGGTGTAATATTGTGCACAAACATCAAGTAAGTTATTTTACCTTTGCAAACGTCATGAGTCTAGAGTAGAGCACTGACTGGCACCAAGTCTACCCACTTCCCACAATTCCTCCGGATTTTTTGCAGTCCGATGGAAGAAAAAAGGGGAAATCACCCGTGTTCTCATGTAGATGTTCAGCGTTGTGTGTTCTATATAGTTCTGTGGAGTTGCTGGCCTCTATGAATTCATTTGTGAGTGCTTTCTTTTTCTTTCTTTCTTTCTTTTTTGCATCTGTGATTTGATGAGGAAGTGATTCTTCGGCGTGTGCAAAAAACCCCCCACCATAAGTCAGCAAGGGTGCTAAAATGTCCAGAGAGAGAGAGAGAGGTCGTCTTTATTGTCTGTCAGAATTTTATTTTATACTTGATTTACATTTTGAGATGAATATGTGAGTGGTGTTTGCATATGCAAAAGTCACCACCAAAATGCAACGGGGTTCTTGATGGTTGTCAAGGTGATGCTTTGCAGCTGCTAAGGTCTTCTGAGTGGGTTTTAGAGCAATTATTAGTGCTTAGTGATGATTTCTGTGTGTTTTAGCAAATTGGCTCCAACTTAAGTACCTGTTGATGGACATGTGCAGTTCACTTAAAGAACTTCTTGACTTCCTTATCTTTGAGGTCGTCAAGCCTCTAATGTAGATGTGACGTCTAGTATAACATCGACATATGTGTAAACGGTGGTGATGTAGAAAACCCTCAGGTTATCTCTTGGCCTGTCGACCTAGACTGCCCCTTAATATTACTGTACCCTGAATCGTCACAGACTGAGGTTTCAGTGGTGAACAAGCTCAAGTCATTTTGTCTTGGTTTCTTTTCTGATGCAATACTATAGCCAAATGAGCTTCATCCTAAGTGTAGTTCACCTTAAATAGCTTGTTTTTAGTGGTCAGTGATCTATGTGGGTTTGCCAAAGCCCAATACTGATATCATGAGAGCGGGGTAGCTGATAAATAATACAATGACAATAAATGAGAAATACAATAGCAAAATGTAAACACGTTTAAAAAAACTAACGCATGTTCTGTATTATTACCAGAACAATGTGCATTATTCATTAACAAGGATGTCAGTAGATCTTGAAACTGGCTGGTAATCTTAAAATAACCAAACTGAATCATTTTGGCTGATATCAGAGTTTTACTGTTTTATTCTTTTTTCAGCACAGGGAATAAAATGGACATTTATGCTGTCTTAGTCAGGTGTTTTAGCTTGTGATGGACACGTATATTGGTAGGAAACACTGAATAGATAAAATGCACCGCAGTGGATTTAAACACACGTTCCTCTTGTGTAGTTTGGTCCATTAGTCAAGAGGAGTAAGTGCATGTATTCAGACCCATTATGATAGTGCTATCATGCTTTTAACAGTGCTTTGAGCTTTAAGACACCAAAGGTCCTCTTTGACTTACAGGAAGGGTTAGACGTTGTGACGGTGATCTCACACATTGACGCATTCAAGTATTTAAAGTATAAAATGTTTTTTTGTACATAAAAGGGGTTTTCACTTGCTTCCACAGTAAGAGGAACAACCTGGTTTTTCTTTTTTAATTAACTTCTAATTCATCTGCGAGACAAAAATAAAAAAAGACCAAATTTAGTATCTTCTCATTTTCACTTTCCTCTTCTCGTTTTGCTTTTGGTTGAGGGGGGGGGGGGGGATTTGGTGGGGGCGCTTGTCTGAAGTATAAAATCATTGGTTACCCGTAAGCCAATCAGCCAATCACCAATTGACGTTTGGTTATCATGTGTCATAACCAAGTCTGTCGGAAATGAGTCTGTCGGAAATGCTGCAACTTAATTGCAAGATTACAGCATGACATGGCAATATTTAAGAACTGGAAAAGTAAGTAGACACTGACCTGTCAAAAGGGTGCCAGTTCGAGCTTGACAGATAAAAGAGACCTAGATAGATACCCCCTTTAAAACTCCAAGGACCATAAAAAAAGCTGAGGAAGGTCATCACGGAGCAGTGCCACCGAGGTGGGTTAAACACTACAATGCTATGTTTGAAATCGGTCCAGTACTTTTACCTCTTTGCAAATTTTAAATCATAATTTGTTTTCCGTCACTTTTTTCCCTCTGATAATGTTAAAGAGACATGCAGACTAGGCACATTTAAGTCTGCTAGGAAGAACACTGACGATCGGTAATATTTGATAAATTAAACTTTTACCAAAACCTGTCGGGAGTAGGGCCACGACATCACCTCCATTCAAAATGTTTAACTAACACTCTTCTTGTTCGGCCTTCAGTTTGGAAATGTCAGGAATATTCTCCACAACAGAGCGAATTGCGTCCTGTGTCTCCATATCCGCGAAGCTGGTCGGCCTGCAGAATGATCTTCTTAAATAGACAACAATGGCTGTTTCTCTTGTAACATATTGCGGAATAAACATTGACCGGCTGATAGCTGTCGCTGAAAGGCCAAGCGTCTTTGAATCGACCTTTCATTCACTCTTAATTTTCCACATTGATGCTGATTGGGAAGGACTGCTCCGTTTATGGGTCTGTCTCATCTTAGAAGCGATGGAGACTGAGTCCTTGAGAACAGATTTGCTCGAGGGTTCGTTTTCCTGCTGACATGAACACGTTAGCAATGCTGTTGAAACATGCCATGTGGATAGCAGCACAGCTCTGAAATGAGTCATTATGCTCCAGACTCTTTATTCTAGGAATATAACCATGAGCATCTTTTTCCAAAAGGAATGAAAAGGTTTTATTTCAAGACTCCTGGGTGATTCAGAATACAATAAAGTAGAGATAGCTAAAGGCTTTACCGCTAAGTTAAGTATTAAAGTTCAGCGTGCAAGTTGTCTTGCAGATAATGTTGCAGACATGAATGATACTTTGAATTGTGCGGCTTGTTAATAAGAGGTGTGTTACCCAATGTCTTGGCTTCGATTCCCAGGGAGTGCATGACCTGATTAAATGTATACCTTGCATGTGATGCAAGTCAGTTTGGATAAAATCGTCTGCTAAATGTAATGTTATAAGTTTGTAAGCATTTAGATTTCAAATTTTTGAAAATAAACATTGAAGGAGGGACCTGAGCCTTATCTGGAGAGTGAAGACACCTTTTTTTCCTATTGGGCAGAAAATAAAGCTATGATTAAAAATGTATTCTTCCGCGTGATGATTGGTCAAACTCTTCAGAAGATCAGAGGATTTTTAAACAGGTCAGGTTTAATAATGAGTGGTTGCAGATGCTGTCTATTGACCTGGCAGCAACATTTTTGTAGGTTTCGTTTCATTCCTCCACATAGTTTCAGTTTCTCCCTCATGAATTTCGAATCATTTCAGCAGCTGTCATTCAGCGTCCCCTGCGTTTCACCTCTGACGACTTCATAAAGCTGCCGCATGCCGTTAACGTCTGTTATTTGCTCTTTACCTAGTTTGGTTTATCAGTCTGGTACATTTGCCTCTAGCTGTGGAAATGAGGTGGAATTATCCTGGAAAATTGGTAATAAATACAGTTTGCAAATGCAATAAACTGACGCAATTTGCATTGATATCAATAGCCTACATTTGTTTTTCCAAGTGTTTTTTTTTTCTCTCTCTCTCCTCTCTCTTCTCTCTCTCTCGTGTCTGTGACACACACTCTGATCTTTTCCTTGAGATGAGTCTGTAAAGACAGACATGATTTAACAGGCCCCTGCTCCATTGCCCTCGGCCTCTAGTCAAGCTGAATTTAGCATGTCAGCTATTAGACTGCATTGCTGCCCTCACTTCATCTGTTCTTGTCTTCTTTTGCTACATCAGTCTCTGTTCACACTGACTGCAGTCAGAAGCCGTTGGTTTTTGATGAGAGTTGGCGCTTTCTGGTAGCAGAGACCACTGGCGATGTGACAATTTTGAGTAGAATTCAACTTTATGTAAATAATGTGCAGAAGCTAGTACCAATGGGAGATAAGACTATTGGATATGTGGCTTCTGTGCAATAGCAAGCCTGTGGTACTAAATCGATACCTCAGGCAACAAATATGCAGCAACAAATGTCTTGCGCAACTTATGAAATTAAACTAAACATGCAATGCGTTAATAAAATACTTGTAAGACTTTCTTATTGACACTCCTCTTATGTTTCTTCCATTGTCATCTGATGGTCTTCTCATTAATGTTAATTTATGTGTCATAAATATAATATTTCATACTTGTTTATCATCAATAATAATATTCCACCAAAGGGTAGAAGTTAACTTTTGTTAATCTGGGTTTAGATTATAGACAATTTGGTAACACTTTTCTTAAAGGCTTTATAAATAATGTATTTTAATGCATTAATTATGCGTTGCAAATTGCAATGCATTGTATGGTCTCATGAATAATTGTAACCACAGTTATAAAACATAATACTAATCTAATCATTGAACACACCTTTATAAAATATAATGCATTAAAACACATCAAACAACCAATTTCAGATTTAACAAGAAATCTGCAAATCTTACAATAATTGTTAACTTTGGTTACAATTATTCATGAACCGATATAATGCTTTATAACATATGTTAAGAATACCTTTATAGTGCATTATACATAAATGCTTTAAGTGTTATTGACAACAAGGATACTAAATGTTATAATACACCGATCAGATTCTGAAAATTGTTTAGTGCTTTTCTCCATGCAACAGATCGCCAGCAGATAGTGGAGTTCACATGAAAGTGTTGCAGTTAGTTATTACAGGAGCTTCTGTTAGCAACGTGATTTTTAGTCCCTGTGAGTTGCTTCAGGCTGCTCTTGGCGGCCTAAAGCTCATCATCATCTCAGAGGAAAATGGCAGCAGGCTTGTGGTTTCTTCCACCTGTTCTGGAGTTTTCTGCTGTGCCCCAGATCTGGAGGTGGGGGCAGTTACCTCCTCAACCCAGCAGCATCCTGAACACATCATTCCTGTACAGAGCAGCCCGTGTTGCAGGCAGGTTCAGCAGGTTTGGTGGGTGTCACAAATATGAAGTGAAACACATTTTGATCATTGATTTGAATTTGATTGTATCACTTTATAATGAAGTAAAAAGCACTTCAAAGGTGTTTGTTACAGCTTATGGAACATCTTCTGTTGTTTTTTGTTAGACGAGCATATTTTAAAGCGCCTCTATTATGCTATTGTAAAGGCTCCTGATTTCTGTCCTACAACAGGTTTACGTGCTCAAAAGTTTAAACAACACTTTCATTTTTCATACATTGCACATTCTCGACATTGCACATAACCACATTGTTCAATGATTCTCAAACGACTCAATGGATGAATCAGTCTCTCTAAATCTCTCCTTTCTACTCTGCTCTGATTGGCCAGACGGCCCAGTGTGCTTTGATTGGTCTGCCGCTTAAAGTAACACTAAGTAACACTTTTCAACCTTCATAATATATTTCCAAGACCCTTGTGATGGTACATCGACTTAAAATAAGTTAAATGACACGTCTGCCATAGCCTGACGGGGTCTGTATCGCTTTTACTGGCACTATGTAACTTCGGGTTTCGGGTAGGAACCCGTGCACAAAAAGAACTACAGAATTCGACTGCTTTACGTCAAGCGCTACTTTCTTCGTTTCTGATGTCGCAATACATCATCCTTTCATGAAATCATGTAACATACTCTACCTTGTCTGTGGACATCATTTATTCTAAAGCCGGTGCTGGATAAACAGCGAGCGTGTGTGCGACGGTAGGCTAAATTATTTACGACAGCGGCAATGGACAATTTAGTTTCCAACCAGTAGGGCGACCAAAGAGGAAAAGCTACTTGGTGTTACTTTAAAGTGCATGTCGGAAGTTAGCACCTATTACCATAACTATATACTTCAGCTCACGAGGCTTCCTCGGCGATTGTACACTGTAAAGACCGTAACGATGATATCGTTCAATATCAATCCAGTCTGATGAAACATTTAAAGAACTTATTCAACCCGAACCTCCATTTCAAGGATGACTTGAGCAGGACGTTTCTCAGTGAAACGGATTTGAGGATATTCCTCACTATCAGCATTAACAAGTGTACGTCCATCAACAAACCCATGTGTGTGTATTTTCTAAATTATTGCGGTGCACATGCGGGAACTAACTGTATCAATAACAGTGAATATGTTAGCTGAGCAGCACTAAAGTGAATGACTGATGTAACATTAAGGTTTGCAAAACAAATCTTTTTCCATCCTTCATCATTACTCAAAGTAGTAAGAACAACAGACAATCTGCATTTATAGACTCCGGCCCACAGCTGCTCAGCAGAATTATTTTAGTAAGACCGTAATAACCTGAGTTAATATAAAACACAAAACTAGATATTTTGAACACCCGGTAGAAAATATATACATCAATAATTAATCATACTTATCGGTTGTGATTCTGAGGAGCAAGCTGGTCCAAATAAACTGGGAACTGGCCCATATTTCAAGAGCAAGCGTTTTGTGAATCCGGCGTTGAGTGCGAGATTTGAGAAGCAGTCGTCAGTAAAAATAAACGTGTTTGTGGGCTGGTCAAGTTGTTCACAGGCAGACAACGTACAACATTATAAATGTCTTGTCCAGTGACGTAGATTTCTTAGATTTAGAAAACAAAAACGACTCATAAAGGCGGTTGAGTCGATTCTTTCTTTTGGGAGACAATAACTTTGTTTATCGTGCACTTTGCAGAACATTTATTGATTCATTTATTGCCCCTATTATGATCGTTTTTCAGATATTCCCTTTTATGCAGTGTGTAATATAGTTGTCTGTGTGAATGTAAACACTTTAATATCAAGCATGTCCCGCACTAGATGAGTCACCTGACATGATTTGACTGATTTGGACAAAATGGGCTTTCAATAAAACCTGGCTGCTTATGCAGTAGATAGAACACCCCAGGGTTCAATTCTGGCACCCCTACTTTTCTCATTGTACATGCTTCCTCTAGGGTCAATTATGAGTAGACTTGGTGTGTCATACCACTGTTACGCGGATGATACCCAACTGTACATACCTATAAAACGTAATGATAACACTGCATGTAAGCGACTAGAAGATTGTCTCCATGAACTCAAGATCTGGCTCACTAACAACTTTATGCTGCTTAACGAAGAGAAAACCCAAATCATCCAATTTGGTCCCAGTGAGCTCTCTGGCAGATATTGCACTGACCTTGGTACCCTCACACCACACTTCACTTCTGAAGTCAAAAATCTAGGATTTTATCTGGACAGTAGTCTTAAGCTGAACAAACAAATCAATGCCACAGTCAGAGCCAGTTTTTATCATTTACGCCGGTTGGCCAAAGTCAAGCCATTTTTAAATAGGAATAGCTTTGAAACAATTATTCACGCTTTCATTTCAACACGTCTTGATTACTGCAACTCCCTATATGTTGGGTTACCTCTCGCTTCTATTTCACGACTTCAGATGGTCCAAAACGCGGCTGCCCGTTTGCTCACTGGCAGCCAAAAACGAGATCACATCACTCCAATTCTTCGTTCTCTGCACTGGCTACCAGTCCGATTCAGAATCGATTTTAAAATTTTATTATTTGTCTATAAATCGCTTAACAACCAGGCCCCAAAATACCTTTCTGATTTAATTATTACTCATAATCCATCCAGATCACTCAGATCAAAAGACCAACATCTCTTGGCTGTCCCACGATCCCGCTTAAAACGTAGAGGTGATCGTGCTTTTGCAGTAGCCGGACCCAAGCTGTGGAACACCCTACCATTACACATTAAATCAGCTTCCACACTTGCTGAATTCAAATCACTGCTGAAAACACATTTTTTCTCCAGTGCGTTCAGTGTACCATAATGTGTACTATGCTTTTTTTTACTAAATTATTTTAATTTATTTATTTTATTTGTATTTGTTATTTTGTCTTGTCTAGTTCCTATTCTGCTGTACAGCACTTTGGCCAACCAAGGTTGATTTTAAACGTGCTTTATAAATAAAGTTGATTTGATTTGATTTGATTTGATAGATATTAAATAGGCGGAAATATTAAATCGCTGCTACCTGGCTAGAGAAAAAAAAAAACTATGTATAAATATTCATCTATTTAATACATTTTTCACACATTTACTACAACTTTTTTACTGCCAATTATCCAGTCACATTTTATATTTCCAATATTTATTGTAGTTGTTGATAAAAGACATTGATTTCTAATGTATGCTGAAGGTTTGAAGCCAATAGCATGTCATTTATAGGGATAGGCTAGTGTAAACTCTTAGGCTGATTGCTTGCTCAAAGACAGCAGCCGCTCAGTGGTTTTACCTTGATTTTATCTGTAATCAATAGAGGGGCTCTTCAAACTGATGGCGAGGCTGTGGCCTTGTGACCTACTCTAATTTACACGTTTCTTCCTCTACAGTATGTGAGCAGAGCTGGATGCGTCTTGTTGAAACGCATTTTAGTTTAGTTGAGTCAGGACGGGCTGCCCGCAAGCCACTTAAATTTGTTGGAAGGATTTCATGCCGCCTTGCTTTTCTTGTAAATTAGATAATGCATTTTGGCTTTGTCAAATACGTGCAATTATAAAACCTAATTAAACCAAAAACGGAAAAGAAATTCTTGCAGTGGGTAGATACTGTATATATTTGCGTCCATCCAGCTGTAAATACATCCAAAAAAAGGAAACAATAGTGCAACTTTTCCAGGTCTTTGATGACAGTGTTCCTGTGGTCTGTTGGTATTGTTTGTGATGTTACGAGTAAAATGGAAAATAAATCCACATCTGTTGGCATGTGTGGTAAGATGTAGCTTTTATAAGATATAACTAGGTTGTGGGCTATAAGCAAGAAAGAGCCATGATGTATCATTCAACATTTTGTTGGTGATATAAATTAAACAAGATTATAAATACTGTGAATATTTTCACATTTAATAAATACTGTGAATATTTTCACATTTAATACTTTTTATGTGGCTCGGTAAGTTTTCTAAGTCCTCAGCATTTGGCTAATTTTGCTTGTAAGGATTACATTTTTTTTTTAGGGTTTCTATATGCGAGCGGGGATACACTGTAAAAAATATTTTAGCAATTTAGTTATTTCAACTTATTTTTTTGTGTAGAGATAACTAGATTGTCCAGACAACAAGGAATTTTAAGTTTTTCTTGTCCTCAACTTATCGAAGTAAGTTAGTTAAACTAAAAAAAACCCATGCAAAAAGATAACTCAAAATAATGAGTTAAGTTTTTTACAGTGTCATTGATCCGTTCTTGTTATAATGTGATCATGGAACTAAACGCTTTGCAAACGTAAGCCCAGCTTCACTCTAAAGGTGCACACTTCTAAGAAATCCCCCTGAAGTGACTCGTGACTGACAGGTTCTCCACTTCAGCTAATAATACTGAAGTTTGCTTATTACTGATCAACCTCTTAGAAAGAAACTGTCATGTACGATTACTTTTTTCTGGAACGCAGTCGGATTGTCCTCACTTCCCTAAGACTGTGTCTTAAAATGTAATAAAGGGGAATGGAAAGTCGCCTCTTTTTGCTTAATGGAAGTTCTGAATCTTTTTCCCTGAAAGCCAAACTTGCTTTTAAACTATTCATCGGCTACTGCGAAGAGCAGAAGTGAAAGATAAGGAAATTAAGTAGTTAAGTGGCTTTGGACTGAGAAAATGGGGCTTATGTAAAAACTCAAACCCATGTTTCAAAAAAAAAAAAAGTTTGAGGTTAAGGACAGGAAAGCGGTGAGCTGATGAAATGTTAATGTGTTCATGCATAAGACAGTTAATGTGGCCATCTGTCCTGTAATGGAAAAGAGCTGTCCGACAGGTCATTACAGTCACGAATATGTTCAATTCTTAATGACAAAGGACGTAATTAGTCTTGGATTCAGATTTGTTTTAGGTTGTTTTCGTCTAAAGTAAACTTTTAAAGTATAAATGTAGGGCTTGAAAGAGATCTGAAAGAAAAAAAGATTGAAAATGAATGAAGTGTTTTGGGACCTTAAATGTTTAGCACAATTAATGCTTTAGCATGAAAATATGCAACAAGTGCCTTCTACTTAAGCAACTTTTTTATTGCTTGGAATAATGTGCACTGATTATTTAGATTTAATTAACTGAGGAATATTCTCAGAGCAATACAATTGTTTTTAACGTCGATAAACTCCTTTTTAAATCAATATTTTGTGTGAAATTATTGATTTATTTGGTAGGTAGCCATGTAATAAGCAGGATAATGTAGAGCGAGGCGGTTGTTATAGCGAATACAAACCCAGTAGATCAGGTTGATTCAAGTCCTGATCAGCCCGTTGGGGTTGTCGCTATAACAACAGCCTCGCTATACATTACCCCTTACGTATTATTCATTGTATTTTGAAAATGCTTGTTATAGCAAAGACATGCTGTATTCTAATTTACATATTGGTTTTAAAAAAATCAAGCATATTTATACAAAGTTGACTCTTGATTCTTTGCGTCATCTTGCTTAGTATGTATTATCAGCTGCTTCATGTAACTTTGCTGTTGGCATCTTTTGTAGACGAGAAGATTTCAAACATTTTTTTTTTCCTTCAGGCATTAATCGCATCAAAGCTGTAATGTGTAAAGCCCTGTTTTCTGCATGGAACCTCTGGATTTTTCCAAGAATAACTTTTAGCTTTCCAAATCGAATTTTTATAAGCCCAAAGCTGAAAATAAACCTAAAAGCTGACTGTCAGTTTAAGAATAACTCTTCATCAGTTCTTGTCATAGTCGATAAGCATCATGTGGATGTTAAACTTGTTTTTTGATCAGATTAACTCTTCCTCCTCTCTTTTGCGATTTTAAATCAGGCATATGTTTGGTAAAAACCTTGTTTTGTTACTTCCGTTCAACAGTCTTCTCGACTGGTCTGGTTACAGACCTCATTTGGGAGGCTTTTTATTTAGATCATCATGACCACACTGAGTTCCCTGAAGCAGAAATGCAATGATGACATTATGTGTGCGTGTCTTATGACAGATCAAGTTGAGATGATCACTGAGGCACTTTGTTAATGTCCATTTCTGTAATATAATAATCACACATTTGGTAGTAGTTGTTGTGGCACTTGCTAAATGATTTAAACCGCCACGGCACGCTGATGATTTGAATGTAGTTTGTATATCTTATCAGTGCAAAACACTTATAATCTGGTGTCAGTGTTTTCATAAACCCCTCAGATTTTTCCAAAAATCAACTGGAAATTTTCAGCAACGTCTTGTGGTTTTGAATCACACTGCCAGTGTCAGTAAAGGAGGAACTCATCTAGTTTAGACGCACACAGTGAGTGTCTAAACGTGCACATAATTAAATCTAGCGCTTTTCAAACTTTAATAAGATGCACATCCATCAAAGGGCTTTCTATTACAATATGCTTTTCATGCCAAATTAAAGTTGTTGTTTTTATTTTATTTTAAATTTATTGTGGTGGTAACATTTTCCCCTCTAGTTGTAATTTCCAGGTTGAAGAAATCATGCTAGAAATGTTTGTTGTGAATAGTGTCAGTTTACCATAATCGATCTGTGATGGAAAGACCTTGTTCCATCACTGCTTTTACTGTGTTCTCACTGTTCATGTGCATTTTTTCGTATTTATGTGGGGTTTGTGGTTTTAGATTTCCTGTTTTAGAGGAGTGGTCGACTGGCCTCAAAGAAAGCGCGAACTGTATGGGCGCGCTCATTTGACTTATTTATTGAAATGTTTGTACAAATGTATTGGTTTTATCTGTCCTATATTGACTTGTTTTAACTCTTGTTCTTAATCATCTTGTGTATTTATTAATCATGTTGAAGCAAGAGTTGATTTTAAAATGGTACGCTCCAATTAGTAAGCGGGAAAATGTGTATTTAAGACAGCCGTCACTAGTGGAAGGTGGATTGGAGGATGGTTTTTTTGAGGGAATTTGAACTAGGTTCGAGCGCACTTGAAACTCTGTCCTCAATCGATGAAGAGGAGAGTTTGTACTGTTTTAGTACATAACACTTCTAGTTTTTATATCCTGTTTCTTTTCTGCTATGAACCATATTTGCTTTAATAAACACCTTTTTGGACTGCAAAATCGCTCCTGTGTTTAGCGTTCATCTTGGTGTGATATTTTGCTCAGGTCCCTATCACATGCTCGTCATTTAAATTGATATCTAATAATCGGTTGATTGTTAACTTAACCTCTTAAATCCGAAGTGGGTCCGATTACACGGCTTGTTTCTAAATTAGCTGACATATTAGAAGTGCTCTGTTTTCATAGCGTGATAAAATAACTGCTTTACATTAAAACGTGATCAGTAAAGTCATCGTACATAACAGATAGACTTGTCATATATTGTTTAAAAACGTCTCAACTAGCTGAATACAGCAAGCATATTTTAGTTAGAGACCGAAACTATACCAAGTATTTGCATGAAAAAGCTCCACTGGCACACGTGTAAACCATATACACATGATGCTTTAGCACCACTTTTTTGTTTGTGACTTTGCAAAACATTAGTAAACCATAGTAGATCACATTTCTTTATTTAGAGCAGGCGGTCTCAAGGACAAACGCAACATAAGCCAATGCGTAGATCACCGAGTCACATGACACGCTGCTTGGCTGAAGCTATAGGACTTCTGGGATCCAATCGGAGGGGTTAATTGTGTTAACGATTGGGTTTCTGGGCCCAAAAAGTGTTGCAACCTTGAATAAAAGACAAGAAATATTTGATTTCCCTTCAGACTGATTTTATATGTCCACCAAGAGTTTTAGAGATTTTTGAAGGTCTAAAATCCATATTTCTGTAAGGCACAGAAAACCAGTGCTAAATATGGTTTTCTGTCTCACACATATAAATGTGTGAGACGCCTATACATGTTAGCAGTTTTATGTGGAATCTGTAAACTATCTATGATGTTCTCCATTGGACGGTCATTTGTACTTCTCGTCATCTTCCTGAACCAGGCGTTCTGGGACACCGCATTAGCCTGAAGGGGGGCCGGGCGCGTGCAACGGCTCCCTGGTGACATCAGCATGTGAGCTTGCACCCGGCTTTAACGCTACTTTGTTCTCACTTCCTGTTGGGTTCAGCTTCCACCCCCAGCAGTTTCCTGTATCCGCAGAGCTGCAGTGGAGTGCGTGCGGCAGACATCGAGTCTGATTCTACTCTAGCTTCACTGTCTAATCACTGTTAAAAACCTGTCCCGTCCTGCTTCAGACTCTGTACGCTTACTTGCTAGGAATTTGTTTTTGTTTCTGATATCCTTCTGATATTTTTTGGCTTTAGTGCTTGAGTTGTTCATCGCTCTCTGTTGGTGATCAATCTTTCTAGATTATTAACTGTCTGGCAAATATAATCAGATTCCTTTTGCGGCACTTAAATTCTTAAATTAGGTAAAATATTTGTATTATTATAATATATTTATTTTTGATTGTAGTGATACAGCAAAGTTTTGTACTAAGGATTCATAATTGATATTCAGTTCTATATTTCAAATTATAATGGAATTTTTTAATAGACTTATATATGGATGAATAAAAATAAAGAAAATAATAAAAAAATGTATTAAAATGACATAAGTTTAAAAGAATTTAAGACCATTCATTTTGAAGTAAACAAAACAATAAAAAAAATCTTGTGTGTTAAATGATTTAGTTTATTATTATTCATATTCATTCAAATCCAATTTGAAATTGAATTTTTAAATAAATATAGAATAAAATAATTTAAATGAGTATTAAGGAAAGAATCGTATAAATATATCAGTTGTACAGCCATTTACAGTACAATATTTAATGCCAAAACTGCATTGATAAAAGCATATTATTGGCAAATATTTGTCCGTTTGATGTTGATTTATGTTGGTGTATTTTTGCTGTCAATTTAAATTTTATGATTCATATTTCAGCTATCACACTTTCTCCACAAACCATATCGGCTGAGCACCAGTCTGTATGTTTAAGTTTATATTATACTCTTTACATTCAGTGTTATTGTGTGTTTACCAGTGTGCAGTTTCACAGTGGACATATATTTGTCTCTAATGTATACACTCACCGGCCACTTTATTAGGTACACCTGTCCAACTGTTCGTTAACACTTAATTTCTAAGCAGCCAATCACATGGCGGCAACTCAGTGCATTTAGGCATGTAGACATGGTCAAGAAAATCTCCTGCAGTTCAAACCGAGCATCAGTATGGGGAAGAAAGGTGATTTGAGTGACTTTGAACGTGGCATTATTGTTGGTGCCAGAAGGGCTGGTCTGAGTATTTCAGAAACTGCTAATCTACTGGGATTTTCACGCACAACCATCTCTAGGGTTTACAGAGAATGGTCCGAAAAAAAGAAAAAACATCCAGTGAGCGGCAGTTCTGTGGGCGGAAATGCCTTGTTGATGCCAGAGGTCAGAGGAGAATGGCCAGACTAGTTCGAGGTGATAGAAGGGCAACAGTGACTCAAATAACCACCCGTTACAACCAAGGTGGGCAGAAGAGCATCTCTGAACGCACAGTACGTCGAACTTTAAGGCAAATGGGCTACAGCAGCAGAAGACCCCACCGGGTGCCACTCCTTTCAGCTAAGAACAGGAAACTGAGGCTACAATTTGCACAAGCTCATCGAAATTGGACAATAGAAGATTGGAAAAACGTTGCCTGGTCTGATGAGTCTCGATTTCTGCTGCGACATTCGGATGGTAGGGTCAGAATTTGGCGTCTACAACATGAAAGCATGGATCCATCCTGCCTTGTATCAACGGTTCAGGCTGGTGGTGGTGGTGTCATGGTGTGGGGAATATTTTCTTGGCACTCTTTGGGCCCCTTGGTACCAATTGAGCATCGTTGCAACGCCACAGCCTACCTGAGTATTGTTGCTGACCATGTCCATCCCTTTATGACCACAATGTACCCAACTTCTGATGGCTACTTTCAGCAGGATAATGCGCCATGTCATAAAGCTGGAATCATCTCAGACTGGTTTCTTGAACATGACAATGAGTTCGCTGTACTCAAATGGCCTCCACAGTCACCAGATCTCAATCCAATAGAGCATCTTTGGGATGTGGTGGAACGGGAGATTCGCATCATGGATGTGCAGCCGACAAATCTGCGGCAACTGTGTGATGCCATCATGTCAATATGGATCAAACTCCCTGAGGAATGCTTCCAGCACCTTGTTGAATCTATGCCACGAAGAATTGAGGCAGTTCTGAAGGCAAAAGGGGGTCCAACCCGTTACTAGCATGGGGTACCTAATAAAGTGGCCGGTGAGTGTATGTAGTAGATATTTGCCCTCCAGAGAATATTTGCCTTTCTTTGTGAAGCATAACAAAGCATAACTGTGTGCAGCATGACTCTGTGAGCATTGCATTAGCAAAAGCCTCACTCATGCGCTCCACATGAGCGTTTGCTGAAATGATGCAGTGCATGTTGTGCACGGTTACCTCACCACGCTTCAAATGAAACTCTATGCAGCAGACATATGGAGAAGAGCGAGTTGTAGCTGACAGGTGAGGTTGACCTCGTCAGGGCCAGCAGTGTTATCAGCAGGCAGGATCTCTACGGACTGAGTCATTGTGGCTAGACGTCCATTGTAAGCGGTTAAGGTGACTCAGAGACGGCTCAGTAGACAGACAACTCATCAGAAACTACAGCCAGTCTGAGCCTTAGGTTAGGTTGAAAAGATGCCTAAAATTGGCACCTAAGAAATTACCTTTCTTTTTGTTTTGGTAATTGTCTTCACGTCATTTGTTTTATGTCCCGTTGACATAAAACCCATTGTTTTAAGCGTTGGTCTTAAAGGGATAGTACACCCAAAACAGTATTTTTTCAGTAGAACAGTAAAGATATTTAGGTGAACCATTGTCCTTGGTAATTTATATAATGCAAGTCAACTACTGCCGT
Organism: Chrosomus eos; assembly: GCA_036326025.1. Taxonomy (NCBI): domain Eukaryota; kingdom Metazoa; phylum Chordata; class Actinopteri; order Cypriniformes; family Leuciscidae; genus Chrosomus; species Chrosomus eos. The sequence continues at coordinate 15,198,935 of CM070821.1, forward strand.
CACTTTGAGAGTCAAAAAAAACCCAAAACATATACAGGCTAAACAAAATGATTACCTGTGGCTCTTAACGATTCATTGAGGTCTTATGAAGCGAAACAATCGATCTATATGCAAGAAACTGAACATTATACAACATTATTACCTGTGATCCAAATCCTCTGCAAACTGTCATCTGTCTGCACTGCAGTGCAAGCTTCCTGTCACATAATGACCCCATTAAAAAAAAGAACTGCAAAATGATTTTAAACTTGACTTGTCAATTTATTTTTTTATGCGATAAAGTGGGTTTCTGCTTTTTAGACTGTCTTAGATGTTGCTATGTTTCTCCAAATACAAATTCCTGTTATTTGTTTGGAAGGGATGATGCAATAGGGAAACAAACTCATTGAACAAAGTATTTAAATGGCAGAATCACAGAGGGACCAGCAACCCTTGAAGAATCCAATTTCGGATGATTACAGTAGCAGGTATTGAACAAGGTGGCTAAGATCCCAATCCCGTGTGGGCTGAGCTCATTAAAACGGCCTCCTAAAGCAAAGATTAACACGGCCAGTCGCTTTTTGACCACTTTGGCTTGTTAAGAGCGTCCTTGCTAATGCCCGTTTCACTCTCTCTGCCTCTGGATTAGAGACATGTCCATAAACTGTCCGTCACTAACTGTGATCACAGACTTCTGCTCATGTGACATCAAGGACACTGGGTTACATAACAGCACAATCCATGATTTATAATTCACGGATGGGCAAGCAGAAAGACTTAGTCAACCTATAGAGCTAAATAGGTTTTATTTAATCTTTTGATTTGAGTGGAACAGATTAAAGTATAGTTCAGATCACTGTCCTTGCATGTGCCGTGTGTCCTGTTCACTTGCTGTCTTAATGTTAGTAAGTAAATGATGACACCCTTTCTCATTAACATTTATGTTTGTCTGACCAGAAAACAAGGACAAAATCTAGAGATGCATTGATATTAAAAGCAGATACTTTACTACTGAAAATTGTTTAATGCCCCATACTAAAATTATGTTGTATTTTGTTTAAAGATAAACAATTCAAATTAAGGGGCTGTTTACACGACACTGTTTTCAACTAGAAATTTAGACAATTTGGGTATAAAATCTAATTGCAATTTTCTGAATAAACTTTTTTTTTTTAACGGTTAAAAAAAGTGTGTGTGTGTGTGAGAACACCTGGGTTGTTGGGCTGCAAAATTGGAACCAAAATTTTATGCTTATATTAATGACTGATAATAATTATGATTATTATTATTATTGCTAAATAAAAATATTAAACAAAATAAGATTGTGATATCATTTTCATTATTAAATATAAAAAATAAATATAACAATGTAAAAGAAAATATTTATATTTTACAGAGAACTTATTTTTTTTAAAAAAATCAAAAAACGAGTCCATATCTTTAATATGAAATATGAGGCTCTTATGCATCGACTGTTGGGGAAAAAACAAATGGATTATCATATACATTTTTTTTTTGAGAGAAGTATTTCAAGAAGTATTGACCAAATCGCGATTTCGGTTTGATTTGGAGTAATCGTGCAGCCATACGATGTGCTTTGGCTATTCATTTACACAACAACGATGTTTCGGGGGCCTGAAAACTTTTAAAGCGGGTTTCAAAGTGCAAGTTCTTTTTTAAACGATACTGTTATCGTCTCCATTTAAACTACAAAAACATGAATTTGTGAAAACGGGGACGTCATGCGCATGCATATTACGAGTTTAGTCTATAGGTGCATAGTGTTTCTTTACAAGGTGACATCGCCAACTACTGGCCTGGCAGCAGAAATTCAGCGTTTTTAGTCGTTTTCACTGATCTGTGTGAACGGGGATAATTTTGACAATGTCGTCGTCGGTACGCGAAAAACAAAGGAACATTTTTTTCCCAGCTTTTTTTAGTACATCATTGTCATGTAAACATGCCCTGAAACTCTAAACACTAAAATAAATCATTTCAATTTAGATCACAACATTAAAATGTACAGTATGATCAGTTAATATTCATTTAGATATTTGTTAAAGATTACAAGAAATTGTATTGAATTAGTGTTTTTTTTAAGATATCACAAATATCAGCCAATAACCAACATAATCCAGATATATTGCGTATCTCTAGAAAAGTCTCTGGACATGAGGACATGAGCCATTACCATAGAGACTTGTGGGGCTCTTTTCGTTTGGTTTATTTTGGACTGAAATATGATGAAATGGATTCTCTGAGCACAAGTGCAAGCAAGCTGTATTTAACGAGCAATCAGGAGTCCCAGCGGGAGAGCTGTGAATCAGGATGAAAGTGATTTCTGTTGATTGACTTCGGCGGCTCCCTATCTCTGATTGCTGAGCCCTGTTGTGAATGAAAACGTCAAATGCTGTTTTAAAGTGGAGACCGTTCGACCTCATCTCCGTTCAGTGTTTCCATTTGAGCATTTCTGCGTGAATGTTTTCCCCAGGGTCCGCAGAAATGGCATCGCATGCAAATCCAAGTGTAACAATGCCACTTAACTGTAATCAAACCCTGGAAATGACTGCAATTTGTGGTTGCGTGACCTAGCCCTCTCATCTGTAGGGATAATTAAGCACTGTGACATCACGTCTGATCGACTGCTGAGTCCGTGAACTTCTGGATGAAAAGGACTCTTGGGAGTAATAAGCACAATAAGGACTCTTTGCTCCCATGATGAGGTCAAACTTTCTAATTACCATTGCTTAAACGGGTTTTAATTTGTCTTACTACCTGCAGTTGGATGTGGCATTTTGAAACGTCTCAATAAAATGCTCCCTTCAAAAGATCCTTACAGATTAAGATTCGGCTTCCAGTGTTTCCTCTAGGATTTTTTCCATCTGTGATGGCAGGCCCATTTCCCCAGAGGGGAAGCGTTCAGCCCCTTGCCCCAGGTGTTTAAACCTCCTGTGATGATGTGGCTTTTTGGTGTGGCATGCCACCATGGCAGAATGAATGTAGCGGAAACACTGGCTTCTCACGATTAGTTGATACATTTAATTCGACGTCAGATTGTTCGGTTACCAATGCAATGGTATAGTGAGTGACAGCCCTAATCAAGATGTTTCTCTCCATTCCTCTTTCTTCAGGAAGCACATTCAGAACTGAACCACGATCAGATTCTCTGGTGGACGTGGCTTGTTTTGGTTTGGAAGGGTTATGGTGTTCAGATTGGGTCCCGGGATCATGTGAAGGAGCAAGATGCCACATGTTTATTGTCTCTAGAGCCCCTTTCACACAGAGATCCCAGAAAATACACTGGTAATGTGTCCCGGGATTGTTTGATTTTGGTTCATTCACACTGCCAGTGATTTTCTGGAATCTGTGCGTTCCCGCACATCCCGTAAAGACGCGTGACATCAGGATGTGACGTGTAATGTCTCCACAGCGTCTTAAGTTTGCTTATGATCTGCGATTTCTCTCTCGAGAAACATCACATGCTTTTTTTTTCTGAATTGATCATAAACTAGCGCATCATGTACCGTTTCACTTAAGTTGGCGAACGATCTCAGCTTAAGCGTCATCACTACAACACACGCCTTACGGCATCAGTCCTGCCTTTTTTTCACACAGGATGCATTCTGGGACTAATACCGGCAATGTAACTAGATCCCCATCCCAGGATCAATCCCAGGACTTGTTTGCGTTCACACAGAATGCACTCTAGCAATTTTATGGCAATTTTCTGGGATTAACGCTCTGTGTGAAAGGGGCTTTGATAAATATATATTTTTATGGATCCACCGAAATTTTGTTATAATTTCGGAATAATATATATGATGTATTGATATAGGCCTATTTTCTGTCCAATTTTTGTGTTACTTTAAACGAAAGTGTGGTTATTTTATTGGCGTGTATTGGTTTTGTTTTTTGGCAAAGTGCATCCAGAATAGCTGGTAATACCAGACTCTGCTACTTCACTTTGCTTCGTAGACAGAGTCTGGAATGGCATAATAGAGAAGTGTTTTCTCTCTCGCTAGGGGGCGCTTGTCTGAAGTGTAAAATCATTGGTTATCCGTAAGCCAATCAGATAAATTTATTTATGACCTATGCCGACACAGCCGCATCGAACCACAGACATCATGCATCGAACTCAAATCTATGATCGAACTTCCACTGTAAACACTTGATGATGCGAGCGAAATACTGGAGTGAACATGGCTGTAAACGATTATACGAAGTTAATCTACGCATCCACGGTACAATCAGGGCCTCTAAACTGATATTTGACAGTAGAGAGAAACAAAAAAATATTTGCAGCCAACTGTCAAAGTTAGGATTAGTTCTGTTAAGCACAGCTCTTTGTTCATCTCGAGTCAGTCGGAAATGCTGCAACTTAATTGCAAGATTACAGCATGACATGGCAATATTGAAGACCTGGAAAAGAAAGGAGACACTGACCTGTCAAAAGGCTCCCCAGTTTCTCGCTGACGATCGGTAATAGTTGATAAATTAAACTTTTCCCAAAGGGAGTAGGGCCACGACATCACCTCCATTCAAAATGTTTAATACACACTCTTCTTGTTCGGGCTTCGGGCTTTGCTAATGCCGGGAATATTTTCCACAACAGAGCGAATCGCATCCGCGTCTCCATATCCGCGGTCGTTTTCGATTTTTCCCTGACCTAATCTTAAACTCGGCGCTTAGCGTCTACGTCACGGCTTTCAGCCCGCCCTCTGTTCGTTGATTGGCTGTTTTCAGGCCGGAGGAAAACGGATGGATAGGCCGCTATCTCAGACTGAGTACAGAAGCGAAATGAAATTGAGCGGAAGTACGAAGTCTGACGTAGTCAGGCTACATCCAGAAGGCTTCGGCCCAAAATTTTACTTACAATAAAATATAAAAAAAAATTGGGATGCACTGTATTTATGAAATTATATTTATTTTATTCTCTTTTCTATTCTATTCCATTTCTCTTGTCCTTTCCCTCTCTCAAAACTCACTGGCTGTGAAGTTAAAATATCATACAGTCTCGTCTTTTGCGTGTGTGTGCGTGCGTGTGAGACAGACTGGCAGCATCTGTTGCCTGTAGAAGTGTCGTCCAGTCATAAGCAGAGACTGACACTAGCGCACACACTGGTGTCTTTGTGAAAGTGGACACTGGGATGAAAGAAAGACTTGTTGTAGTGCACATCAACGTCTATGGTGGTGTATCGTGCCCTGACCCTTTGTGAAGTTGTGGATGCCTGTATTGATAACAGCACAAGGGTTATGATATGAACGGCTGGGCTATATTATATAAGCTAACAACAGTCTGTGTGATTTCCTGCTTCAATCTGTCTCTTTTCTGCACTGATGTTTTCATTTGATTAGGTAGATGTAATTTATAATTGCCCATTCTTAGGGTTAACCCTAAGTATTAAACTTCAGCATTCAACATCAAAATTATTATTATTTTTTTTAAATTTGTTTATTGTAATTGTGATATACAGTAGTCAACATTTGAAATGGATCAACAAAACCTTTCTTCAAAATTATACATGAATTTCTGATCCACTGATTTTGATCAACTTTTTGATCCACTTTAAATGTTGACTTATGTGTATATATATATATATATATATATATATGAAAGTGAGTACACCCCTCACATTTCAGCAAACATTTTAGTATATCTTCTCAAGGGACAGTACTTTAGAAATGAAACTTGGATATATTTTATAGTCGTCAATGTGCTGCTTGTATAGCAGTATATATTTATTTACTGTCATCTGAAAATAACTCAACATACAGCCAGTATTGTCAAAATAGCTGGCAACAAAAGTGAGTACACCCTAAGTGATAATAGCTGTACGTCGTTTAACCATGCAAAGCCAAATGTCCTATCCATCATGTTCATGTTTTTGTCTGCTTGACAGGATCATACAAATTTGTGTATCTTGTATTAAAGCAGTTAAAATTTGTGCTTTGAGTACAATTCTCTCACTGACCACTGGATGTTCAACATGGCACCTCATGGCAAATAACTAAGGATTTGAGAATTAGAATTGTTGCTCTCCACAAAGATGGCCTAGGCTATAAGAAGATTGGTGACATCCTGAAACTGAGATACAGTACAGGCCAGGGTCATACAGAGGTTTTCCAAGACGGAACAGGTCTCGCAAGGGCAATTAAAAAAGTTGAGTCCTCGTGCTGTGTGTCAGGTGCAGAAGCTGGCTTAAAAAAAAGACGTATGAGTGCTGCCAGCATTGCTTTAGAGGTTGCAGAAGTGGAAGGTCAGCTTGTCAGTGCTCAGACCATACGCCGCACACTGCAAGTCGGTTAGCAGGGACCGTCATTCGAGAAGGAAGCCTCTTCTGAAGTTTGCTGAAAGCAACCTGTCCAAGAGCATGAATTACTGGAACCATGTCCTGTGGTCTGATGAGACCAAGATAAACTTGTTTGGCTCAGATGGTGTGACATCATGTGTGTTACTGTGGCGACGCCCTGGTGAGGAGTACCAAGAAAATTGTGTCTTGCCAACAGTCGAGCATGGTGGTGGTAGCATCATGGTCTGGGGCTGCATGAGTGCTGCTGGGACTGGGGTGCTTCGCTTCATTAAAGGATTAGTTCACTTTTAAAAAAACGTTTGCTGATAATTTACTCACCCCCATGTCATCCAAGATGTCCATGTCTTTCTTTCTTCAGTTGAAAAGAAATTAAGGTTTTTGATGAAAACATTCCAGGATTTTTCTCCATATAATGGACTTCAATGGGACCCAAACGGTTCAAGGTCCAAATTTCAGTGCAGCTTTAAACGACACCAGACGATGAATAAGGGTCTGATCTATCGAAACGATCGGTCATTTCAAAAATAAATAAAAGTGTAAATTTTATAAGCACAAATGCTCGCCTTGCTCTGTTCTGTGATGACTCTGTTCTGTGAGACCTTTTCAACGTAATTACGTGATGTCACGAACGCATTCTGACATTCTGATGCAGAACATGATGCCCTCCCTTCAGAAACTGGGCCGAACGGCATGATAACGATCTCAAACACACCGCCAAGATGACAACTGGCTTGCTGAGGAAGCTGAAGGTGAAGGTGATGGAGTGGCCAAGTATGTCTCCAGACCTGAACCCTATTGAGCACCTGTGGTGATCCTCAAGCGGAAGGAGGAGAGGCACCATGTGTCTAACATCCAGCAGCTTCATAATGTCATTATGGAGGAGTGGTAAGAGGGTCCCAGCAACAACCTGTGCAACTCTGGTGAACTCAATGCCTAGGAGGATTAAGGCAGTGCTAGATAACAATGGTGCTCACACTAAATATTGACACTTTGGACACAGTTTTAACATGTTCACTTAGGGTGTTCTCACTTTTGTTGCCTGCTATTTTGACAATAATGGCTGTCTGTTGAGTTATTTTCAGAGGAAATATTTACTGCAATACAAGCAGCACATTGACTACTCTAAAATATATCCAGTTTTCATTTCTATAGTATTGTCCCTTGAGATGATATACTAAAATGTTTGCTGAAATGTGAGGGGTGTACTCACTTTGGTGAGATAGTGGTGTGTGTGTGTGTGTATAGCGCGTCTTGGACAGTGAGAGCGGTGAGGAGAGTTGAAGTCAGGTCAACTTTATGGTAATAAGCAATGACGCGGTTCGGCGGCAACCAATCAGAATATAGAAGTGCCCCGTTTGAGAGGAGTCCAGAGAACGCAGTCCTGTAAACTTTGGTTCCAACCACATTAGTTCCCAAGCAAAATAGAGGAGGTTGATCATTTGAATTTGAGAAGAAGGCGCGCAACACTATTTATAGGCAAGAGTTTCGTGCTAGAACACTTCTTTTTCAGCGGGAATGCAAGTTATAATAGCACTTAACCATGAACACAAAAGCCACACCACACAAATGCCTTTTAATTTGTCTATTTCATTAGCAAACATGTCACTATAATTAAGTTCTTTCCATCAATCAATTTTCTGCAAAAATAACGATCGACATGCTTGTTTGTTTTGTGGCCTCTTTAAATACAGTTTTAAAAAAGACCACGCGTTCGATCTACAGCAGAGCGTCCACGAATCTTTCCACGGCGTCGCTGGCAGGTTGTCGAGAGCGAATTTTGCCGCTCTCGCCGGCGGCGGTGTGAACGTACGGTTAAAGTACTGCCTTGGCAGACAGTATACAAATGGCTGAGGGGTGGAAATATGCTAATATGGGACAGTCCGTCTTTTTTTTCGACAGATTTTTTTTTTTTTTTTCATTGTTTGGTGGTTGTGTCCACACACTGCAAAGACACATTTACATGCAAACACCAGTGAATTTTGCATCCGATGACCCCTTTAAGGTGACGTTTGTTTATTTGTATTTTTTGTCACCATCAACAGCAGATGATGGGCCACACACCAGATTAATCCACACGTTCAGATAATCTACTGTCTTCATCCATCACAATCCTCTCTGGATTGCATTTCCACCCCCTCTTGTCTCTATCACGCTATGAAACCTTTAGCCTGGACCCTCATGGACTCCAATGTCCCCACAGATGCGTCATCTCCATCAGTGTTCATATTCTAAACTGTTAGTCTGGCTAAGGCCTGCTATATTGACTGAAATAGAGGTGTTTGCAATGCATTGTGGGTATCCCAATGTGTCGTCTTATCTCAGACGGGGAAAGCAGCGGCTGTTGGTTAGCAGAAGGCCATGACAGCTGTGGATGAGATTATCTCTGCCACACAAAACCAAAACGCCATTACTGTTGCGCCATAGTCTGATTAAAAGCGGGGGTGAGTGCTGGTGGATGTTGACAATAGAGATTGTGTTTGTAAATGAGAGAGAAACTGTAGGCCACAGCGTTCAGTTTAGCACAAGAACGCAGTTGTGTCCACAATCTGCCAACAAAGCAAATAGTTTTCTTTCTCTCTGATTAGATGTTTCAGGTTCAACTGGATATGAAAAAATAGAGGTCTATTGTTTAAAATGAGTGTTGTGAGGGATTGAGCTCGCCCAGTTTCTCTCTAATATAGTTCTGACATCTACAACCTCATAAGGGGAGGAGTTAAGAGACAATCGAATTTGTTTAAGCTTGCATGATCATTAGCTGGGCTAGCCTGAAAATAGTGTGCCAAGAAAGGACAATTTGTAATACCATTGTTGTCAGTCAGATTATTTTATTACAAACTGAAATATGTGATTTGAATATAATTTGGACCTACAGTTTTGGAGATTTATGTTGGTAGGAGCCCAGCTTGCATGCCTTGAAATAGCTATTAGTATTATGCTAGAGGCTATTTAATTTAAATGTGCGTAACAATTGCTGCAATAAAATTGATTTATTTTACAGATTAGAAAAATAAGAAATAATCATTTGTAAAATGAATCGATATGGGAAAAAAGTATGCTTTAGTTCTGTAATTCGATTTTTATAGTATTTTTTTCAAAAATGAAGAAAGTTTAAACGGGAATAAAAAAAATAAACGGTTAATCTGGTGCGTGTGCAAACTGGGAGGGAGTCATATTTTTTTCAAAGACCGCGTAACACTAATTTTGAAATATCAGCTTTGGCGATATCTTTCAACCTCTCGTAGCCACTTGTTTTAGATTTACTGCTTCTAACAAGTGAATTGAGTTATATTTCCTTTTATTTTTCTTACTTTTTTTTCTTTGTATGGGATATTCTAGTATAGAGTAGGTTTTGTACATAATGTTAATTTCTATAAATATGATAAAAAAAGGATTTATAGCAATAGACCAAAAAACACAATAAGCCGACTTTGATGAAGATCAGGTCTTATTTAAATATGAAGATTAAGATTCACGTTCACAGATGTGTCAATCATTTTACATATTTGTAAATAAATAAATTTCTTGCAATCAAGGATAAAAGAATTAGCTGGAGTAATTGTGGAGCACATCAGAAATAGATGTTCATCAACTGAGCTCAACGAGCTCCACTGATTATAATCGCCACTGTCATTTTGATCTGATGCAATATAGAGTGTGTGTGTGTGTGTGTGTGTGTTTAGAGACGTACAAATAATTATTGACTATTTGAAATATAGCTATTTAAAAAACGCATGCATTTCGCTAAACGCTTGTGTTTTGTAGTGTAATTGGGAAGTTGTTCTTTTACTTTTGCACTGCTATGATATATTTATACGATCAAGTTGTTTCTGCTACCGGTTCAGCAGAAATTTTAATGTGCGAGTCTGCAAGATAAACATCTCTCCACATTTCACATTTAAAATAGCACTTTATTATGAAAAATTGTGTGCAGAATTTTGAAGCATTATAAACCATTGCATTTAATAATCATCATAATGACTTTGACAGAATAATTTTATACTAAATGTTATATGAATATGCTTTCTGACATTTCATGGAGTTTCAGGGTCGTGATTTTTTTAATTTGGCCATTTGTTTGGTGTTTGTAAAGATCAGTTTTTGTGTTGCTGTCCTGTCCAGTGCGTTCTGGTAACAGTTTTTGTTGAGGTCTTGTAACGGATATACTCGCAATCTGAGGTTAGTCAACCTTTAATCAGAAAATGTCAAGCAAATGTTGAAGCTGCTTGGAGCTTAAAGGCAGTTATGCAAGAACACTTCTTAAACAGTTCCCCTAATGCACTTTTTGGGTTACTTTCATTTCCTCTCTGCGATCGTTCCCTTCACACAAGAGAATGGGGCCACTTCCCTGAAGCTTGTTGGCTTGATGATCTTGTTCACTCAAAATCTCCCATCTCGTCGTTACACTTGGCTCGTTACAACCTTTACCCAGCCTTTCTTAATCTTGTGCACTTCCCATGTCTTCATGTTTATAGACTGCCACTTGTCTTATTTTACAGACCTGCTCTTCACGAGAGTCTCATATCACTGTCTGTTCAATGTATCAGATCCAACTTTAAATCTGGATTATTTCATGTGCATGCCATTTTTTAAATTTTGCTTGTCTGTTTCTGAAATCACCCCCTATAACCTTAAATAAGGCACTATTTGAGGGGACAGACATTTGTAGTGGTATCCGAACATTATAGAGTGCACTCATTCAATCCCATAATGCACCGCAATAACGAGTGTATAACTGATGTACGCTCAGTGGCTAGAGAATACCCATAATGCTCTGTGAGAGTCGCGTGTCCAATGAATTCCTGCGTCTAACCAGAAGATTGCGCCCGCAGCTGAGTCATCCATCCATTTTCAAACCGCTGGTCCAATGTGGCAACAGCTTAATATCACGCAGGTATTAATTAATTTTTAGTTGATTATTAGATGTTTAATTAAGGTTTCTACATGCTAGTTTCCATGACAGAGTTTAAGATCAATCTTTTAATTACTACTGGAGCTAGTTTGCTGAGTTTCAAATGATTATTAAACCGTAAGCTCAAACTATGCAAAAGCAGCAGCCCTTCTGAACTCTGCGTCTGAATTCACTCACTCGTTTTCATTTACTCTTTCAAGTGGACTATATCAGTGAATGTAGGTAATGGTGAATGAGGTTATAGGGGGAGATGTCAAACACAGCCAAAGATTGTGTTATTGGATGTTAAAGTAATAATTTCTGCTCACAATTTCGACTTGTTTGGATTTTCAACCTTTTTGCTTTTTTTTTTTTTGGTGGCTAAAATGTCTTAGCCTGGCTCCGCCCTCCTACGCACTTCTTTTGTAGGACGAATCAGCGAATAGAGGGAGTGGCTGAGAACGATGACGTTGATGTAGCGCGTCAGTTTGAGTTCAGTAATGGCAACGGAGAAAGACGTGAGAAAAGCTATTCGGTTTGTTGTTGGAAAACTGCCGAATATGCAGAATTTAAAGCCGGAGCAAGAACAATGTTTGCTAAGTTTTGTTGCTGGCCATGATGTTGTGGCCCTCCTCCCCACGGGATTCGGGAAGAGTTTGATTTTCCAGCTCACTCCGCTAGTGGTGAATGAGTTAGCTAAGGCGAACGATAGGGATGCAAAGCCGATAGTTGTTATCGTCTCCCCTCTTGTTGCACTAATGGAGGACCAAGTGAAGGAGGCAGAAAAGTTAGGAGTTCGTGCTGGGCAGCTCGGCGTGCACGATGACCGTGACATTTTGGACGGACGATTTAGCCTGGTGTTCGGAAGCCCCGAGTCCTAGCTGCTAAACTGTTGTTGAAGATGCACTCAGGAGTCATGTCAGTATCACAAGAATCACTAAATTTACTGTTCAGAATTTGAGCTAAATAGGACACTTTGAGCCCCTTTGTGTATTTGTGCAGGACCATGGTTGGTGTGTCAGTTTTACATGTTGTAAATCATAAAAATTTGTTGTATTTTTTTTTTATAAAAATGTGAAAACACATACTTTGAAGACCATAATTTGAGTTTCAGTTTTAGATGGCAATAGTTAGTTTGTTTTAATAAAAAAACTAAATGTCATACATAAAAATGTACAAACACATACTTTGAAGACCATAATTAATTAAGGAACAATAAGACATAATATGAAAAATTGTTGTTTATTACACATCTGCAGATAGAGACAGATCATTCACTGTACAGCATTTGCGGCAGATGAAACGACCGCAGCGGTGTATTATTTTTAATGATTAGACCCAGCTTCGACCGTTGAATGAATACATCACTGTCCTTAGTGTCAAATATACATTTTGAATTAATAATTGTTCCTAGATTAACAAAATCCTGCAGCTCTCGTTGACAGACATCCTATTGTAAACATAATCCTCTGATCATTCGGACTTGTTTCCGACCGGTTTCGGCGCATGACATACGTCAGGACTACACGTTAGCGATTGGCTATGACAGATCCTGAGTGACTTTGGGCAGATCCAATAGTTTTGAACTTGAACAGAGAACCCGCCTACAAGGAAGTAAACGTTTCTCAATGGAGCGAGCCCAGACTCTCTGTACAAATGAAATGTACGAGAGTCTGGTTGAACCAGGCTAAAAATGTCTATCTCTATTCTCACTTTTTTCATGCATTTGTTTAATCATGCATTAATTTATCCATTTATTTCTTTATTCATGCATTTGTTTATGCATTCATTTATGCAATTATTTTTTTATTTGTGCATGCATTTACTTATTTAAAACCCCCTCCTGCAATTCTCAGCCTATTAAAACGTTGAATTTATCATTATCCAGAAAATGTAAATAATGTAATTAAAAAAATGATTATAGGCTGCAGTATGACTTTGAACAGGCTTCGTGAGATTCACTCTCTACATGGCCTTTCGTGTCGATGAAGCGGTATGTGTGGTTGGGTAAATGATCAGACCCGAACTAGATGCAGACACTTAGCGAGATCTCTTCCTCTCTAAATAAATGATGGCCATCTGTAGCTTTCACTCCAGATTGAAGCCGGCGAGTGGATGGTGTCAATCTCATTGTTGTCTTTTGGGTTTAGCAGAGAGCTGTTAGCACCCTATAATATTTGAAGTATGCATCAGGGAGAGGACTGCACAATCAATTCTCTCTGTATTTCTCTTTGTGGGTTTCTTTGCTCTGTTGCTGCACTGAAATCCACCCAACATGTCCTCCTACACTTCTGACTGGGCACCCACTTAATTCCAGTTATGAACAAAGCAAATTGTACGTGTGAGTCAAAAAAAGACAATCAGGGTTTCCAAAAATGGGAAGAGTACGTTTAGAAGTTGTCTGTTGTTTCTGTTTTTTATGTTAAGACTATTGCGTAAATTATGGCCAGAGATTGCATTAGCTGGAAATGTTGTCATAGACAATTTTAAACCACCTTTAAAGATGTAAATCAAAAGTCAGTCAATTTTCAGTCAAAAATGTAGATTGTATGTATGTATTAACAACATGCATCATGAAAACTGGTTTATTTCTAAACATAAACTACTCGCAGGTTTGAGTACATCTATAATTTGGCCTGCATTGTGACTTTAGTTAGTTATAGTTGGATTGTGGATGGCTGTAGTTCTCATGTGCATTGTTCACTAGTGAAATTCAAAGTAAAAGTGAACAACGAAGGTGCTAACCAGGTGTTAAAACCAAATATGAAATCCACCTTCATGGTTTTCTGTTTTCATTTCTAGCCATTTCAATTGGAAATGGGCATCAGGTTGGACGTTTAGTGGATGTTCTCACATTCTTTAATTGTTCCCAAACCATTTTTGGTCAATGGTCCATCCCTAGTTGACAGGCTTTCTCTTCTCTTCTCTTCCTTTGGTTGTCTCCCCATCATTTTTTTTTTTTTTTTGCGGCGGAAGGATGTTGCACGCTCTGTTTCCTCCAAACCACAGTTTTGAGTATTTTCTCTGGTAGATATTTGGTCCTCCACCTTCGCTCTGAATGCTATCGAAAAGGACATTGGCCAATGCAGAGAATCTGAATACAGGGACCATGCTTTCCCTTTGAAATTTGTATCAGTATCTATCTGTCCATATTAGACATATCTAATATTTAATTGTCATATTTTTAGACATTTGGTTTTAAGATCTTGGTTTGTTTTTATCTTAAAGGGATAGTGTTTGATTACAGCAAGAATTGAGTGTTTTTTTGCCCATCTGGACGACTTATTGCTCTTAGTGGAATTTATTTAGGATTAATAGTTTCCGACGGCATCATTTCTAACACTTTTTTTTATTGCTAGCATCTGCGCTCAGCTGCTGGCGTTCTTATCACTGTCAAAATAAAAGCCGCTCCCGACACTTATCAGCTAAACAGAAAAACCTACCGGTGCCTAAATTAAAAATTTCCAAATATCGGCCGATATATCATAGCGTATAATAATTTTAATTTCTATAAATATGCCAAAAAAGAGAGATGATTTCTACTAATAGATCAAAAAACAGCTGACTTTGATAATGGCCAGATCTTATTGAAATGAATGTCACATTCACAGATGTATCAATCAATCTGTTGACATATTTATAAATAATAAATGAATTTCTGGCAATTAAGCTGTGCAACACGTCAAAAATAGAAATGTGATGTCACAACGAGTTCCACAAGATGTATCTTTCCAGATAATATTTAATTTGTCATATTTTTTTTTTTTTTTTTTTGTTTTATGATATGTTTTTATTTGCTGCTAACTTATAGGGATGGTGTTTGATAACAGCAAAAGTTTAAACCTTTTTTTATGGTTTTCCCATTTTGGGGTCTTATTGCTTTCATTGGACAGAATTAATAGTTTCCAACAGCATCATTTATAGACATTAACATACATAATCAAATTTCGTCATTTGGAATTGATTTAATAAGAGTGGTGGATCTCTGAAACCTAAACTGATAAATCTGAGTTGATACATTTAGCGTCCAATCAGATTAAAAGTAAACGATCACCACACACATTTCTGTTTTTTATTTTCATACATACACTGATGCTAAAATAAGATATATTACCAGAATGTAGATGGTTTGAACTGGGAGTTAGCATGACTACTCTAGCGTTGCACTTTCACACAGATGTTTAACTGATCTATTGCTGGTTTGATGTTTGGCTGCTTTGATAGTGGTCTTGACCACAGTGACTCACATGCTTGTGATAATTCAGCAGGTTTTTTTTTTTTAAACCCTTTTATATGCCTGATAGCATAATGCTGTATGCAAACTATGGCGTAATGTACAATTACGCTGGATAATCGTGAATCATGTTTATATCAGTATTAATCGTCTTCTCTTTTATTCGCAGGTATTAAATGAAGAGTGTGATCAGAACTGGTACAAGGCAGAACTAAACGGCAAAGATGGTTTCATTCCTAAAAACTACATTGAGATGAAGGCGCATCCGTGAGTATAAGTTCCTTCCGCCACCTACACTTTCAAACCACTCTGAGATCATTCACAGCTTTAAAGATAAAGTGTCACCAAATGAAATGACACGAATAGTTCCTCTTTTTCCACATTAAGAAAAGCTTAATTCTGAATCATTTTTATTTTAGAATTGAAGGTTTAAGGAACCGTGCTGAACTTTTGTGAATTTGCACAGGAGTCATTTTCTCTGGTATTCAGCCCAAGTTTCAGGAATTCAGGGAGTTGACTTCTCTGACATTACTTCAATTCACTAATCTGAGAGAAACTCTGGTGTGTTTCTGTTCATTGCAGACATCTGTTTGACGAATCTGCATGTATTATTGAGGTGATTTGCTGTAATTATTTTTTAACAGCTGTGTACACAGCTCTGCTCAGAGGAGTGGGGGTCTCCAGTATGCGTCACGAGTTTAAACTGCCATCAGAAAACATGCTCAGAGTGAAAGACTGATGAACCCCAATAGTAGATGTTGTTCGTTTATTATAGACGGTTACATCGGACGCACGCGCGTAACCAGAGTTACGAGCTGGCCCGAAGTTAACTTCCGGTCTGTATTTGGGGGAGTGAAAGCATCTGACCCGCCTCGATTTCCCCATAAACGACACAGGTATTTCCATCCGTGTGTGTTAGATTTTTTTTTACTTTTCCGGAATGAAAATAGTTATGGCATCCAAGCTGCGATTTGCCTTGAACGCCTCCCCCTTGTGTACACGCATTAGTGTGTCACATTTAAGTTTGGCCAAGTAACGTCTGTTTTCTTCTATTAGTCCCAAATAATACTGACTAGACATACTTGCTAACTAATGTAATTTGCGTGTTTCTACAGATGAACTCTGTTGTTATTGATTCAACCGGAAGTTAAGTTTGGACCACAAACGTTTGTTTATGTTGTTGCCGTTAAAACCGTCTATATCATTTAGAATTTACATCTTGATATTTATGTATTAGAATAGCTTAAAATAACACGCATGCTGGTGAATCATAGTTTTGAACGATTCATTAAAATGGTTCAAAATAATTGATTCCTAGAACCGAACTAAACACTGATTGGTTTTCAATTCTGAAAGTGTCAGTTTCACAATATACCAACAGACTTGACAAGTGGATGTTGCACCTCTTATGTTTTCAAATATTTGTAAATCTCAATCAATCTATTTTAATTCAGAAGTTGTTGTAAATATATATACACAACTTGTTTAAAAGTTTGGGGAAATACCGTAAAAGCAGTAATATTGTGAAATATTATTGCAATTTTAAATAATTGGTTTTGGTTTCATATATTTTTACATTTCTTAAATTATCCATTTAAAAGAACTGCATTCATTTGAAATATAAATCTTTTGTAACATTTTAGTCAACACATGAATAAAAGTATTCATTTTTTCCCAAAAAATAAATAGAAATTAAGAGCTCAAATTTTAAACGGCATTGTATAAGAAACTACAGATAAAAACCCGTTAATCACTGCAATATTTATGTTTGCTTAATTTTATATTGACAAAATCATTGTGCATTATTGCTATCAAAATAATTAATTACGATTTAATCGCATCTAGCAAAAAATATTTGTATATAATTTTTTTTATATATATATATATGTGTATATTAGATGCACTGTACACAATACACAAAACTGACGGTCGGTTCTTCCCACGGTTTTGACGGTTCGGTGGGGTGGGGTTAAGAAAGCTAAAATTGCTTTTTTTTAATTTATTTTTTAACAGTGGTTTAATGAAAAAAGTGTGTCTTTAAATTAATTCAATTACAATTAAACGTTTCACAAGGATTAAAAAAAAGACGCTAATGCTGTAAACTATATAGGGAGCCGCACATTACTGTAACATTAAAGGTTAACAACAGAGCCTAGACTTTTAGCCTAAAATCAGGTGCTATTTATTTTTTAGATATAATAATCAACACATTGCATGAAAACATGTAAACTGAACATAAGGCAGTTTTTGCATTAACTTATGTTTTTACTCTAATTTGTTATTGAAATATAATAATTTATTATTACAGATGCTGTCATTTTCATGAAAGATATTTTAAACATACATTAAATAATCATGATATCATTAACAGGTTAAGTAAAATATAATATAGGCTAACATAGTGCATTTATTTAGTGCAAGAGTTCATTTCTCTGAACCAAAGTTGTGGACACTGAATCACTTTCCTGCTGAGGTAAATAATGCTAGTGAAAACAAAGCTATGCTGTTTCATTGACGTCTTTCCGCTGCTGAAACACTGAGTGATTACACGAGTTATGATGCCTTTCAGTCAGTATACTGTATCTTTCAACATACCTTCAGGTGTCCATTCATGTTTATTCTGTAACTGAGGAAGAGATGATGCGTTTACTCGCGCTCTGTGCTGCCGCTTGAAATGAGGAGCTAGTACAGTGATCTGTCACGCCACATCAAAGAGCGCCAAAACGACATTTATTGTTTGAATTTCGTGATCAAATAGAATTTAAAAGATTACACCTTGCTTATTATCGAAAGTAACAAAACACGGAGCTTGCTATTATATGGTGTTAATGGTGGTTAGGCTACAAAACTGAATTAGTTGTGTACACATAAGACATGAGGTGCAATGAGCCGGGCTGGGCGATGGGCGGGGCCGGGGTAGCAGGAGGCGGGGCGTGTTCGGTACGCCATGAGAGTATCACGATACGTATCGTGGGTTCTGTATCGTGGTTTTTCGGTTCAGTTCGAATATCTCTACACTCCTAGTGTGTGTATGTATGTATATATATATATATATATATATATATATATATATATATATATATATATATATATATTAGGGCTGTAGCTATCGATTCTTTTTGTAATCGATTAATCTAGCACTTAATCGATCGATTAATCGAGTAATCGGATAATTTTTTTTGTTTTTTTTTAAACAACCAAAACAAATAATGCATAACGAAAATGATGTAGCTGTAAAATGATCAAGCATTTGGCTTTTATTTCTCCAAAAAAAAACTGGTATTTATTCCAACTCCAACATTAGGCTCCAAAACTAAGCCTATTTATTGCAATTTTTACCCATTTAGTATAAGTGCCAACAATGTTCTATGCTCAATTACTTTGGTAGTCGATTAAAATGTCTCCACCCCAAAAGTACGAGTTGATTTGGAGAAGCAGGCTGGGGAATTTCATTTTTTGTTGTTGTCTGTAACTATTTGGAAGACGTCACGTGACATACAAAAAAGGTCTCGCAAAGACTGCAATACAATATTTGTTCCTCCATCATGTCGCGGTGTATACAGTGAATGCATGCTGAAATTATTGTTGCGTGGCTACATAGAAGTTTAAGCATATGTGATGCATTGCCGCAATTGATCTGACTGGCGCGTCAGAGAGACGAGGGTGCATGCGTGTGTGTGTGTGTGTGTGTGTGTGTGTGTGTGTGTGTGTGTGTGAGCGTGAAGGGGTTTACACATTTATTTACGCGAGTAGATTACATACAAAGTCAATGCAAAGACGCGAATAGACGCATCATTCGCGCCGGGCGTCACGCGAACGTCTTCCGCGCACGTTGAACATTTTTAACTCGAGCGAATGTTTAAGCGTCTAACTAGACGCGATAGACGCGTATTTGACGCTCTACTCGCGTTCGGTTTGAACACACCATCAAGTTACCTTGTTTCAGCGACGTTTGGTGAGAGCATGGAGTGGATGTTTTCGGTTCAGATGCTGATTCATTGCAGTCCTACTGTTGTGGTAAGCCAGTTCTACTTTGCAGTAGACACATTGCACCTTGTTCTCTTCCTTTTTAAGTATGTAATGATCCCAAACTTTAGACATTCTCTGCCGTTTATGGACATCTTTACTCTCCGCCATCGCGCCAAATAAATTCAAATTGTATCACGCGCTATAGATCCGCGTATAGTGCGCGTCATAGGAATTTAACGAGGCTTCGAGGAAGAGTTTTTGCCTCGAGGAATTTTTGTGATCGAGTAACTCGAGGAATCGTTTCAGCCTTAATATATATATATATATATATATATATATATATATATTAATTGTGTATATGTGTAAGGCCTTGGCTGTTGCTTTGCGGAATTAATAAATTAATATTTTAACCAATTCAACTAAAATAACTTGAATTGAATTAAAGGCTTCTGTGTTCAACAGCACATAAAGGCATTAGACTTGTACATTTAAAAGAAACTCTATAGTCCATCGGCCTTGAGAGTGAGACTAATAATATGTGAGCTCTAATCTGAATCAACACAGATTGTCAGGTCTGTTTACTTTTCCAAATTCCTCCTTGTGCATTTTTGCAGAGTTTCTTCTTTTTTGTCGGTGATCTGCCTGATGATTTTCGTGGGAGTGCTTTGTTGCCCTTTTGATACCAATCAGCTTGATTGAACTCAAAGTCTTTGTACATGTACATGATCCGGTTTGTTCCTCCCACTCTCTTCCTCATTCGACTCAATGTTTCTCTCTCGCTTGAATGAATGAATGATTGACTAATATTTGCCTGAGAAAGAGAATTGAAATCCTTGTAATGACACAATGAGACGCTGAACAGGATCCTCCGATCAAAGACCTTATTCCCCTCTCTCTGAATCTGAAATGGAAATTAAACAACAGTTAGCCGCCATGATGCCAGAGTGTTGTAATGAAGGGCTTCCTCTCTTTAATAGATAATTAAATATTGATCATTTTGCATCAGTGGTGTCATCAGTCGCAGAAAGGGTTTTTATTTACGCTTTTTGACATCCCAGAAATCACAGCACCGACTCTTTTTAATATCCTAGGACAGCTATACAAGATTGGCCAGGTTTATGGGAAGGGGAGGCGGATGTTTCTTATCAGGACAGGCATGTAAATGTACGTGTTTGAGCGGAGAGAGACACGGCGTGCAGACGGTGGTTGAGTGGAATTTGCCCTAGAGTGCTTTCATGTCACTTCCTGGTCACATGCTCTGTGTTTGTGTGTCTGTGCCGTCCACATCAAAGCGGCAGGAAAGATTCGCCAGGTACAGCGGAGACAGCCAGTTGTTTTTATGAATAGCCTTAAGTAACACCCCCTGGGAGCGTGTTATGTTTTTATTTGTTACATTTAAAAAACAAATTATGTTTGTTTTTTCAAGTATAGAGAATATATTCATTCTAATATATATTCATTGTAATCTGTTACACTGTCCACTTGTACAATTAATTTAATTTACATTTAAATTGTATGTTATATTTTATAATTATTATATGTATTCCAAGCTTTGGCAATATTGTAATATATACAGTCATGTCAATAAGCAATTTGAATTGAATATATTCAAATCATATTTATTCACTACATATTTGATTTGAATAAAAATAAGTTGTCACAATAAAGGTGTGAGGGTTGGTAGAGGAGAGAAGAGAAGAGAGAGAGAGAGAGAGAGAGAGAGAGAGAGAGAGAGAGAGAGAGAGAGAGAGAGAGAGAGAGAGAGAGAGAGAGAGAGAGAGAGAGAGAGAGAGAGAGAGAGAGAGAGAGAGAGAGAGAGAGAGAGGAGAGAGAGAGAGAGAGAGAGAGAGAGAGAGAGAGAGAGAATGGAGAAATATAAAACTACTCATTTACAAATATTGATTATGTATAAAAATAATTTAAAGTTTATTGAATAGTATGCATATATACACACACATTACAGTATATTGAGAACATAGGGAGTTCGACAATTGCGTCATTTGAATGGGCGGAGCTAAAGTGATATTTTGCCACGGTTTGCTTTTTTTCTCAACTCATCCCAGCTTTATTTATATAGCACCACTAAAAACAACAATTTTTGACCAATGTGCTGTACACTATATCAAATATCATCAATATTTAACACCATGTACAACATAATTTACAGAACCGAACACCAAACAGACCAAACACAGCACAAATCAACTAAAAAAATCAAGAAAAAAGAGAGGTTTTAAGTTTTGCTTTAACAACGGCAAAAGCTTAATCTCCTCTCGAGTTCAGTCTAGCCCTGAGGAACATTTAACAGTGTCTTGTTGGATGACCTAAAAGACCTTCCAGGATTGTGAACGGATAATAAATGAGAAATATATACGGGAGCTAATCCATTTACGGGTTTAAAAACCAGCAACAAGACTTTAAAATCAATTCTGTAAAGATTTGTGTGCCAATGCGGAGATATCAGAACTGGAGTAATGTGCTCTCGTTTATGCACACTAGTAAGGAGCCTAGCAGCTGCATTTTGTACTATTTGCAGAGTGTTAAGAGATGCTTGGTTAATACCCATATAAAGGGAATTGCAATAGTCAAGCCTTGTTGAAATAAAAGCATGAATCACCCTTTCAAAGTCCTTTAAAAGGAAGAAATTATTTTACTTTAGCTAGAACTTTGAGATGATCAGTTTGTCAAATCTGAGAGCACTATCGAAAAACACGCCCAAATTCTTCACTAGTGGTTTTTGACTCTCTGGTGTGATTTTCTGCACAGCATCATGGGTAATGTAGTTTTTCGCCAGGAATTCCATTGTTTAAAAAATGTAAAAATAAGCTGAAGTAATGCAGGCTGACGGATTCATCAGAAGCAAATACCATCGATTTGATCGACCAACAGCCTCGTAGCTCACAGTAGGTCTGTCTTTAAAGGTTGATTAAGTTAATATCAAAGTCAATTTCCCTATGGAGAAAATTAATGGAGTTTTTACTTCAAGTACCTGACTGTTGCACTCAATAGTCTGTTCAGTGTGATGCAGTATCTTCCCCTAATATTATTTCACAATCCATAACTTCTGAATCAACTGGAAAATTTGTCCTTTTTTTTCATCAGTAATTATGGCATTGGAACTCGTTAATGAAACAAGCTACACTGCAAATAAATTGAAAGGCGTTTTTACATTTAAATCTTGTCTAATTAAAATATAACCGTTTTCATTTTAAAATATGTATGCGTTTATACATAATTATATTTATCTTATGTATTTTTAATCCACTGAATTTTATTTTTTGATTGACATCTTTTGAATGATCAGTAATTATAGCATTGAACCTTATTAATGAAACCTAAGCATTTTTATTATTAGTATTACTGGCATTGAAATGTGGCATGTACTCCATCTAAGGTCTGTAAATGCAGTGATGACATTGGAAATAATTTATAATACCACACAGTAATTGCACTTTGGATTTGTTTTCTGTTTCTTGTCTCTCCAGTAACTAAAAGCATTTGGTCGTCAGGTTTGCTAAACTCAGTTCACATGACTTTGCCGCACACATGCACAAACACAGCAAGTCTTATTGAAATTTGAGTTCATTCAGTAAGGACATATAGAATTGGATGGTTTATAAACTGCCTTGTACAAGAAAGACCAGCTTTATTCTAGAAGAAACCCACAGGCAGACCACATCTGCATGTTTTTTGTTCACACACACACACTCTATGCTGATCATTGTGGTATGTTGATCTTCTAAACCCTGCTGATTTTCTTCTCAGCTGATTTTTCTCTGTGCATGCCTGTCTTTTTGTGAAATAATCCTCCTTTCTATTCATCCACACTTCCGTGTAAAT
The DNA here is from genome assembly GCA_036326025.1 of Chrosomus eos. Classification (NCBI taxonomy): domain Eukaryota; kingdom Metazoa; phylum Chordata; class Actinopteri; order Cypriniformes; family Leuciscidae; genus Chrosomus; species Chrosomus eos. The sequence continues at coordinate 15,222,156 of CM070821.1, forward strand.
CAGTGAAATTCATCTGATCTCTCTCTTCAACATCTCTCTTTCCACCTCTTCTGTTTTCAGTTCTCTCAACAACCATTTCTTTGTTCCGATATAATGGTAACGTTTATATTTGGTGGTTCAGGTGGTTCTTCGGGAGAATTCCACGGGCCAGAGCGGAGGAGATCCTAAACAAACAGAGGCACGACGGAGCCTTCCTCATTAGAGAGAGCGAGAGTGCGCCTGGAGACTTCTCACTGTCTGTCAAGTACGTCGACACACAAACACAGCCTCAAATCCACCTCTCATTATTCCCAGCTCTACAGGTTTAATCAAGTGATACCTGAGATCAAATTTGCGGAGCTAGAAGTGTTTGTCTCAGGCTTCCTAAATGTTCTGTTGTTGGCTATATCAATGAACACAGAACATGTTTTCCATTCCACCGTGCTACTTTTCCATTGCTTTTCTACGTAAACTCTCTAGACAGACGTGTTTGACGGGGTGCTTGTGTCTCTTATCTTTTACAATGTTTCGCACTGGAAACGCTGTTATAAAAATGCAGCGCTCCAGTTAAAAGAAGTCTAACTTTTTTTGAAAAACATGTCTCGGCGCCTTGCGTTTGAACGGCCCCAAATGGGGAGAAAAAGACAAGGTCTGTCTAGCGTGAGTTTACATAGAAAACAATGGAAGAGCAGTGCAGTAGAATGCAAAAACGTGTTCTGTGGAAATAGCACCATACTGTTTTTCCTGTTTTGTTGTTGCCAGAATGGCACGAGGAGAAAAGGCGCAGCCTTCTTCAAGAAAGGGGGGGGGGGGCTTCAAAAAACATTTTTAAATTGTAATATTTTACAGTATTACAATTTGAGTACTTTTTTGTATTTTTGATTATAAATTAAATGCAGCCTTGGTGAGCAAAAGACACTTCGGTAACACTTTACTTGAAGGGGTGTGCACAAGACTAACATGACACCTTCATAATCATGATATGACACATGTTATGAATATGAAGGAAGTTTTATGCATGTTTGTGACAAGTGTCATTCGCTCAATTATGACATTTTTAATGCAAATTTGACATTGTTTGAGATGTCTTTGTTATGACACCTTGACAGATACCAATACATCATAACCTGCAGTGTCTTTGTCATGACAACTTGACATTACTAAGACAACACAACCTATCATAAACAGACATAGCAGATTAATTATCAAACTTCAGAAACATTACATTAAACTGTCAGGTGGTTGGTTTTGACATTGGCTGTCATGAAGCCATTATAACTTTTTAATGACAAATTCAATTTGTACCTCTGTAGTTGAGGTCACGAAAAATATTAATGACAGTTATAATGGACCTCATGACAGCCAATGTCAAAACCAACCACACGACAGTTTAACTTAATTTAATGTCAAGTTGTCATGACAAAGACACTGACAATGCACACCCCTTCAAGTAAAGTGTTACTGATACTTCTTTCAAAAGCATTAAAACAATCTTCTGACCTCAAACTTTTGAACGGTAGTGTAGATGTAAAGACATGTAGCTGAATGTCATCATGTGAATGTGAGTCACGGCGGTTCATGTCTCAGTCAGGCCGATCTCTTTGATATACATCAGGGCAATTACCCATTTGATCCCGGCTATCGTGCCCGTCTCGCCTGTGTTTGCATACACGTGTTAATATGCATTCTGACCTCGGTTCACTTATGTAACTTTATTTATGGTTCATGGCACACAAAAGAGTGCATTATGTTATTCTCATTGGTATCAATTGTGTAAGTGTTGTCTTTCTTTTTGTTTAAGGTTTGGTAATGATGTACAGCATTTCAAAGTGCTGCGTGACGGAGCTGGAAAGTACTTCCTTTGGGTCGTGAAGTTTAACTCTCTAAATGAGCTGGTGGACTATCACCGCACCACTTCCGTTTCCAGAAACCAACAGATCTTTTTACGAGACATCGAGCAGGTGCCTCAGGTCTGTATGACAGTTTTTACCTCTTTAATCCTTAGTCTTTGTCAATGACTGTTTTTACTTCTGTAATGCAACACTTTTTCAAGTAAAATCTGTGGATCAGGGAACGTTGTTTTCTTTGGAATAACCTGCAGTAAATAATCGTTTACAATAACATTAGGGAATGCTGTACACACTAAATGAAGACAATTATTGAATAATAAAAAAATCTGAAAGGTAGGAAAACACCACACCAAGGCTTTTGGTAATATTTTTAAGAGATGAGAATGAGATAAAGGTTATGTTTAAACTGTCAGTCCAAATCCGATTATATGTGTATTCGTTTGGAATCTGATCTAAATTGTTGACTGTCCACACTGCATATCGCAACTGTTCAGCTGCCGCTCTTTGCAACAACACAACCTTGTTTCTGCAGCGAAACTAGTGATCGACCGATAATTGGTTTTACCAATGTTTTTGCCTATATTTAAGCATTTTTCCATAGTCGAATGTCCGTTTTGTTATATCGGGTTCACTGATAAATGGCTCCATCTTGTGGGCGTTTAAAAAAATTGTGTGCAAGACTGCCATTAAAGCACTGCGTTTGAGGGGAGATGAGTGTTCAAAGGTAAAATAACTACCTTTTTTTTTTAAATGACAGCCATTAATACACAAATGAGATTTGTTAGTCAAATTACCTTTTATTTCTATAGCGCTTTATACAATACAGATTATACAGATACAGCTTTACAGTAATAAACAGGGAAATAGTGATTCAATAATGCAAACAGAATTCAATTATGCTGTAATACAGCTCTAAAAAGACAATAGTAAACATTCATTGTTCAGTTGAAATCAGTTAATTTTAAAGTTAATCAATTATGAAATCAGTTCAATTCGCTATAAAGCAGCGCTGGATGAAACAGTGATGTCATCATCCAGCTCAGTTAAATTCTCATTCAATAGTTTCAGTGCAGTCAAATCAGTAATATTGTTGTATATTAAGTATTAAGTAATATTAAGTATCCCCAACTAGGCAAGCCAGAGGCAACAATGGCAAGGAAATTGATAAAAAAAAACATTGGGAGTAACCAGGCTTTCTCAGGCAGTTTTCCTCTGGCCAACGAACGAACATGGTGTGATTATGATTCAGGCAGCATTACAGGTCAGAAGTCAGATTGTGGTTTGGTAGGTAGCATTCAAAACATTTCATCCAATTCCGTCTGCTTGAAGATCGGATTGGTGATAAATGCTGGTATGGAGACGAAACTATGGGTCTTTGCAGAGGCTGTGGCGATGGCTGTCGTGTTGACGAGGTCTTCACAGGGGATTGTCTTGTAGACACCGTCTCTGCTGACATACAGGGCTGCATTTTGGTTGTGTTTAGGTGCAGGTCCACCATCTGATCTAGATATGGACCAGGGGGCTGTTCCATAAATGAAGCTTAGAAAAGCGGGGATTAAACTCCAAAACCGGACTTGAATGAGCCTAACAAATAAGTTGGGGCTAAAGTGGTTCCATAAAAGGTAATTGAAGTTCACGCAATCTCACTAATTTGAGCCAGGTTTATCTAGTCTAGATAATTGCGTGTGCACGCGTTTCTGAAGCAGCCCTAGAGGTCGATCGTGGATCAAATCGATCCACCATCAAACAGCATATATTTTGTGCTGTTTTATGCGTTTGTGACATGTTTTTCCCCCTCAGTGCAAAAATGACATTTTACAGTTATATTCTCCCTCTGTAAATGTTAGAAAAGTCGTGCAAATGTATCCATTTTGCTGCTAATCTTCATATTGAACGAGCGCTGCTGCGCGCATGCGCGCTAAATAGGAGCCCAATAATTCGGACTAAAATATACATTTTGCTTGGAAAATTAATATGCGATATTTTATAACACTAGATATATCTTCTAATTATAATAATTTCTCTTTAGGATGTTGGATAAGTTGCAGTGAACTTCTAGCTCATTACACTCATATATTTTATACTTCTAATTTAAAAAAAGAAATTGAACAGAAGTAGCCTAATTTAGGGAAGTTTTTTTTTAAGAAACTAAATATATAAAGATACAAAATATAGTTTTGGGTATAGGACCTATGCTACTTTATAAAGATGATGTATACTTATTTAGAATGCTGAGAATTACAGCTTTTAATGCAATAATTTTTTTGAGAAAGCAAGAATTCCCTGTTTTAAATGAGTGATTTAGTTTCTAAAGTACATTATGGAGAGGATAACATTAAATTAAGAACAAATGTATACATTTTGAAAAGATATGTGCAACTCTAAAATCAAAGAATATTCCATAAAATAAAGGAATATATATTGGCCTACATTAACTACATTTTTATGTAACCTTCCCTTTTTTAGTTATTTGTTATTTTATTTATATACTTATTTAATATTGAATATTTGATATTTAAATAATATTACTTGAATAACTATTAGGAATTATGTGTCATTCCTTATAAGAGTTTGATATATGTGAATGTTATATTTTTATTAATATTTATTTATTGTTTTATTTATATGTATGTGTTGGTAATCAGGGTGGGAAATTAACTTTTTTGCCCACCAGCCACAGTGGCTGGTGGATGCCCAATTTTACCAGCCACTTATATTTTTTACCAGCCACTTTTCCCGGAATTCAAATTTACAAAGTATTATTATACACAGTAAGTACAGTGCATGGACTGTTCGACGGGAAGGTAGGCTAACCATTCCCTCTTTTCCCTTCGTCATTAATGTGCCACTTTTTCGAAAAGTACCTTCTCTTTTTATTTACTTCGCCCTCAACAGTTTGTACATTCATAGCTACTGCTGACTCCACGGCGGGCCTCTTAAAGGGATAGTTCACCCAAAAATGAAAATTCTGTCAGTAATTACTCACCCTCATGTTGTTCCAACCCCTAAGACCTTCGTTCATCTTCGGAACACAAATTAAGATATTTGTGATTAAATCTGAGAGCTGGATCACTCCTCCATAGGCTTCTAAATGATTGAAACTTGACAGCCCCGAAAAGTTCTTAAAGAAATCGTCAAAAGAGTCCAAGTGACTACAGTGGCGAGATCTTAAGTTTATAAAACGACGAGAATACTTTTTGCGTGCAAAAAAAACACAGAAATAACGACTTTATTGAACCATCTCTTCTCTTCCATGTTTTTCTCCTAAGCTGTTGACGTAGTGTAACTGCGCAGCGCTTCTGTGTTATACGTCACACGTAGGCTCACTATTGGCCGACGCTGGTCATGTGTGATTCAACCAGAAGTGTTGCGCAATAACACTCCGTGAAATCTCCAGGCCCAAAAAGAATTCTTGAATAAAGTCGCTATTTTTTTTTTGTTTTTTTTTTGCGCTCAAAAAGTATTCTCATAGCTCGATAAACTTAAGATCTAGCCACTGTAGTCACTTCGACTCTTTTAACGATTTCTTTAATAACTTTTCGGGGCAAGTTTCAATCCCTTAGAAGCCTATGGAGGATTGACCCAGCTCTCAGATTTAATCACAAATATCTTAATTTGTGTTCCGAAGATGAACGAAGGTCTTACGGGGTTGGAACGACATGAGGGTGAGTAATTACTGACAGAATTTTCATTTTTGGGTGAACTATACCTTTAACACCGGGTATATGTCGCCACATTTTTAAAATTTTCCTTTCGTCTGTACCTCAGCTATATGTGTCACGGTCCATTGAAAAACCAATCAAATTAGTTACTCGACAAAAGTGCATTATTGTTACTTAGCAACAGCATTCTTTGACAAAAGACGTCCAATCTGTTACAAGGAATGTTTTAAAGGATTATTCCGGTATTTAACACTTTGAGTCTATTTTCTAGTTTGTTTTGGATGAACTAGAGTGGTGGACTTAGAAATTTTGACGATGGGTCCTGTCTCGAGTTTTTGACTATTTAAGAATCGCCTCTGAGCGCTTCAGAGTGGCTGTCTATACGAGCATACTGAAACATGTGCTTAAAACAACACTTAACATTAGCTCTCAAAACTGTGCAACTCACCGAGTGGTTTAGTGGTGTTCGTTGATGATTAAAAACAAATATATATCGGCGCAATGTATGCTTTCAATCCGTGTTATTTACTATAGTAGAACTATATTTTCAGATACCTCACAACCGCGTATAAACTTCCGCTCGATATTTGAGTCTGAAGCGTTAGCACACTCCCGACCACTTGATGGTGATCAGTTGCTCTGCTCACGCTAGCCTTCTGAGAGACGGAGAACCGAGCGAAAAGACTACAACCAGAGAATGTCTAATAAAGAGACTTATGCCATAGTCAAAAACTCGAGACAGGACCCATCGTCAAAATTTCTAAGTCCACCACTCTAGTTCATCCAAAACAAACTAGAAAATAGACTCAAAGTGTTAAATACCGGAGTTATCCTTTAAGTAGTAACCAATAAAAATATGTTTTACAATCTACCAGCCACTGTGGCTGGTATACAAGGCAAAGTCACCAGCCACTTTGAAAAAGTACCAGCCATTGGCTGGTGGCTGGTGCTAATTTCCCACCCTGTTGGTAATATCACAAAAGAAAAAAAGTAGAAGGAAAAATAAGGAATATTTATTGGGGGAAAATATGATGTCTTTAAAGGAACTGTCCTTTTGTATAATTGTGTTAAATGTGTTTGAATTGAAAGACATAATAAAGTACATACTATATATATATATATATATATATATATATATATATATATATATATATATATATATATATATATATATATATATATATATATATATATATAAAAGAGACAGTGTAGAGAAAGAATTCTCTGATAACCGAGGCACTCCTTAATTAAAATGTCTTTATTACAAAAATGACATGTCCTAAACGGACAACTTTAAAACGCCTTATATATGTGTCTATATTGTCTATATTGTAGCCTTATTTAAGTTGATTTTCTGTATACTGTGTATTTATAAAGTCCAATAATGTTATTAGAGAGTGTCAGTGGTAATATCATTGTGTTCTTGTCGGTCAGTGTTGAGGATCTGTGTAACAACTGAGGCTTAGCCTGACAGTTAGCCTGCCCTGGACCAGGCTAGTTTCCCAGCATAAGTTGCCAGGGTAACTGAGTTTGAACTTTTTTAAGTTTGATTTATGAAACTGAATCTACCAAAAATAAGCCTGACTAACCGAAATAAGCCTGGCTTATACTCTAATCTTGGTTTATGGAACAGCCCCCAGATCTGGCTGACTACTGTAACCTCAGGATAAGGATGAGATAGACAGACTAATATAAACGTAGATGACATTCTTCTTATGATGTAACAAGTAGATCTGGTGTTATAGGAAGTGTTCCCGGTTCCGTTACACCTAATTTATGCAGCCTATGATTGAATTATAGAAATGTGATCATGTGCTATGTGTATGCCAGGTTAAAGAGATGTTTTCAGTCTTGGTTTAAACTCTCAGAGTGTGCCTGCCTCCCGAACAATGTTAGGAAGACTGTTCCAGAGTTTAAGTGGTAAATAGGAAAAGGATCTACCGCCAGCAGTCGATTTTGAAATCTAGGTATTATCAACTGGGCAGAATTTTGAGATTGCAATAGACGTGAAGGACTATAATGCGTTAAGAGCTCGCTCAAGTAGGCAAGTCAAAATTTATATAGCGTGGAGAGACCAGTTGACACTTCAGGACTGTGTTGTCGTCATGTTCAGGCGCAGGTCCTTCCTTCAGATCCGGATGCGGCCTGGATCCGGCGGACTGCAGAAAACCTCGGGCTAAACCAAGAGACTAATATTAGCGTAGACGCCATCCTTCTTATGATGTAACAAGTACATCAGGATTTATGGGAAGCGTTCCCAGTTTCGGCTGACCTAATCTTTGCAGCCTAACATTAAATTATAGAAGTCTATAATGTGTTATGTTTTTAGTCTAGATTTGAACAGAGTGTGTCTGCTTCCTGGACAATGTTAGGAAGACTGTTCCAAAGTTTTGGTGCTAAATAGGAAAAGGATCTACCGCCAGCAGTCGATTTTGATATTCTAGGTATTATCAACTGGCTGGAATTTTGAGATCGCAATAGATGTGAAGGACTATAATGCGTTAAGAGCTTGCTCAAGTACAGGGGAGCAAAACCATTTAGTGCTTTGTAAGTAATCAGCAATATTTTAAAATTTATACGATGATTAATTGGGAGCAAATGCAGTGTTGACAGAACCGGGCTAATATGGTCATACTTCCTGGTTCTGGTAAGAACTCCAGCGGCTGCATTTTGGACCAGCTGTAGTTTGTATTAAATGTGCAGGGCAACCACCCATAATAGCATTACAGTAATCTAGCCTTGATGACTAATTGTTCTGCATTTGTCATTAAGAGCATATGACAATTTAGATATATTTTTAAAATGGAAAAATGCTGTTTTACAGATACAAGACACGTGACTTTCAAATGAAAGATTGGTATCAAAGAGCACAGCACACACAGGTTCCTAACCGATGATGAGGACTTGACAGAGCAGCCATCAAGTGTTAGACAGTATTCTAGGTTATTACGTGAGGAATATTTTTGTCCAATAATTTGAATCTCTGTTTTTTCAGAATTAAGTAATAGGAAATTACTAGTCATCCAGTTTTTTATATCAGCTATGCATTCCGTTAATTTTGTGAATTGGTAAGTTTCGTTAGGTTTTGAAGAAATATACAGCTGAGTATCATCAGCACAACAGTGAAAGCTAATGCCATGCTTCCTAATGATATCACCTAAGGGTAGCATGTACAGAGTGAACAGCAACGGTCCTAGTACTGAGCCTTGTGGTACGCCATACTGAACTTGTGATCGATAAGACATCTCTTCATTTACTGCTACAAAGTGATAACGGTCAGAAAGTATGATTTAAACCATGCTAATGCAATTCCACTAATGGCAACATCATTTTCAAGTCTATTTAAAATAATGCTGTGGTCAATGGTATCAAATGCAGCACTAAGATCGAGTAACACCTAATAGAGAGATACAACCACGATAGGATGATAAAAGCAAATCATTTGTGACTTTAATGAGAGCTGTCTCAGTACTATGGTACGGTCTAAATCCTCACTGAAAATCCTCGCAGATACCATTTCTTTATAAAAAAAGGAACATGGTAGTAAAGATACTGCCATCTCTAGTATCTTTGACAGAAAAGGTAGATTTGAGATCGGCTTGTAATGGACTAATTATCTAGGATCAAGTTGCGTTTTTTTTTTAACAAGCGGTTTAGCCAGCTTAAAAGTTTTTAGTACGTATCCTAATGACAAATATTAATTAATGAATTTAGGAGTTTTTTGTTTGTCCTAATTCAGGGAACAGACACAGTATCTATATGACGATATCTAGCTGTCTTTTTAAGAGAATTTATCTGACCTCAGTGACGTGAGACAGCTAGCAGACGGTCGGTTTAGCCAGTCTGGCTGCTTCCTGACCTGAGCCCCACATAGTCATGTTTGAGCTCTAAGACTATGTGCCATATTACTAGAGAGAAGAGCAGCACCATCCCATGAGGGATAAATACCAAATCCCTTTTCAACAGGTCAGGTCTGCCCCAAAAACTTTTCCAATTGTCAATGAATTCTATATTATTTTGCGGACACCACTTAGACAGCCAGCCATTGAGTGAGGACAGTCTACTAAGTATCTCATCACTCCTGTGAACAGGAAGGGGGCCAGAGCCAGTTTTTAAAATGTATACAATGTCCCCTAATGTATACCAATGTAATAGGTTGCTAATGTAGTGTTGAGAGAACCTGGCTAATATGGTCACACTTCCTGGTTCTAGTAAGCTTTTGAAAGCATATGTCGTAATTTAGATATATTTTTAAGATGGAACAATGTGGTTTTACAGAAACTAAAACAAGACACGTGGCTTTCAATTGAAAGATTGGTATCAAAGAGCACACCCAGGTTCCTGATGACGAAGACTGTAAAGAAGTTACATGCTTGATATGTATTTTAAACTTGGTGCTAAAAAATAGAGACAAACTCATAGAGTCACGTAATCCGTCAAGTCATGTCCCACTAAAGCTGGAATTTTACATTACTTAAATAAAACAGCCATTAATGAGAACATGTTGGAAATAAAACTGCTGAAATAATTCTCTCTCGGTTGTTTTTTCCTCATCAGTCTTGTAAAATCACTTTCATAGTGCCGTTCACTCACCGGGTTGATGCTCAAGAAATGATCCAGCATGGCCGCATATGTAACCTTTAACACAATCCACTCATTTACAAACTCCCTAAATTACATAAACATTTACTGTATAACCTTTCTTTAGCTAATAAACAACTAAATTACAGCTATGTAGACATTAATTATCTCCGCAAGAGAAGTTCTGTGGAAACGCATAGATAAAAACAGCGATCTGTCAGCAGGTATTTCATAATCTAGACCTACAAACTCACTATTAAACATTCTGACTCGAACTGGAAATGGACTTGGTAATTGCGATGATGTATTCGTTGTTTGTTTTTCTGAAAATGTATGCAAATTCCAGCATATTCTGTTCTCTTCTCTCTGTAGCCTATTATACAACTCATCGACTTTTTAAAATTGTAGTTTAATGCTTATTAATGCAAAGATGATAGACTTGCCAGTTATTTATGTTCTCCATTTGAAAACATTAGACTTTGCCTATTGTTAATATTACTGCTGTTAAAAATAAAAAGATGCAACTCTTCTAAGCTATACTAAAGTTGCAATGTTTTTTTATTCAGGCTGTTTAGAATTTTTACATGCTGTATTTGTTATACAGTTTTGTTCAGTTCAGTGCTCTTATAACTGTCAAAAACAGAAATAGATGTTGGTTATGTATATCAGTTCTATCAGTCACATTATGCAAATAATCAGTATCTGTAATAAAAACCGACAACATCGTTGCACTCTACCAATAACTACGTCTGACATAGTGGTGTGAGAAAGTTACATAAACCACTCAATTTTATTCAAAATCAGAAGCGGTCAGACTGAAACGGTTTTCGAGAAATGTGATTTGAATAGGATTAGGATTTCAAACCACATATAAATGTAGCTCAAAATGCATTTTATTTGCGGTTCACACTTGCTAATATGATCGGATTCCAATCGGATATGCACAAAAATCAGATTTGAGTCTTCAGTCATTTGTTTAAACAAATTGACTGAGAAAGTCCAGAACTGATTTGTTGAAATGAATCAAACATCCTAACTCAAGTTTGCTTTTTTTGTGGATTTTAGGAAACTTAAAATCCTCAAAATGCTCTGTATTCAATGTCTTAGTTCAAATATTTTGTAAATATTCAATTAAGTTCACTTATACTACCTTCAGAAAGATAATTTTATATATATATATATATATATATATATATATATATATATATATATATATATATATACTTTTATATAGCAAGGCTGCATTAAATTGATCAAAATAGACAATAAAGAGATTTATGTCATAAAAGATTTCCATTTCAAAATAAATGCTGTTTTTGAACTTTAAATTCATCAACAACAAAAAATGTCCTGGAAACATTTATCACCGTTTCCACAAATATGAAGCAGCACAGATGTTTTCAACATTGATAATAAGAAATGTTTCTTGAGCAGAAAATCATCATATTAGAATGATTTCTGAAAGGATCATGTGACACTGAAGTCTGGAGTAATGATGCTGAAAATTCATCACAGAAATAAATAACTTAACATTTCTAAATACACTCAAACAGTAAACATGTATTTTAAATTGTAATAATATTTCACAGTATTTTTTTATCAATAAATGCAGCCTTGTTGAGTCTTTCAAAAACATTACAAAAACCTTATTGACACTTACATTTTGCATGTGTTAGATTCAAAACGTGCCATCGTGTTATTTACACGTGTCTATTGTGCATCTGCAGCATCCAACATACGTGCAGGCCCTGTTCGACTTCGACCCTCAGGAGGACGGAGAGCTTGGCTTCAGACGCGGAGACTTCATTCAGGTCCTGGACAACTCTGACCCCAACTGGTGGAAGGGCGCCTGTCACGGCCAGACGGGCATGTTTCCACGCAACTACGTCACGCCTGTGAACCGGAACATGTAAAGGAAAAAAACAAGTGATTAGTGAATAAGTTGTAATTATCGGCCCCTCACATTCACATACAATCAGACTACCCTACATGTCCCCGTCAACACCCTTAAAGTCCTGTGAAATCTAAAGCGGCACAGAAGAATGGAAATTGTGACTGAAATCATGGAGAGAAAAAAACGTAGCAGAGAGGCTGGACGTTTCCACCTCTTTCGTGGTGCCTGGGCGAAACTATTATTCCTGAGAATCGTGATGTCTTCTTGAACGCTTGCAGTCCAGACTGAGCTGTTAGGGCGAAGGAAAGGCTGAATCTTTGCATAGTAAACAACGCATAAATTAAAACAACAATGATTCTATCTGTAGATTCATCCTGCTGCTTCTGGCTTCTTTTCTAGTCTACAATTAGACTTTTTTTGTTTTGGCTGCATGTTTAAATCTCTTTATAATAGTAAATCCTGAAGCTGTTTTTAAAAAGAAAAAAAAAAAAACATTCTAAAAATATATAAAAATGTAAGAGTAAAAAAAAAATGCAAATGCATTGTACATCTGGGCTGTGGAAAAAAACACCTATAGAGAGAATCCATTTTTTTAAGAATATATATATTATATATTTGTATGTGTCTGTCAGTTTTATCTTTCAACACATTTTTGTTTTCTTTTTTCCAATTGTAAATTATGTTAATTTTTTGGGGAGGGCGAATGAAACGGAGGAGCTCTGGGACATGCTAATTTTACGAGCATCCCAGACGTAACACCGTAGTATTTAACGCATCATGTATTCCATTTGACATCATTCTTATTTTGTTTTAGAACCAATAGATGAGTGGATCCTTGACGATAGCGATTTATCGCAAGGGAGCTTCCGGTCTTACAGGAGTTGATCTAATGTGAAAAACCACACGGCTAGCCACCATTTTAAGCCAATGTATTTATTGCAGCCAGTTTTTATTTTTCTTGGGTTGTGAATGTAGCCGACATCACTCTGTAGAGATCATCATAAGGGACTTCAGATTGGAGAGCTGAACTGCAGGTGCATGATTTCAGAGACTCTATTCACGGTGTCAAAAGCTGTTCACGTACTGCATTTTTAACTAAACATTTAAAATAAAGCCAGTAAGAAGTAAGAAACCAGAGAGTTTTCAAATATGAGTTGTCACGTCGACTAATTTGATGCATTTGTTTTTTGGTTTTCCTTCATATTTTGTCTTTTCAGTGTTGTATGTTTTAGCTCTTTTTATGTATTTTGTTTCCCTCCTTGTGTATTATCGACCCGGTTTTCCGTGATGTGTTTTGTTCTCTCTGGATTAGTGCCTTTTTCTCTGGTGTGACAGTGTCTCTGGCTTGCTGCTTTAGCCTGAGCATTGGGTTTCGTCAGACCCGCAGTGAGAAATCATGTGCGCCCTTCCTCCTCCTCTTGAACACACCTACACAGATTCACTCCTATTTAAATGTCTTGCCTTTTTTTCTTAACTTTTTTTGGCCTTTTTCCTTGTTTCTTTTGAATAAATAAAAAGAAAATTATAAAAAAGAGAGTATTGTGTCAGATACTTTATATTGAATGAAAGAGGCTTTTCCAGTTTCTTGTCATAGTTTGACATTCTTCTGTTAACACTTGTGTGATATTTGAACTGTGAAGTGTTTTAGCCATTTTAGATGTTACGCTGGCAACATCGAGTTAGTGGGGTGCCTCAGGGCTCAGTGATGGGACCATTTCCCTGTCATCACTAGGTTCTTTCATTCAGAAACATGTTCTTTCCTATCACTGCTACACTGATGACACACAGCTCTACCTCTCATTCCAACCAGAGGATCCGATGGTAGCCGCTCGCATCTCAGCCTGCCTGATAGACATTTCTTGCTGGATGAAGGACCACCTTCAACTCAACCTTGCCAAGACAGAGCTGCTTATAGTCTCAGCCAACATACACACTTCATCATAACTTCTCCATTCAGTTAGGTTCGTCAACCAGGACAGCCAGGAACTTTGGTGTTGTGACTGATGATCAGTTGAACTTCACAGACCACATTGGTACCGTAGAACTGCCCGGTCCGGCAGATTTGCCTTGTACAACATTCCCATCGGAGCATGCTGCGCAACTCCTTGACCAAGCTCTTGTTCTATCCAGACTGGACTATTGTAATGCTCTCTTGGCAGGCCTTCCAGGTTGCACTGTCAAACCTCTGCAACTGATCCAGATGCTGCAGCTAGAGTGAAATTAAATCAGATCAAGAGAGTGGTTGCCAATTGCCGCTCGCATCAAATTCAAGGCACTGATGTTTGCCTACAGAACAACCACTGGCTCTGCGCGCACCCCTATACCCAAACTCACCCCTATGTTTTTATTTTTTATTTATGTACGTACTTTATGTACCGAAATTGGTACATAGAACTGTGATATTTTACTGGTATTGGTACCGACTAGGCCTACTGAAACTTCGGTACTGTGACAACCACATATAGAGGCTATATAAGAAAAATATTATTTTTGTGGTAGTCAAAATTATGCCACAAGTGTTGTAGATTGAGCTTAATTTGTGTTAAATCCGCTATGTCCCTCTCAGTGATGCCGGTAACGCCTTACTTAGTAACGCGTTACTCTAATTTGACCCCTTTTTTCAGTAACGAGTAATCTAACGCGTTACTATTTCAAAACCAGTAATCAGATTAAAGTTACTTATCCAAGTCACTGTGCGTTACTATTTTTGTCATTTTCCTTAGTAAAAATATATATTTATTTCTTCTTGCATCTCGGGGAGTGTGCGCGACAAGTCACGTTTTCAGCATGAGGTTCACGTCACGTGTACGTACCACGCAGCGACACAAACGTAAACAACAATGGAGGGAGGAGAGAGATGCGCTTTTTCTAGCTGGAAATACAGTCACTATTTTGAGTTTGTGTCTGTCAGCTAAAGATGGCAACATTAAGGTCCGTTGTAAACTCTGTGCTGGTGGCGACAAAGTGTTATCTACCTACAGAAACACTACAGTCGCAGCACCGCACAGTCAAACTTACGCCCGTTTCACACATACTTGTCTCCGTCTGCAGTGCATATTTTTTCCCGTACCCATGTTAACAGGTTAGAGCTTTCACACTGCACGCGGGTGCGGTCCGTCGATCTGTTCCAGGTGCGTGAGTATACAGCAGTGCAGAGATCGTTTCCGCACCTAGTCTATTTTTGCTGTGCTGCACCGTGCTGAATTAAAGTGGCAGCGCATTGTTCACATTAAAATAGACATAGATTGACAAGAAACTGTATAAATTTCATCATATACGCAAAATTACAGTTAACGTGTTCTACAGTTACTAAATTACAGGGTCAAGAAAAACCAAAAAACAATATATATTTTATAAAAACAAGTATTTATATTAAGTGAAGTCAAGAAAGACTGTTTTTTCAGGAAATAGTTTTTAAGTTCAACTTTAAATGTCAGGAGATAGATTGTTGATATTACTGTTAAAAATACACTTCCAATAAAGTGAGTGTTGGCAAAACCGGTTGTCATTTTTATGTTGAGGTGGTGGGGGTGTTGTCGGCAACTGCTGAATGTAACTAATAAAAGTAACTTGTAAAGTAACTTAGTTACTTTTAAAATCAAGTAACTTGTAAAGTAACTTAGTTACTTTTAAAATCAAGTAACTTGTAAAGTAACTTAGTTACTTTTTCAAAGTAACTGTGGCAACACTGGTCCCTCTTATAAAAATATAATATACAGTGCCCTCCACCTATATTGGCACCCTTGGTAAATATGACCAAATATGCGCCTGTGAAAAATTAATCTTTCATTCAAACATTTCACAAAATTCTAACCTTTTATTGAGGTAAAACATTTGAAAGTGGGGGGAAACTCACATTTCAAGAAAGGTTTTGATTTTTTTTATCAGTTATTTGAAACCATGATACTTTTCTGTCAAAAAGCTTCTTTTTTTTTCATCTGACCATAGAAGCCAGTCCCTTTTGAAGTTCCAGTCGTGTCTGACAACTGAATATGCTGGAGTTTGTTTTTAGACGAGCGAGGAGGGTTTTTCTTGAAACCCTCACAAACAACTTATGGGGATGTAGGGGTTGTTGTGTTGTTTTTTTTTCTTCTGACCCCAAGTCTCAACTAATCTTTGCAATTCTCCATCTGTGATCATTGGAGAGTCTATGGCCACTCGATCTATCCTCCTCGCCGCGCATTAAAGGGATACTCTACTGGTTTTCCATATTAAACTATGTTATTCCCTTAACTAAGACGAGTTGATATACATACCTCTGTCGTCTCAGTGAGTGCACTAAATCGCTGTCTTGGGCGCGAACCTTTGTTAGATCTTATCTCAGCCCTGTTCATTCAATACGTGCCAAGAAGAGAAGCGACCAAACACCTCCACGTTTTCCCTATTTAGTTACTAGAGTAGTGTCCGCTCCCGTTGAAATGAAAGGGAGGAGAGGAGAGAGCGGACTTTTCACGAGAGATGATATTACTGCGCCGAGTCGAAGTGCTCCCAGCACTTACTATGGTATTCTGCCATACAATATAGTTATCCATTTTACACGCTTACAAAAGCACAACGTTTTATTTTGTGTCACCGTTCTTGGTCGAGTTACACTACTCTAGTAACTGTATTTAAATAGGGAAAACGTGGAGGTGTTTGGTCGCTTCTCTTCTAGGCACGTATTGAATGAACAGGGCTGAGATAAGATCTAACAAAGGTTCGCGCCCAAGACAGCGATTTAGTGCACGCACTGAGACGAGAGAGGTATGTATCAACTCGTCTTAGTTAAGGGAATAACATAGTTTAATATGAAAAACCAGTAGAGTATCCCTTTAAGGCGATATAGACACACGTCCTCTTCCTGGCAGATTCATAACATCTTTAGTTGATTGGAACTTCTTAATTATTGCCCTGATGGTCAAAATGGGGATTTTTCAATTCTTTAGCTATTTTCTTACAGCCACTTTCTATTGTGTGAAGCTCAACAATCTTTTGCTGGACATCAGAACTATAGTCTTTGGTTTTACTCATTGTGATGAATAATTAAGGGAATTTGGCCATATTTATACACCATTCAGATTATTCACAGCCATCTTTGCTCATATTTACCAAGAGTGCCAATATTAGTGGTGGGAACTGTACTAAATGTTTGACAAATGCAACTGTACAAGTGTCACAAATCAGTTTTATCTTTCAATAATAGTCTATCTTTATCAGGACCGTATCGATAATAAACATTGAGGGGCCCATGTTCCCGATGAGAAATGGTTTGCATATTAGACATGAATAAGAATGAATGTGTGCATATTTTAAAATAAAATATTATTTGCAAAAAGTTTAACTCGATTACTTCATAACTACAATAGATCTGGAACTTGGATTGTTCTTATTTTTTAATTTATTCCTCTAAATCCCTTTTAATCCTTTAATTAACGAATTCCATACAACAAACAGATCAATAACGTCCCGTTACAGTATATATAAAAAAGGTCCCCTCCCCATTTAAAACATACATTACTTTAAAACATTTGTGTGTGTGAGAGAGAAACGTTAAAAGGCATGCCACTTGATTTAACATTTTATGAAGGTTTCCAAGTATGATTTAAATGACTAAATACTTTTTTGAGGCCATTGTATGAAAAATGACAAGTACAACTTTTGAAATCACACTTAATCAATAAACAATCTAGACTGCTTAGAATTTCTTTAAATGAGGCCGCGTTGTGCTTCAATTGACCGGCACTTAAAGTAACACTAAGTAGTTTTTCAACCTTCATAATATATTTCCAAGACCCTTGTGATGGTACATCGGCTTAAAATAAGTTAAATGACACGTCTGCCATAGCCTGACGGGGTCTGTATCGCTTTTACTGGCACTATAACTTCGGGGTTTGGGTAGTAACCCGACCACAAAAAGAACTACAAAATTTGTTTGCTATACGTCAAGCGCTACAATGGTCATTATTTAGTTTTTCATCGTTTCTGATGTCGCAATACATCATCCTTTCATGAAATCATATACTCTACCTTGTCTGTGGACATCGTTCTTTCTAAAGCCGGTGCTGGATAAACAGCGAGCGTGCGTGCGACGGTAGGCTAAATTATTTACGACAGCGGCAATGGGCAATTTCGTTTCCAACCAGTAGGGCGACCGAAGAGGAAAAGTTACTTGGTGTTACTTTAATAGATCTCTGAAATAGTTTAAAATGTTTAAGTCCTTGTTACTTTGAGTAGCCGAGGCTTTAAAAACATTGTTATAGTCTGTTGAAACACATTTGAGTCTAGTTTTCTCACAATGGGATGGTGACCAACTTTATTTCGAAAAAATGACACGACAGAAAAAAAAAACCCTGAGTTATGGTAGAGTTGTGTATTAGCAGATGCAAGCATCTAGATGCATCAAAGCAGAAAGAAGTGTGAGAATGATACTGACACTTTCCGGTGCACAATGAACCGATTGCAAAGTCACCGTCCGAAGCTCTGAACTTACGGAGACCTGTTCACTGCAGCTCTTGGCCATAATGAAAGGCCATTTCACTGAAGCTGGATAATTACATACTTACACACTTCGCCGAAACCCCCGCTTCCTGCTGAGGGTCAAATACAGGGCATCTCTGTGTTTTACACTATCTATATGGTGTCGTCACAGCCCTTCTGGCTATCGGCTGGTTGTTATCTGCACTGCTATAGATTTGTGAGAGGGTTAGTGAGCTTTGCCACCAGCAGCCTTCAAACGACTGTTACAATGAGCTTTAATATGATTGTAGTGTTGTATAAGCTAAGCTTGTGTATCAACATTGCACTATATTGCTTCTTAGAATACACGACAGATCGGGGAAGATTAGTGGTGTTCTCGAGCTGAACTCTTCTGAGAATAGTGATTAAGGCA
This sequence comes from Chrosomus eos, assembly GCA_036326025.1. Lineage (NCBI taxonomy): Eukaryota > Metazoa > Chordata > Actinopteri > Cypriniformes > Leuciscidae > Chrosomus > Chrosomus eos. The sequence goes on from CM070821.1 coordinate 15,240,990, forward strand.
CAAAAGTGAACTGCCGTTTTATGTATTGATTCAACTTCTGGGATGTCCTGCTTTGCTGGCTATTTGTTTGGTCACAAAGTGGCCAAATTGAATAAAGCTACACTTCAAGCCCCTCCACGATGGATCTTCCAGGGTCAAACTGACCCCGTACTCGACAAAATAAAGCTTGAAAGTCCATTTTCTGTTTGTTATTGTGCGTTTGAGAAACATGGTGATAAGTAAAAGCCTTTTCAATCACATATGTGGAGGATGTCGTGGTTCAGGTTAAAAGTTTGATTGGAATAAATCTGTGTTAAAGTCTGAAACAGGTCAACATGACCCATAAAAGCACAGAAAGTCCAAACTAATTTCAAGCTAACAGTTTGCCTTTTAAAATAAATTTGGACTGAAGAGAAAGTTAGATAGACAAAACATTTCATTTCCACTCATTTAGTTTTCTAAAAGGAATTTAAATTGTTCTTTACAATGACAAACAAGCACATTCAAAAGTGCATCTGAAAGAGCTCTTTGGTAGCATTATAAATGTTGATCAGTTTATTAATGTATCACACCTGAATAAGGATAAAACATGTTTATACTGACCACTTATGAACGGTAGTATAAAGTTTCTGCCAACCTTTTCTTGGCTGCATGATCTTAACATTCCCACAACTCAGCCTGAACATGTAGAGATATTCCATAAGGAAGAGACAGAAGCCAGTCCTTGATGAAGTCAGCTTTTTTTTCCTCTTGATTGTATCGCTCTGTTTGGACGGAGGACAAATATGTTCGGGTCGCAGCAGGTGATCAGTACAGTATCTTGGAAGGCAAAGTGTTTAAGTGCAGTTTCCGAATCGTGTGATGTCATGGACAAAGAAAACCCTGTTGGCTTTAAACTCTTCAGCTGCACCCTATGCAAATGTGTTCCAAAATGCAAACACTGATCTCTGGAACATTGACTTTCCCTATCACACACATTTAGGCCTATCTTACGTCAACTTGCCGTTTCCTTTTTGCCACATTAAGCTCTTCCCATAGGAAATGCTAAACTGATTATATCTTTGGGGTTAACTAAATCAGTTTAAATGCCAATTTATTTAATTCAACTTCTATAGAACTGCTTCATCGTAAAATGATACTATACTCAATGATAGTTGACCCCTCATTAAGTTGCCCTCATGTTGTTTAAAAAAAAGCTATTTTTCATTAAATGGAAAAATAGATGCTATGAAAGTGTCATCGTCACTAATATCTTTTTACGATCCAACGAAATACAGGTTTGGAAAAACATGAGAGTGAGTAAATAATGACAACATTTCTATTCTTTGGGTGAATTGGCACTAATATGGAGATTACAGAATATATTTTAATTTTGACACCCAATATAAGAATATGAACAACAATTTTAAGATTGAGTCCCACAGTTTTAATACTGTAAATTGACACAAAGGCTCCACCTACTGACAACTTATCTTTATTTACTACAAATGTCATTCTAAAATACAGGAAGCAATGAGAAATCTTATGGATTGTACTACTCTTAAAAAAATTACATTTACTGTAGTAAAACTTAGTTCATGTTTATGCCAAAACAAACTAAAAACGTTATTCGTAGTCGGCAGGATTCGAACCTGCGCGGGGAGACCCCAATGGATTTCTAGTCCATCGCCTTAACCACTCGGCCACGACTACATGAAACGTAAACGGATAGTTTTGACTTTCTGAACGTTCAGAAGAACGTCTCACAAACAAGGAACGAGCAACACAAACAAACTCGAGCGCAGTGTCAGTGTTAGGTCATAACTAAGAATGATAGTTATTTTCAGCGAATAACACACCTGGTTTGTAACTACACAGAGCGAATATCACATATCTTACAGCTGTAACTGGATTGCTTGACTCTTTGCATTGTAGGCTACAAAATGTAATACACTAGAAGGGCAAAACGCTCACGCGCTCATTGTCATGTTTTATTGCCATATCTCAGATATACTATCACGCCTGACAATCCCAACCTAACCATCAGAGGTCACTGTCACTCCAGTAATGATCTTAATCTTTTCTCAATCTGCATTGTATGATTGGCAGCACCTTCATAAATACCATGATATCTTGTTTAGATTGTTGTGAAAAGGCTTCATGTATTTAGTGCTTCTTGTTCCATATTCTGCGTTTGGATTATGCTGAGTGGTCTGTTTGTTGGATTTTATCGGTTTGGTATTTTTGTGCTGGTTCAGACAGCCAGACTAAAATGCATGTTTGAGTTGTCTTAACTGATGTTTAAACCTAACGTCTTTTTTTTCTAAGGCATTTTATAAAAGCTTTCACAGACAAGTTATAGGCTTTATAGTTCAATTAGGACATTTAAGTAGCTTTTATAAATGTGCTTTAGAAAAAAAACCTTTGCTGTGCATCTTGAGACAAAACAACAACACTGACATATTTTAAGATATATCAGGGCAAGTTGCTTTCACAGCTCGAACATGCATTTTACTTTGGACTAGGGTTTAAGGCTTAAAACTTGTCTGTGAAACTAAGGGTAAATGTCCCTAATTGAACTAAGGCCTATAGTCCTGGCATAGTCTAAGCCCTGTCTGTGAAACCAGGCCTTGATCTTGGATACAACTATGCATCACACTGCTTCTGGGTTATGAATCTGCCACATTCTATCACTTTTATATAGATGGAGATGGACCAGACCATCAAATGCTCAGCAAATGGTTAGATAATGTATATACAAACAAAAAAAAAGCTAACTTTTCAACCAAAATGATTTAAAGTAAACAAGTGCATATGAAGTTTCATGCCATTTCTAGGCTTTTGTGATAGGCAAAATTATATCTCTAAGGGGCAAGAGCATAAAAATCACTCAAAGACAGTGGAAGTGTTGATTCTCACAATGTTGCAGTTCTGCCAAATCAAAGTAAGTGTTGCAACATATACTGGTGCCAACCAGTATAGCCAACAAGAAGGAAGCCATTCTGTTTCCAGACAAATTAGTTACTTACAAAAAAAATATATAAAATATATATATATATATATATATATATATATATATATATATATATATATATATATATATATTTATATATATATATAGGCCCACCTACAAATAAATAGCATACACTACTTTATTATTTTTACCTGAAAAATATGTCACTTTTTTCAGTGTTGGGTGTAATGAATTAAGTAATTAATTACGGTAATTTAATTAGGGTAAGATTTCCTTGAAAAAGTAAAGTAAGCTAGGCTATTACTCTTAATTTGTCTGTAATTTAATTGGTTACTTCTGATGTGATTCAATTCAAATTCAAATTCAATTCAAAAAACTTTATTATCTATCAACCAGTGATAAAAATTTGTCTTTGGTTATATAGGCTCACATATACACAATACAAATACAAACACATAACAATTAAAAATTGTTACAAGGAAAAAATAAATGTAAAACAATAAAGGCTCAAGCCCTATATACTAATGACACTTTTTGGTCTTATTTAAAATAGAAATAGCAGTAGGAATAAAAGAGTTCCTATGCGCTTTCTTTTTGGCCAAAGGAACTCTGAAGCGGCAACCTGATGGCAGTAACTGGAACGAACTGTACAGAGGGTGAGAGGAGTCAGTAACGATGGTGTCTGCTTTCCTTTGTACCGCACAATTATAGAGGTCTACTAGTTGAATCTGCGGGGCCCCAATAATTTTAGATGCCTGTTTGATTACCCTGGATAATTTTTTCTTATTTTTAGCAGAGACAAAATTAAACCAGGATACAATATTGAAGGTCAGTACTGATTCCACAAGAGCGTGATACACTGTTATCATGATATTTTGTCTAACATTAAAACAGGGTTCCTGCACACTTTTTAAAGTCAAATTTAAGTCTTTTTAAGACCTTTTTAAGACCTGAAGAAATCAAAATTAATACCATAAATTAGGGGTGTGCAATATTAACAAAAATATATCTCGATATTTTCAACGTTTTGTTGATAATAATTAGATGATTTTTACTGATTGTGTTTTTCTGCTGGTGCCATGGCTGGTTTAGGCCTGTTGTTGACAGCTGACTCACGAAGATATTAATATTTTTCATATTCTATGCAGTGGTCAGTTCACAGCAGTGACAGAAATGATTAATTAATATGCAATATTTGCAAACTTAAATTGACTTCCAGGGGCATTTTCACCTATATATGGACATTCTTTCTAAACCTATTTAGAATTATGCATCACCTTTTATGTCAAATACTAACATTCAAATTATTAAAATTAAATTATACAGTAATTATACTTATTTATACAGTAATACTTAATTACACAATTATACAGTACCACCGTTACCAGTCAAATTAAATCATTCAATCAAAATCCATCTTTGCAGAGCAGAGGTGACAGAAGCAGCATCAGAAGTGGCATTAATATTTACACTCCATGCTATGAGAGAGTTTAAAAAATAAATAAATAAAATATTCAATATTTAAATGATTTCTAATTTTAACGTTTTAATTAAAGGGTACTTTAAATATGAAACTAAAACCGCCAGTAGGTGGTGGCAAGTCACTGTCTTAATAAGCGAGTTGAGAGAGTCATTCATTCAACCGATTCGTTCAAACGGCTGATTCATTCGGGGAAGAAAGTGATTGTTCATTGAATCGTTAAAATGACTCGTTCAAAACGCGGATTTCAGTCAAGAAATCATCGCTGTCTGTGGCATTGAGACTCTGACTGCTACGGATTCATTTTGAAATTCTAGTCGGCGAAATAAAGGGAAAACAAACAATATTGTGTCTAAAAAGTAACTCACAATGTTAATTTATTTTTAATTTAACTATTGTATATCATAAACATTGCACTTGTGCACGGGAAAACGGCACTCACTGATGTGATATTCTAATATAAGAAGAACATAATATGATGTAAATATAAGACAAAAACTAATTTGGGGACATAGCCTACCTTTAACTACACACATCACGCACACGCAGTGAAAGCACGAGAGACAAATGCGATGTCAGCTCACAGTGCCTCATAACATCGTTAAAACAATGATTATTACAATATCATATTAGACAATACACATCGCACACCCCTACGCACATAAAGAATGAACTTACGACTGAACTGACAGTGACATTCGCCAACTTTCTCCTTCTCTCCTCTCTCGCGTGCAGGAGACAGACGTTATGCTGCTGCCGCGAATGTGATGCGAATAGTCACGTGACCAAGCAAATCCACAAAGATAATAAAAAAAATACTACGCTAATTAGTTTTAATTTGTAAAACATTTATATATGTCTAAGTCGAAGTGTCATCTAAAATTTAAGACCTTTCATAAGTAAAATAAGACTTTATAAGACTTTTTATGGCCTTAAATTTTAAAAATCTAATTTAAGACTTTTTAAGACTTTTTAAGTACCCGCGGGAACCCTGTAAAACTCTTCAATTTTCTCAAGAGAAATAAGCGCTGTTGAGATTTCTTGTAAACGGTATTCACATGTTGAGAAAAGGATAGATGCCTATCAATCTCAGTGCCCAAATATGTGAAGGTCTCAACTTGTTCCACTACCCGCCCCCCCAACTTAAGTGGTTCAGATAGTGATGAACTAAACCTCCCACAACACAACTCTTTCGTCTTACTTATATTTAACTCAAGATAACTTTCTTTAAACCTTTGGATCATGGAATCAACATATTGTCTATATGTGACCAGGGATTGCTCATTTCTTATACAGGCCACCAAAACCATGTCATCAGCGTATTTCAAAAGTGACATACCCTCAATATGACACCTAATTTCATTAGTATATACAGAAAATAAAATGGGTGATAACACGCAGCCCTGAGGAACACCCGTATTTACAATAATACTATTTGAATTAAAACCATACATTCTGACATGTTGGGGTCTATCTTTTAAAAAGTCTCTAATCCATAGGACAATAGTTGAATTAACTTGTAGTCTCTGCAGGCAATTCAGTAATAGACAAATATTCACTGTGTTGAAGGCAGATGTGAAATCCATAAATAAAATCCTAACAAATGAATTCGAAAGGTCCAAGTGTCCAGTCACTGTATCCAAGAGAGTTAAGCTGGCATCCTCAACTCCCCGTTTTGGCTTATAGGCAAACTGGAGCGGGTCCATACACTCAGCTATCTTGGTGGTAAGTTCCCCCGCCACCACCTTCTCCATGCACTTACAAAGAATTGAAGTGAGTGCCACAGGTCTAAAATTTGTCATCTCCTTGACATGGGTTTTTTTTGGCACAGGAATGATGGTTGTCTCCTTCCATGCTCTAGGTACATACCCGGTGTTCAGTGATAGTTGGAAGAGCTGAGTCACCATCCCACCTAGTTGGGCTGAACACTCTTTCAACATCCGGACCAGGAGCTTTCCTTGGCTGTAATCTAGAAAGGATGGATACAACTCTTTGCTCATCCACACTGATAGGTGTAGAGGCACTACTGATATCAAACTGTTCCCAGTTTTTCCCTGGATTAGCCAAATTAAACCTGGCATAAAAAGTATTCAGCTGCTCAACAAAGGAAGCAGGATCTGGACAATGAACTTGAGTTGAAGCTTTAGTTTTTCCCATCATCATATTAAGATTCTGCCATGCTACTTTTGTATTTCCCTCCAGTAAACCTCTCCTCCAAGATTGCATTAAATACTGTATCGACTATAGAACAATTCTATATAAAACAATAGTGGATGTAACATCAATATTTAAAGGACAAGTTCGGTATTTTACACTTAAAGCCCTGTTTCATGATCGTTTCTGATGAAATAGAACGGTTAAGATTAAAATTTGGACACATGCTGCTGTCCCGAGAAATTTCGGTTTCTGTGGTCGCACCCCCCAACCCCCCCACACCCCCACATCTCTACAATGGATGGTTGCATAGGTACACAGAAACAATCCTTAATAAAACACATTAAACTTTAGTTTACAAAGACGTGAAACTCACTGAGTGGTCTGGGGTGTTAATATGCTCAAACAAAAATTGCTGCAAAAGATGCTTTCCAACAGGTTTTATCGTAGTTTTTGTCAAACTCCATTTGACTTGACTTGGACAAAAACTATGATAAAACCTGTTTTGATAAAACCATATTGCATAAAGTAAAATGGTATATAAATTCATTCCGTTTAATCTTTAATAACATGGTTATGAAAGTATAATAATCTTCATACAAAAAATCCTGAAACCTAAAAATTGATTGAATGAAAAAGAAAAAATCCCTTAATCAGGATCATCAGCAATGTATAGGAACATTATTAGATACGAACATTTGGATTGCACTTCCACTTTGGGAGCTTAAGCTATTCTTAATGTATCATTAAATGCCACCTGAAGCTTTTTCATTTTAGCTTTACTATATTATACACCATTTATGTGCCATATAAAATGAAGTATACAGTAAGCTCTAAAAAGTGCTATTTTAACATCACCTGTGCACATATTTGCCAGTCCATAACTTACGGCACTGGCTCTGCACATCATCATTATCATTTAGATAATTTCTAATAACGTGACCCAAGTATTTTATTTACCACATTTAATACTTGGTCACCTAAATAAAAAGAGGGAAAGTTTTGCTTGAGGTCCTCTTTATTTTTAACAATCATAATCACTCTTTTAGTAGCCTATTGTTTTTGCCTATTCATGGTTTCTTTTTTTAAAACAGTTCTGGTGTCCACTACAGTGGACATAGCATAACATATGAATAAAATATTTTTTTAATGCTCAAACCAATGTAATGACAAATAAAAAAGAAAAACCTTTTTACTTCAAAAAGTTCGAAATTAGGCTATTTTCCTAATGTGTACACATGGAGAAAAAAGGCTACATGATAGACTATGTTCTGTAAAATCAACACCAACTTATTTTATTCAGTAGCTACTTAGACCAATCTGTGTCTGTCAACCCTCCATCTCAATGAACCGAATGAAGTTAACACGTAAAAGAAAATGGAGAACAGATGACAAGAGCCACTGCCTCAGAACAACACTAAAATCAACAAATCTCCACACAGAAGCACATTTTCACGTGCTTGAGAGCCTAATGATAATAACAGGCGCCGTGGAAGCGTGTTGACAGTCGCGAAACGCAACAAACATCGTGGCGTGCTGAACGCGTTGAGTCGGAGCGCGGGTCACGTGACTCTCCAGCACAGGCCTGCTGTCTGTTGTCAGCGGACGGAGAGGGAGGAAAGAACATGGCGGCTACGAGCGACCTGAAGCGGGGCGCCGGGTGTTCGTTTTGAGCTTTCTCGCGTTAACCGAGACCGGGGCTCCGCGGGACTAGTGCATTCTCACCTGCACGGGATCAACTTTGCGGTGGTGCCCGAAATTCCGGGTTCGGTGCGTGTAAAGTGCAGGCAAAACGCGAAACTGAAGAGAATAGATTTTTATCCATAATGAGGGGGAGACGAGGCAGGCCGCCCAAAGCGCAGCTGATGCAGGAACCCTCAACGGGACCGGTGCGCGGTCTGAGACCCCGCCGGGGCTTGCGGGCGAAGGTAAAAGTTACCTCAGATGATGATTACGTTACCCCTAAACGAGGGATTCATCATCATTCAACACGAGGCCGGAGAAAAGCGCGATCCGCGGTATCGAGGGGCAGAGGAAGAGGCAGGGGAACGGCCAGAGGCAGGGGGCGGCGGAACACCGCGAGCGGGGTGGTTTACGACGACCACGAGAGCGATGAAGATGATGAGGATGCGGTTAGTTTGAGATCAGAAGAGGAAGAAATAATTGAGGAGCCTCTGACGGATGAAGAGGAGGAAGAAGAAGAGGAGGAGGCCATCAACGACGAGTCCGACTACCTGGAGGAACTGGACGAATTGGAAGAAGATGATGCGAGTTACTGCACGGAGAGCAGCCACGGCAGTAACACAGGTACGAGCGATCTTCATCGATAAACAAGCGTGCAAGTTCCGTGTGCAGTAATGAGACTGAAAACAGCGCTCTTTTGTTGACCAAAACACTCAAAATGGATCCTGGTGCTTTTCTATGCTGGCAAAGGCCGCGGGTTTAGCATGTAGCATTAGCGTGGTAGTCATTTGTTGCGATGAAATTGCAATAGCGGGACGTTATCAAGATGCAAAAATCGTTATAGTTAAATATTAAACTTCAAAATCCCATTGTGCAACAGGAAAGCAGTTTTTAATAGCAATAAAAAGTTAGCTTCACTCGTCAATTATGTATTTGCTAACGGTTAGCCCGTTAGCTTATTAAATCCAGATACCCTCTGCATTGAGTTTTAAATACTTTAAGTCACTCTCCCTTGATATGATTAGCATGTTTCAATGGGTTTAGACTGTAACGGGATCACTTTTTAATCTTACATACGAGCACACCAAAAGTTAGTTTGCCCGTCATCTTGCTAATTGATTTCACACTGATAAGATAATTTGTTAATAAAACATCTGCATATTCCATAAACTTTGATACAAGTATGGTCGAGTGTTGTATTTAGGTGTTTTACTTACTATCCATCCTCATTTGCATGAGGCTATGGTTGTCTGACTGGTGTTTTGGAGCACGTAGCCAAAGCTGAAGTGCAGCTAATGACAGACAGGGCAGCATGCGGCCGATTGTTTTGAAATCCAGCGCCAGTGCCGTTGCACCTGACGCGGGGAGGACGTTTAATTTCGACCCGCTACTGTGTCACTCTCGCACATGACGTCATAAATCCATTTATGCTGTAGCTTGTGAAGGTTTTGATCTACCCGCCTTATGAGAGAGAATTAGGGTGAAAGTATTTTTAGAGTGATTGATGAGGTATTAAACCTCATGTTGTCTGTTTGAACGTTTTAAAATGTAATTTATTCCTGTGTTGGTAAAGCTGTATTATTACTCTAGTCTTTAGTGTCACATGATCATTCCGAAATCATTCTTATGTGATGATTTGATGCTCAAGAAACATTTCTGATTATTATCAATGTTAAAAATTAGTTGTGCTGATTAAGATTTTTGTTGAAACGTGATATGTTTTTTCAGGATTTTTAACGGATAATAGCGTTCAAAAGAAGTTACAAATCTTTTTGTATCATCATAAATATCTTTACTGCCACTTTTGATCAATTTAATGTGACCTCAGATAAAATTATTAATTTCTAACCCGGCCCAAACTTTTGAAAAGTGCTGTGCATATTACATACATTCTTTTCAAAGATTGAAATATATTTTTATAAAATGTAAGTATATGCAGATTTCTGTGTTGTTACATCATGCTGGAATCATGTATGCATTAAATACAAGATTCACCTGATTTTATTTTAAACTGTTGTGTGCATGCAAATTGCTAATGTTATCATCTTTTTCCTTTGGGAATTAAAAAAAATAACTTGGTTTAATACATCATGCACAACGTTATGTTCCTCATGGTCTCATTTTTGAGTTAAGTTTTTAAGCAGATGCCTGATCATCCCTGATGTCTGACTAACTGATTGACTTATTAATTGTCGTCTGAATCAACATAAATTTTTTGGGGAAACTGATCATTTCATGCACGTTATTCCAAATGGACTCTAGCATGAACGTCTCTCTTATTTTTAACAAATAAAATAAGAAAAGTTTCTATATTAAATGATCATAAAATTGCGTTGGGAGTTTGTTTTCCTCCTTGAGAAATTCATGTTGTCTTTAATTTGTTCACTCGCACTCACGTCCAACAATCAAAACTGATACTGATTCTCTCTGTTTCAGTAGGTCGTAAAAGACCAAGACCAAGGCGACCACCTTCTCCTATTCTGGAGCAGAAGGAGATTCCTTCTCTGGAGCTGCCCAGTTCCTCCGAGGACCTTCTCATTCCCAACGAGCAGCTACTCAACGCATCTGCTGTTTATGAGGTCCTTCGCAGTTTCAGTACAGTCTTGCGTCTCTCTCCGTTCCGTTTCGAGGACTTCTGTGCCGCTTTGGTCGGACAGGAGCAGTGCACGCTGATGGCGGAGACGCACATCTGCCTGCTGAAGGCCATCTTAAGGGAGGAGGACACCTCCAACACCACTTTCGGACCCGCGGACCTCAAAGACAGCATCAACTCCACGCTCTACTTCATTGACGGTATGACCTGGCCAGAAGTGGTGCGTTCATACTGCGAAAGCGACCCCGAGTATCACCACGTGCTCCCTGACCTGGAGGGCGAAGACTACCCGTTCAGCCCTTTACAGAGCAAGGTCAAGGTCTTGCAGTTCCTGGTGGACCAATTCCTCACCACCAACCTCGCCCGCGAGGAGCTCATGTCCGAGGGGGTCGTTCAGTACGACGACCATTGTCGGGTTTGCCACAGGCTCGGCGACCTCCTTTGCTGCGAGACCTGCTCGGCCGTGTATCACCTTGAGTGCGTGAAGCCTCCACTGGAAGAGGTGCCCGAGGACGAATGGCAGTGTGAGATTTGTGTGGCGCACAAAGTGCCCGGCGTAACAGACTGTCTGACAGAGTTTCAGAAGAGCCGGCCGTACATCCGGCAAGAGCCCATTGGTTACGACCGGCATCAAAGAAAATACTGGTTTCTCAACAGGAGGATCGTTGTGTGAGTATTTGCGATATATTATGGATATAAACTGCTGAGAATCTGAAAAAAAGCCATTTATAAAGTAGTTCCTAAGTGCACACTTTCAAGGAGTTTAATTATTGACCTGTGTAATAACAAACAAGCTATACAATAAGGTCTCATTTGTTAACCATCGTTAATGCATTAACTATTATAAACTAGCAATGGACAATATATTTTTACAGCATTTATTAACCTTTTGTTAATGTTAGTTAATAAACATGTTCATGTTATTAGTTCAGTGCATTAACTAATGTTAAGATGCAGCATTATGCAAAATATATTAATAAATGTTGAGATTAACCTTAAGATTAAAGTAATAGTTCACTTCAATATTAAAATTCTGTCGTCATTTGCACACCCTCAAGTTGTTTCAAACCTGTGTGAATTTCTGTCTTCTGCTGAGCATAAAAGAAGATAATTTAAAGAAAGTTGTTAACTAAACAGTTGATCGGCCCCTTTGACTTCCATGGTATTTATTTTTTGCTACTATGGAAGACAATGGGGTCCATCAACTGTTTGGTTACTGACATTCTTCAAAATATCTTCTTTTGTGTTCAGCAGAAGAAAGAAATTCATACAGGTTTGAAACAACTTGAGGGTGAGCAAATGACGACAGAATTATAATATTGAAGTGAACTTTTCCTGTAATAAATGCTGTACAAGTCAAGTATTGGTCACTGTTAATTAATGTTAACTAAAGAAAACCTTATTTTTAAAGTGTTACCATAAAATGATCACATAACATTTTTCTTAAGTTATATTCTAAATAAGTATAATTTCATAAGTTATTTCTAAAGGGTTGATTCTATCGTTCATGCATTGACATATTTGTGAATATTATTGTTATAACTATAGTCTAAAGTTTGTGAATAAAGCTTGAACCTTGAAAGCGGGACTCGAACTCGGGTCGCTTTGTGTACGGCTGCGGCAAATGTTATTTTGGCAGCTTTTGAACCCCATACTATGGGTCGTAACATTTCTTACAGATTTTTGCTTGTTCTAAATAAGATACAGATAAATTAGCACAAGTAAAATAAGATTTATTTCAATGCATTAATGAGAGAGCGATTGCGTGTGTGTTATTCCTACCGTCTCTCTATTAATTGTGAAGCTGTGGGTTGTAGTTACTGCAAAAGAGGAAAAATCAATGCTATAACTGTTCAGTTTCTAAGCTACTTTATTGACAAATCACAGGACAACGTCGACAATGAAAATTTTGGTGCATTACTAACATTTCAACCTAGCTTTTCTGAAAAAGTGAAAAAACATGGGGTAACACTTTATTTTACAGTGTCCTTGTTACATTTTCTACATGTAATTACTGTAGAAATTACTGTAAATTATGCATAGATACATCCAACTCACCCTAAACCAAACCCTAATCCTAGCCCTATAGTAAGTACAGTACATATTGTTAATTGATATTACTTAGTAGTAGTACAATTACACTGTAACAAGGACACCTTCGAATAAAGTGTAAACAAAATATGGTTAAAGTTCATAAAGTGCCTGTGTTTAATGGATGTACCTGATCCGTTTCAGAGAGGAAGATGGCGAGGATGAAAATAAGCAGACTTGGTACTACAGCACTAAAGTCCAGCTGGGGGAGTTATTGGAGCTTATGGATAAAGGGTTCTGGGAAAATGACCTTTGCTCCTTGCTGGAGGAGATGAGAGAGGAGATCCACTCTCACATGGACATTACCGAGGAGCTCACTAACAAGGCCCGTGGGAATAACAAGGCATACCTCACCGTTGCCAATGGTAAGAAAATATATGAATCAAAGCTCATACATACCATTTTTATTACCGTCTTGGAAATACACATTTGTTGGGATATGCAAATATCATATTGCAATTTTTTCCCTAAAGTAATAATTTTAGTTTAGTAAGATTTAACCACAATAAAATACATTTTAAAAAAAAATAATTGTAAGAGATATATTCGATTATTTGCAATTTATTTACCTTTATGTAAAAAAAAAATAGATGCTGATATTGTTTTATTATTTGTATTTCCTTTTGGAATCACGAATATTAGTTATCGTTTTAATACAGCATACAAAACCACTGAATGTTATGAAGTTTTTTAGCAGATGCCTGATCATTCCTGGATGTCTGACTAACTGAGTTATGTATTTATGGACATGCATGTTGTCTGAATCAACATGATTTTATTTCGGAAAGTGGTAATTTTAGCAACCCACACTCATTTTTCCCCTTTTCTAAATAGTTCATGACTCTGCTGGTCTCTTGTCTGCTCTGTGGAAGTGGGACTTATTTCATTTCTTTAAGTTGAGCCTTCAGCTTTCTTATATGGAAATGACATCAGTTATAGTATTTAGGCATTTAAGTATTTATTTATAATGACAGCAAATGATTCCAATACCAAGACCCTACTTTAATTAATGCTCAGTGAATTTACTAGTAATTAAATTATGCATGACTTTTATACATAATTAAATTAAGCCTTTTCAACAAATATAATTTATGCTTTAGTTGCTTTAGTTATGTTGAACAAACTTAATTCCATTTAGTAAAACCTTCTAGGTTTTATCAGAATATATGCACTTTTAAAGTTTTTTTTTTTTGTTTTTGTTTTTTTAAAAATACTTTCAATACTTATTTTATTGTAGTATTACTTTTTTTATTGCATTGTTTTACTGGATAATACCATTACACATTTCTTTGCAAATGTTTACATTTTTATTGTATTATTATTATTATTATCATTATAATCTTTTCCTGGTATACAAGTAGCAGACATATTTAAAGCAGAGTACTAAATTAAATAAATATATAAGTACAGAGTACTATATTTAAATAAATATAAATAAATCATGTGGATTTTCATACACCCGTTTATGGTAAAACATACTTCTTCACATGTCCCATTGCAAATAAGGACTTCCGTTTCACAAATTTATTGTGGTTGCCTGCAGTGTACTTTAGCAGTGTCAAAAGAAAATGTGGAAATAATTGTTATTTTAATTAACTACATTCAGTGACTATCTGAGTCAATAATAGTTAATGTGAAGGAATTCAAAATGATGAATTCGGATGCAACTCAAATGACTGTAAGGTGTCTTTCCGCTCAGCTATTTTTAGCAGTGGAAAAGCAGCTCCACCTGCACTAAAGTAAGATTCATCTTGAGAAGTTTTTGTGAGAAAGTATTTCACTTGCTGCAGATGTTTCATGCATCTTTTGCTTCCTTCATGCAAATTATTTGTTTTCATGTGGTTACTTGAATGCTTAGTTGGGACTGGTAAGTTGCAAGTAGTTATTTTTCAAAACTTACAAATAACTTGTAGGCCATTGTATGTCAGTGATTAACCAGCTTAACTCGTTGACATATCTTTAGGCTTATGAAATGTTGATGATCTCATTTGATGTTAATAGGAATTAGGAACGGATTTGTTTAGGGATACACGTCGGGCAGCTGTTGTGGTGTTTCAGTGCTGTTAAGTGGGCGAGATCTTGAGAATATACTTCTATGCATTTCCTCCAGATGTTATCTTGGACCGCCTGAAGACCAAGCAGGAAGCGGAGCTTGAGGAGGTGAAGCGACGGGCAGCGGAGGAGGCTGAGAAGGCCAGACAGGAATCGAAATCAGGATCTGGTGAACCAGCTGTGACCGATCAGATGAACTCGAACGGATCGTGTCCACAACAAGACTCCAGTAATGGGAATGTGATGAATGAGCAAACTTCTGCAGACGGTTAGAGATCTTTTTATGCTTCTATTAGCTGTGTTTACATGATTTTGTGTGTTTTTGATGTCGATTTTAATTGCAAGTACATCTTTCTAATAGAAGTAATTCAGGCACACTTGTGATTTGGGATCTGTTTAGTAGTAATTACATCTTGTACTTTTTTGTTTGTGAAGGGCTATTTATCATATCACACATACAACATATTCAGTATATTGATAAACTGTTAGAATGGCATTTCTAATTTACAGTCCCACTGTTGTTGAAAACCTGGAAATATCATGAAATTAAAAAAAAAATTGGGCCTTAAAAAAGTTATTGGAATTTCTATTATGAATTTACTTTTTTTTTCTAATTTTGTTTCATTATTCATTATTAAGATATTATTACCCTTGTGTAGTGATATTTTATACTTGCTAAACACGGCCTTTTTTGTAAAATTTTAGCTTCAGTCTCAGCTGTTCCAGTTGGTGAGGTGGGCAGCACCACCAATGTTCCTGAGGTAGCGGCATCCAGCTCAACCATTCCGACTAAAACTGACTCCCAGAATCCCTCAGGGAATGCAGTGACATCGTCTTCCAGTGGTGAGGAGGCAGGGGAAGGGACTGATGTGGTGAAAGAGTTGGCAGGTACAGCAAGTTCTTTTCTTAATGTTCAAGTCACATGCTGTTACATTAAGACCATCCTAATTAGTTAGCTGCAGATCTTCCATTTTCTTGTTCTGAAACAAAGACCCTTTACGTTGAGGGTCTCGAGACCATCTACTTTGTCCAGCAACCTTTGCTCAACAGTGCCGTCTATATAGCAGCACTGGATCTTTGGCATTGTCTTTAGTATATCATGTTTACTGAGAGTATAGAGCCTATCTGGATTGTTTTGAATTAGATTTAACAAAGTTTACAATGGTGTACTGATATATACTGCAGTGTTGATGAAATGCTAGTAATTTTTGCCATAATTGTATGCGTATTATGTGAGTATTCTACTCTCAATATATGGCCATGTATCTCATGTATATTCTGTCACTGATTCTCCTTCAGATAAGATTTCAGAGTCTGCTGCTCATGGGGATGGGGATTCTGTACTAGAGACTGAACCTGCACAGACAGTGGATGAGAACAGCTGCAGCAGTCATTTCTCCATCTCTGAATGCCTGCGAGGTCCAGAAGAGTCTGACCTGGTGGACCGATCTTCACAATCTTCTCTCAACAGCCAAGATGATACAGGTTTCAATGCACCTACATACACCGAATATACTTTTAAATTTGTTATATATGTTTAAAATTTGTTATACACAACTGTTCAAAAGTTTGGGGTTATACATGTCTTTTTTTGCTGTTTTTTAGGTGAGGGTAAAGCTAATGGAGATAGCGCAAAGACAGGATCTTCACGCATGATTACACGACTCCGGAACCCTGAAAGCAAGCTAAGCCAACGCAAGGTCATGCAGGACAAAGATGGCAGCTCTCAGGATGGTAGCAGAGCACTTAAAGAGGTATGGCTGTTGTCTTTATTAATGGTGACAGATTACATGTTGTATAGAGGTTGTTGATGTTTTGATGACAAAAATAGATTTTTGGTCATTAGTTGTATTTGCTAAGGCATGAATTAGTATTAGTATTAGTATAAAGGTACCATAGGTCTTCAACTAGTATAAAGGTACCATAAGTCTTCAACAAAAAGTTACATAGTTGCTAAATCTGTAAATCTTTGATTGATATTTCAGACTCCCCCACTGTCGTCATTTGGCTCCTTTAAGAGAGATTCAAACAAAAGCAGTGGCTTTTTCAAACTGGGCCATGAGGGCAAATTTCGCGTCTACCACAACCAGTATAGCACTAACACACTTGCCCTGAACAAGCACCAACACCGTGAGGACCATGACAAACGCAGACATCTTTCCCACAAGTTTTGCATGACCCCTGCTGGTGAGTTCAAGTGGAACGGATCGCTGTACGGCTCCAAAGCCCTAACTGTGTCCACTCTGAGATTAACCATCATCCAGCTGGAGAACAATGTCCCTGCTCCATTCTTGCATCCCAACTGGGCGTCACACAGGTGAAAGTCTTACAAGTACAAGTAGGAATTGTTTTTATTTTAAATATGCTAAAGTTTCCTAGAAGAAGAATTTAACCATGTCATCCTGTGACCTTTTCCACTGCTGTAGGTCAAACTGGATAAAGGCTGTCCAAATGTGCAGCAAGGCGAGGGAGTTTGCTTTAGCTTTGGCCATTCTAGAGTGTGCAATCAAACCAGTGGTCATGCTCCCTATGTGGAAGGATTCTCTGGGTCACACAAGGTCAGTTTAAATGAGCCTACAATCTTTTTATGCTAATTTATACAGAATTATACTACGAATGCAATATGGGGACCTCCAATACAAGTGCAGACAGTGAAGTTCACACGATCTGTTGCCCGTTAGAGCTGGGTAGGATAGAAAATATATAAAAAAAATATATATATATCTAGCAACTAACAGTTTAGAAACAAATTTCATTGCTATTCGTTTTGAACGCCGCTTTCGTTATGGCATCTAAAGTCAGAAAGTCGTCCAATAATAGCAGCCATTACAAATCCTCTTAAAGTATAAAATAGTTAAACTATGCTTGTAAAAATTTTATATAAACATAAAACAACTCAAAAGTTGTAGTTTGAAAGTCATACAGGCAAGACAGATAGATGAATAGATGAACAGTTTAAAGTGTCTGTGATCAAATTTGAGTTTGAAATCATCGTCAACATTTTACATCTATGGGACCTTAATC
Organism: Chrosomus eos; assembly: GCA_036326025.1. Classification (NCBI taxonomy): domain Eukaryota; kingdom Metazoa; phylum Chordata; class Actinopteri; order Cypriniformes; family Leuciscidae; genus Chrosomus; species Chrosomus eos. The sequence continues at coordinate 15,258,999 of CM070821.1, forward strand.
GAACAATATATTTCTGCACATTGTTGCTTCCAAGCACAAAAGCATCAATTTTTTTTACTTCAGCAAATTCTGTGCTGGAGGCTTTCCAAAAATGTACAACGAGTCACCTTTATGTCCCAGGTTTGGTGATCTTTCTTTTTCTTTTTTTTTTGTGCTTCATCTTTCCGCAGGTTTCATCGCATGACCTCTGTTGAACGGGAAGAGAAGGAGAAGGTGAAAAAGAGAGAGAAAAAACTAGAAGATGAAGAGACTATGCAGCAGGCCACATGGGTGAAGTACACTTTCCCCATCAAACACCAGGTACATTTGAACACTTGCTAGCTTGAGCGTTTTATTTGAACATTTTAGGAAATTACATCATCTTCAACATTTGAGCTGAAGGCATTCAGTGATTTGTTCAAACATCTTCTGTAGGTGTGGAAACAGAAAGGTGAGGAGTACAGAGTAACTGGGTATGGAGGTTGGAGCTGGGTGAGTAAGACGCACGTCCATCGCTTTTTCACGAAGCTACCTGGAAACACCAACGTCAATTACCGGAAAGCAATTGAGGGTATGTTGTTTGCTAGTACAGAATTCTAGAAAATGTAATTGAACTGTCTGGGAAACAAAAAAAGTTTTTGTCCAAATTTGTCTGATAAAACTTTTTTTTTCAGCAGCTAAAACTGGAATGGACAATCAGGTATCTCTTTCAGAAACACCAAGAACTTTGGTTAAAACAGATGAAATTTCGTCTGAAAGTGTGCCTGAAAAGGATAACGTCCAGGACACATCCCTGGATTATTCTGAAGAAAAACTACCTTTGGAGAAAGATCATGTGGTAAAAGATGAAGAACAAGATGAAGAAAAAGAGAATGAAACGGTTAAAGAGAAGTGTGATGAGAAAAATGAATCTGTGGAAGAAATGGACACCAGCACTCCAAACTCTGTAAATGATGAAAAAGGTATTTGCAAAGTTTTACTCTTATTTTCACAGCCCTGTTTTATGTACCAAGGACAGTACATCAGAAATGATAAAGCATGTATTGACTAGAATTTGAATGCGTAAAAATAGTTGCCTTATAATGTGGAACAGTTGCTAATGAGTCTGTTTTTCATGGTTGTAGCTGATATCACAAATGCCTCATCCGATGCCTCTCCTTTGAAAAGAGAGCCTTCGGATAGTGAAGGGGCGAAGGATAGTGCTCCTAATCAACCTCTGCAGTCCTTCTGGCATGATGTTGTAAACGTCAGTGAAGGCTTCTTGCTACGCACGGCATACAAGAAAATCAAGCCATCAAAACTTGATGGCCTTTTGGAGAGGCGGGTCAAACAGTTCACCATAGAAGAGAAGCAGAGGCTTGAGAAACTCAAGCAGGGAACCATGTCTAAACCCTCTACAGGAAAGATATTGGAAAACAAAGAGACAACCATTGCTGCTCAAGATCAAAAAATTAAGATTGAAGGAACTATCTCTGAAACTCCAAAGGCTAGACAGACTGAGGGAGTAGCATGTCTAGTAATCCAAGAAAAAGACAATGTGGTCAAAAAGCTTGATTTTAACCAGGAGGAAGAACCGGCTAAGACAAACACTTCAGGACAGAAGAACATCCTGGATGTCAGATTAAATGACTCGGGTGACTTAGCCCCTAAAGAACATGAGCAGAAGTTGACAGAACCTGAACCTAAGACCGCCAGTAGGGTAGCAATGTCTGAGCTTAATGGAAACTCTCAAAGTCTGGAACAAAGCCTCAGCTTGAACGCTAAACCTGAGAAAACCGTTACAGAAGTTACGTGCCCACCTGAAAACTCTGAGAGAAAGGACATCATTGAAAACAATGAAAATGACCAAGATGTAAAGAAAGCTTTGCCTGTGCAAGTAAATGGGAAGGATGGTCCTGTTGACCCAGAATGTAAGACTTTGACTGATAATGTTAACACAAAGGAGCTAACCAATACCGTTGCGGAGGAGATTAAAGCAATATCACCAAAGGAACCAGTGAAGTCGCTATTGAATGGTGACGCTACTCAAGAGTGTCTTAAAGAATGGACTAATAGCACGATTCCTCAGCTGAATTCAGATGAGGATAAAGGGGTTACCAAGCTTGATCCCGATTATCCGCCGCCTCAGAAAGTAGCCAAGTTGGAAAACAACATTGAAGAATCTATACAGTCCTCGGGTTCTTCCGCTGTACCTGAACCTTCTTCTGTAGCTTCCGAGCCGAATGCAAGATCCGAGGTGCCTAGTCATAGCTCGAAGATAGAGCCAATGCAAGTTGAGGAGGCAAAGCCTCCTGTTCCTTCTCCCGTCCCTTCAGCGGAAGAGTCCAGCTTAAGTAGTGACCTCACCGAAAACAGCAGCAGCGTTGGCGAGACTACGACTGTCATTACTCAAGTCACGACAACTACAACAACAGTATCCACCACAGCTTCCCGCATGGTGTTGACCTCACATGATGGTCTTGCTTCCAATAACGGGATCAGTACACCTGTACCAACAGATTCTAAGGTGGAGTCTACCAGCTCTGTTTCGACACTCTCCACTACAACTACCACTGTTACACAGGTTACAGACTCATCCCAGGAAGCTACTCTAACAAAAGAGTGTTTGACCACTGTCACAAAAACACTGACCGATACCACGTTGAGTCCTAGTGGTTCCACTGTAAAATCTATGACAGTGAGTCACGAATACTCCACCAGGGACAGGGTACGACTGTCAAAGTTCTCTCGCACCAAGAAAACGCGGTCCGGAACAGCCTTGCCCTCGTACCGGAAGTTTGTGACCAAGAGTAGCAAGAAGAGTATCTTTGTGCTTCCCAATGATGAGCTGAAGAAACTAGCAAGGCGCGGTGGTATCCGTGAAGTTCCTATCTTTAACTATAATGCCAAGCCAGCCCTGGACATTTGGCCCTACCCATCCCCACGACCAACATTTGGGATCACATGGAGGTCTGTATTTTCTCTTTATTTCCGTGTTTCATTTTGTCTTTCTAAACACCTGAATGAATTGATAAAGCCGTCATTGGGTAGGGGTGTCCATTCCTGCTTCTGAAGGGCCACTTTCCAGCAGAGTTTAGTTCTAGACCTAATCAAGCCTCTAAACTCAAGTATTAACTTTTTGTTCTATGGACAGGGATGATACTTCAAATCTTGTGTCTTGTAAAGGAAGAGATGTACCATCACTTCTCTAGGCAATCAGACTTGTGTTTTTGCCTTGTGTATGAGAAAATATACCAGAATTTCATTGAGACTTGGGGGCTATTTTGACTTGGGCCAGTAATAACCTACCAATGTCCTACAACCACTGAGAACATTTTGGCAACCATGTTACAGAGCACTAAAATCTAATTGGAACAACTTGGCAACTTTACTGCAATGCACTGGCAACCCCTTAGTAGTTTTGGGGACAGCTTCAAGAACCACTCACTTTTGTTCAGAGAATGTGAACTGGAATCTAGTTTATCGAATTCATCTAGTTTCCTTAAGGTTTTTTGTAGCCTTGTACTATTATGTTCTTGATGCCAATTAGTGTTCAAATCTTTCCTCAAGGTTAATTTGGTGTTCAAAGGAGAGACCGGGATATTGATGCTAGCTGTCCATATATGAACATTTTCAAGAGCAATACTAGTCGCCAAAAGACCAAATAGGCTTATGAGATCTGCATGAATCTAATGAACTGGAGGTTCTTTCATACAGATACCGACTCCAGACGGTGAGGTCTTTGGCTGGAGTGAGCCTAATGCTAAGGCTACTTTGGGCCTGCCTCAGATGGGATGACATGTCTGTGAAACCCTCACCCACAGGAGGGACAACGCGAACAGGTTGGCGCTTAACCGCTTTAATATAACTTTGGCATTCATGCGGAACTTTAAAATCCAGTGCTCAACCATTTTTGTGTAACTTAACAGAGACATCTGACACTGATATCACCACCACGGAGATCATAAAGCGGAGAGATGTTGGTCCTTATGGCATTCGTTCAGAGTATTGCATCAGGAAGATTATTTGTCCCCTTGGGGTACCTGAGACTCCCAAAGGTAATGGTGACTCAATGAGTCCTTATGCCAGGCAACCGATTAGTCCATTGTTTTCAGACATGGATAGTTTTCAATAATGCAAGGCTAGATTGACCCAAAACACTGTTGATATTTGGTCTGTCCATCATTCCCTTGAGCAGAGACTCCCACACCTCAAAGGAAAGGCCTTCGATCGAGTGCTCTAAGACCAAAGAAGCCAGAACCGGCTAAGCAGACTGGGCCTGTTGTGATCGAAACCTGGGTGGCCGAGGAAGATCTGGAACTCTGGGAGATTCGAGCCTTTACTGAAAGGTGGGAATTCCCTCTTTATCCTGTTGTATTTGTGAATATGCACGCCCTCACAATGCAACATACTGATTCCTTGCATAATCATCTGTCAAACGCTCCATCAAATCTTTGTCTAGTATGAAATATTTTGGATAAAGGACGGTTGTAGATAAGACAATAGATAAAGATATTATTTTTTAATGATAATAAAAATGTAGGATGTTTTTTTCCTGTGGATGTTTAATTACCTATTTGTATGTTTCCCAATAGTCAATGTGTCCCAAGTTTTCTATTCTTTATAAAGATTTTCAAACCTTCTGACTTAACAGGGTTGAGAGGGAAAAGGCACAAGCGGCTGACCCAACTAAGGTTAGTGTGCAGAAGAAAGCAGAGGAGGTCAAGGCCCAATTGGAAGCTCAGCTAAAGCATCAGAGATTGGCAGCCCAGCAGGTGGGAATGTAGACATGTGCCCACCTGGGGCGCCCCTCTTAACCAGGGGCACAATGCTGAAAGAAATGAGTGTTCTTTCCAATGGGCCTTCTGATTGGTTTTTGCCTTTAAAGTCCCTGTAAAGGCAATTATATATATATATATATATATATATATATATATATATATATATATATATATATATATATAAAAATCTAAACACATTATATATGTTATAAATCTATTGCTAAAACACATTACAGAGACTGTGAACTGTGAAGTACTGGATTGTGGAGTTAGACTGTTAAACAGTTTTTCACCATTGCTGTGTTCAGTATTTTTGGGGCGGGGCTAAAACGGTGGCTCGATGACGCACTGGAGCCACTGAGCTCCTGGCTCTCCCTAACAATGTAACTAGAGCACATTCGTATCGCCACTCAATCGCAAGTTACTTTTAGTACTATTAGTTACTACATCCTACAGTTTGCTAGCTAGCTATGCCTTCGTCACGGAAGTGCGTATTACCTGGATGCCATCGCTTACAAAACAGATCGGTGTCCTTATTTAAATTTCCGAAAAACTATCATATCAAGAAGAGGGGGATTAACTTTGTGAAGAGCCACCTTGATGGAGAGCTGAGGATCATCACCAACACCCGCCTCTGTAGTGATCATTTTACACAGGATAGTTTTATTCAGCGCAGCCAGCGTTTGAGAGCAGAGAATACTGCTCTTTTTTATAGCTTATTTTATTTACTTGGCAGCTTTTTTTTATCATTCAAATTTGGCTGGCTGGCTAATAACACATTTTTCTGTGGTGTGACAAACTCAGAACACATACTTAATTTTTACTTTACAGGGACTTTAATGATCATTTAACTCTCAGATTGGTTGTGTGTGTTCTTAATTTTAATAATCGTGTTTTGGCTGATTTTGTCTTGTTAATTTATCTTATTGCCTGGTATCTTTGTTTATATTGTCATGGTACATTTTTTCGATTGATTATATTGCAGAAACGGTTGGAACAGCAAAAACCTAGCAGCACCAGCACCACATCCACCTTGACCAGCACCCCTACGACCCCTGGCACCACTACTCAGAAGGTGGTGGTGGGCTCTATTAGCGGTCAGGTAACTTCAGCGCCAAAAGTGGTAATGACCACCAAGCTGGGCTCTCCGGTGACATTCCAGCAAAACAAGAACTTCCAGCAGTCCTTTGCTTCCTGGGTCAAGCAGGGCCAACAAGGCAGTTCAGGTCAGTATTTAAAATGTTATGAGGATGCATGGTTAATTACAGTTCCTGATTACTTTTTATTTTAGATGTTGTTGTAGTGTGTTTTTGCACGTCAGTGTATTTGATTGGAAATGAGCAGAATTTTTTTTTTTTGTAAGCTTATTTGTAGTGGTGTGTTTAGTGCTTGACATCGACGTTCGTTGTCCGTGGCGTACTTGGATGCAACCGCCGCTGTATTACCTGATTGAGATGTATGTGCTAGGGTGGTGATCAGACCTGTGTCTTGCAGTCTCTACCAGTTCGGTTGTGACTGTGGCGGCGAGTAGCGCCACCACGTCTGGGCAAACGTTCCACATCGCTACTGCTGCAGGGTCGATGGCCGGCAGTGTCATCACCGCTAAACTACCTGTTCCAGCCAACAGCAAGATAGTCACAGTGAACGTGCCAACCACGCAAGGAGGTACGGCAGGCCTCCAACATCATTGGCATGTGATTTTTGTTTCAAGTTAGGCCTGCTTGCACGCAGATTCGCAGGGAGGCATAATATCGGCACCATATTCTTAAATGACGTTTATTTTTTACTTTGTTTCTAATGATGAACGGCGTGCCATGTGCTGTGCATGGGTCACTTAAGGCAGCCTGTTAGTTATCTAAAAGGTTGTTCGGACTGGCAGCAGTTTGCTGCAAAAAAGCAGCTGAAAGTCATTCAGCCTCAATGAGAGTTGAAGGAAACATTCAGTTTAATTGCTGTCATTGTGAACATCCCATAAAGTTTGGTCCTTTTTACGGCTTCAATTTCAATTCAGTTGTTTGTCATTGTCAAATACAAAGGATTTCTTTCTTTTTTTGTGCTAATTTGTTTGGTTTTCTATTTAGAAAACACTTAAACTTAATATTCCAAGTCAAATATTCGTATTCTTATATCAATACACTGCCGTTTAAAAGTTTGGGGTCAGTTAGGTTTTTTTTTTTTTTTTTTTTTTTTTTAGAAATTAATACTTTTATTCAGCAATGATGAATTAAATTAATCAAAAGTGACAGTAAAACATTTTTAATGTCATTTAAAGATTTAAATTTCAAATAAATTATGATCTATTCGTCAAAGAATCCTGAAAAAATATATGATGGTTCCCACTTGGTTTTGGTCTTGATGATAATAAGAAATGTTTCTTGAGCATTAAAGTATCATATCAGAATGATTTCTGAAGGATCATGTGACACTAAGACTGGAGTAATCATGCTGAAAATTCAGCTTTGAATCACAGGAATAAATGACACTTGAAAGAAAGTTTTTCACAATGTTACTGTTTTCACTGTATTTAGTATCAAATAAATGTAGCCTTGGTGTGCAATGCAAAAGAGATTTTTTCCAAAAACATTTAAAAATATTACCAACCCCAAACTTTTGAACAGTTTTGTATCTATGTAATGCAGTATGCTTGGAGCAAACTAAATTTACTCTTGTCTCAACAGGTTTGGTACAGGTACAGCAGAAGGTGGTGGGCATCATTCCATCAAGCACAGCGGCCACCGCACAGTCCTTCCCTCCATTCCAGCCCCGTACTGCCACCATTAACATCAGACCCAACACAACCACCTCCACGCAGCAGGTATGAACTCTCACTGAAATGATCCGCTCTGGTCAACTCAACATTTGTGTTCCTCCAATAATGTTTCATTTACTCGTTTATCCCCAGGTCCTTACGACTGGAACCGCTCTACGACCAGGGATGACTGTGATACGCTCTCCCCTGCAACAGGCCACCACCCTGGGGAAGACTATAATTCGCACACCCCTGATGGTTCAGCAAGGTATTCTCAACATGGATTTGTCCTGTAAATTTGTTATTAACCTTACTTTTAATGGGTTTCTGTAGGAAACTAGGGAGACAGGAAATGACCATTAAACCAAATTAAACCAAAATATTTGACAGCAGAAGGCTACATTGTGACCATGTGATGTCCACAGTAACTTATGCCCAACTCTGTTGAATACACCACAGTTTTCTAAATCGTTTCTGAAACTTCAGAGTGTGATTGTGATTTATATCACACAGGTCAAGTGCAACAGCCAGTGCAAACAAGTGTGGGCACTCAGGTGGTGGGCACTCCTCCTCGCCTCTCCACACCAAATCAACCCCAGACCCCACAGACGGGCTCTTCTCCTCGACCACAGCAGGGTCAGGTCAAACTCACTCTCGCCCAGCTCACTCAGCTCACCCAAGGGGCTCAGGTTTGTACCAGTTTTAAAACGGCATGCAATTCAACTTTGACGCATATTTTAATGTTCTTATTGTGACCTGTTAATCTGTGCACATTGTAGGGTTGTAACGGTATGGCGGTTTATCACGATATTGACATGTATGATTATATCGTGAGCATGTGCTTATCCACGGTTTTGGGGAAAAAAATGAACCAGATCTCACCTGCGCATATGCAACGCCTTTCCACTTCACTGCTTAGACTCCACCCATATATGTGCAACAGAAAATAATGTCTGAGACAGAGATTAATTAAAAAAAAAAAATCCTTGAAAGTTTGAGTTAGAATAGCTTGCAGACTAGTAAGTAGATGTTTACCTGTTAGTTGTAATGATGTTTAATGTCCCCGAAAACTTCTGTGGTCGCATTTAGCCACTTGTTAGCTATTGCCTTTTTTAAGACAAGGTTATTGATTAATGTTACTAACTACTGAAATAAACTTTTGCTTTTGCTCTTCAGGGAGGGAACCAAGGGTTGACGGTAGTGATCCAAGGGCAAGGTCAGACCACAGGCCAGCTGCAGGTCATTCCTCAGGGGGTGACGGTCATCCCAGGGCCCGGTCAGCAGCTCATGCAGGCAGCCATGCCCAATGGCCAAGTCCAGCGTTTCTTGTTCACACCCATGGCCCCTGGACCCGTGTCTGTCCCCGCTGCCCCCGCCATAACGACGTCATCAGGCGTCCCAGCCACAGCTGCACCAGTTGCCGTCACCAGCACAACTCCAGCACCCATTCAACCAGGTGAGACTTTATTAGACACTTTTCTATTTTCACACAGCATCAGTATGGAACTTGTCTGGCAATGTTACATCTTCTTAAAGGGACAATGTGTACTTTTTTAGGTATTTTATTGTCTAAAATCAATATTTTTATTCATAAATATGTCCTCAATGGTGTACAAATACCTCTGCCAATTATCTGACTTATCCTCGTAAACGAAGAATTTATATACATGGTACGGGTAGGTCCACTGAGGCTTCCATGTAGTTCCGGCATCTTGAAAAACTATAATAGCAGAGAGGGACAAAAAGTTTCCACAACGCGTTTTCGTTCAGAGCCACAACGCACTTTCCGTAACTGAAAGCAGCAGAAAGGGAGGAGCAGAGCAGTGAGAGGCTACAAATACAATATTTCATGTTTTTCACAGTCAGTAATTCATAATGTAACATTCGTTTGTTTGTTGTGTCAAGTTGCAGTTTGTTTGAAATAACAAACCTGTTCACTCGAAGGAAAACTCGACAAAGTGCTATTAGAAGACATTCTGTCATAGCTTTTTGGTACATAACGGCTACTGTAGATGCAACACGCATTTGAAAAAGCGAGGCGCTGGAGAGCATAATTCGTTTGAATGCAAAAAACAATTTCACCACTAGATGGGAGGAATTTCTACACAATGTCCCTTTAAGCCAGCAAAATCCAGAAGCTGATTTAACCTCCAAAAAACATTTACTAAATGTTCTGGTGACACTTGAACTTCCTGCACAGATTACCTAGATGTCTACTAGTTTTGTCAACTTCTGAATATTTTAACGGTTTCATTGCTCATTTTCAACAGTATCGATTAGGGGTGGTGAAAAAAATCGATTATTGATTAATCGCGATTATGTAATGGACGATTATGAATCGATTATTAAATTTTCAAAAATCGATTTTTTTTTTTTTGTAAAAAATGTTATACCGAAAGTTGAACGTCACGAACGCGCCCAGTTCCAGTTCCAGCTCGCTCTCTCTCCCTCTCTCTCTCTCTCTCTCTCTCTCTCACACACACACACAGACACACACACACACACACACACACACACAGTTTGTTTGACCACGCCCGCGACTCGCTCTCACTCTCACTCTCTCACACACAAAGAGTTTGATCGCGCTCGCGTCTCCCTCTCTCTCACACACACACACATACAGTTTGATCGCTCGAAATAGAGGTCTGCACTCCCGCGGGAGTCCCGCGGGACCCGCGGGTCGCGACGCAAAACAGTGCGGCGCGGGACAAATTTTGAAAGGTCATTGCGGGAGCGGGCGGGATGATGAGGTGCACTTGCGGGTGCGGGCGGGAGGGAGGATTCGCTGCACTCCCGCAAATTAAATATGAGTGTAAAGCTGAGACCTGCACTCCCGCGGGACTACCGCGGGAAATAAAACAACTAGAAACAAATAAACCGTTATTTATCTAATGCACAAGCAACAAGGATAACTAAAATGAAAACGATTTACTGGCGCAAGGTCGGAAGCTAACTCTCGCGTGGTTCATTCATAGGCGCAGCAGAACAGCCAAACCTACCACACAGAGGCAATGTCTGCACCACATGACAGGTGGATTGTTTAGTGCTACAGATATAATTATTAAAGAAAGGAACATGCAAAACTACAAAACCAAACAAAGAAAAAGTCTGATATTTGGAAATGTTTTAGTAGCCTAGTAGGCCAATGCGACAGCAATGGAAAGCACCGTCCTTTTGCGAGCTGTTACAAATGCAACAAAATACTCACGTAAGTCTGTAACTTCAGGTCTGAAGTGTCATGTGTGCACCGTTTTGAAAGGCAAACTTCCCTGACGTTTACGGCAAGTCAGTCGAAAGTGTCAAGTGCACTAAAAGATGTAACAGAAAAATGTGCAAGCTTCCAAGTTCCAGCACAGCATCGGAGAGGGCTTTCAGTATTTGCGGTCGCTCGCATACTGGAGCAGAGACGGATTAATCTGAAGCCCTCATCAGTGAACGACATGCTATTCCTAAAAATAAAAAACTAGGCGGGATTTTGCGGGCGGGAGCGGGACGAAACTTGATTGTCGCGGGCGGGAGCGGGAGAAAATAACATATATTTTTGCGGGAGCGGGACAAAATCTTGCGGGAGCGGGCGGGAGCGGGACGGAAAAATCAGTCCCGCGCAGGTCTCTAGCTCGAAACTAGGCGCTCCCTCTCGCGCTAGATCGCGCTCCCTCTCTCTCTCACACACACAACGAGTTTGATCGCGCTCGCGTCTCTCACTCTCTCCCTCTCAGTACAACTTGATTACTCACAAGATAATGTGTTGCATTTTGTCACTGTGTTCTACAGTATATAAGCTGAAGCTACAGTAAGTTGTTCAAAAATGTTCATTTTTGTCTTCTTAATGATTAAATTGGACAATTTTCTTCTAGAAAGATAAGGTGTTCAGGTGGAGAAAAACTTTTTCTTTACCTTGACATGTTTCGACTGCAACCTGCAGTCTTCCTCCACCTGAACAACACCTAGAAGAAAATTGTCCAATTTCTACAGTATGTTGGTTCTGATCTACTTCCTAAAGGAAATAAGCCTTTCATTTGTTTGTTATTGTTTAGTTCAACTTGATGACTCACAATGTGATGTATTCATTTCTGTGTTCTACAGAACATAAGCTACATATAAATAATTCTGAAGTTATAACTACACGACACAGAAAGTGCTTTGAGTTGTTGTTACTCAACAAAAGAGTTAAGTAATTCAGCAGCTGACTTTTTTTAATACTGCAATCACTTTGTAGTGTATTTTCATTTACTGTTGTGAAATGGAAAATCAATAATCGCTAATCGAGAATCGAGAATCGTTAATAATCGAAAATCGTCTGTAATCGAATCGGGACTTCAATAATCGTAATCGAATCGAATCGGGAAATCAGACCAATTAACCACCCCTAGTATCGATACAGTATTATCAGCTGCGATTTTATCACTCTCGCTTCTTAAGTCTCTTTCACACACACCTCAGTGTGTATCACAACACGTAGTCCGTTGCGCTGTGTGTTTCAGAATGAAGCGTGTCACTGTGTTCTTACATGCAAGCAGCTCGTGATCTGGTGTTTTCAGTGTATCAGAGAGGGTCGGTACTCCAACTCTTCATGTTCATTCTGCTCCATTTACGCCTTTTCACATTCGCATAATTTCCAACATTTTTGTGGACTGATTATACAACATTTCACACAGTTTTGTAATAAGAAGCTTTTGTAAACCTGTTGTCACAGACATTTAAAGGTCTCCTTGCAGTTTTCTGACCATCATATAGTAAATAATTTTTAAAAATGTGCGAGTGATCAAATTTGTGAAAATACAGCACTGGCCCTGTTGTATCGAAGTTCCTGTATCATGGCAAAACTAATACCATGTATCATGAAAAACACATTTAACTTGTTTAGTGTGTTTTAGCTGTTCAGGGCTGTGTTTCTCAAAAGCTTTGTTACGATCTAAGTAGATCGTAGCACCAATTGTCTCTATGATCAGCTTTGCCCACAATGCTTCTGAGTGTTACAAGTTCCGATATATTTTCTCTCTCTTTTTCTAGCTACTCGTCTTGCTCCACAGCCCCAACCTCCAACCACACTTCCTCCCACATCATCTCTCCCTCCATCACAGCCAGTCCAGCACATACCCACCCCAGTCCCAGCCGCAATCGTTCCCCAGCCGACTCCACCTCTACAACCCCACCCGCCCATACAGCTCCGACCTCAGCCTCAGGTTCTTCCTCAAACATCAGTCCCGCCCCCTACACCTGTACCTGTCCCTGTCCCTGTCCCTGTCCCTCAGATAGCAAAGGTGACAGCCACCGCACCTCCACAGCAGATCACCACCCTCCCTGTCACCCAGACCACCGTTACCAAAGTCCAGCCCCAGATCCAGCTCCCCCCGCAGCTCCTCAGCGTCCCCGGGCTCCAGCAGCAGGTCATCTCCCACATCCAGAGTCAGGTAGCGGCCCAGATTCAAGCGCAGGTCCAGCAGGTCGGGACCACAGCCGGGATGCCCCAGCAGATCAAACTGCAACTGCCCATTCAGATCCAGCAGCAGGGCGGAGGGCAAGTCCAAGCGCACCAGATCCAGAATCTGGTGACCATCCAGACGGCCAGCGTACAGGAGCAGCTCCAGCGGATCCAGCAGCTCTGCGAACAGCAGCAGCAGAAGAAGAAGCAGCAGGAGGCGAAGAGAGAGCAGGCCCAACAGCACGTCAGCCAGAGCGACCTGATACAGAAACAGGTCTGGAAGCTAATATGACTCAAGTTGATAAATGTGTCATTAAGAAAGATGGGGTATTATTCGCAGCACTGCAGCAGTATACGGTTGTTTGTGATTTGAGTGTTAAATATGGTTTTGATCTGGAATTTATAGAATTTGCAACCAAATTTTGAGAGTGAGTTAGCTTGATATTTGCTATCATTTCTCACTATGGTTTGATGAATGAAGTCAGACTACGTTGTTATGCATGTGTAAATGAGCCTTAGTTGATTAAAACTTAGTTGATATTTAAAATAGAGGTAAACTTTATTATTGTAATTTCAATTCTTATTGGTAGCAATGAAAGTTTAATTTTATTTTTTTTTTAAATGTCCCATCTTATGTAATTTTTCAGACAACTTTATTGATCCCAATGGACTATTTAGTTTGGTTAATAAACAAGCAACAAAAAACAACACTAAATTCAATAACATAAATATGGGAATATGTACCTAAAAATAATGCATAATATTGTTCATACATATAATGGACAAATTGTGATAAATATTACAATAAACTATGGATATATATATTTAAATACAAAGAAAAAAATAGCATTGTCCATATAATTTTCTTATTGTGTACAATTCTTTAGTACACATTATTATTATTATAATTTAAAGAAAAAAGTTTTCAGTATATTTCCTGAAAATGTAATAACTAAAAATTATTAGTGTTAATTTCGTTAAAGAAATCTATGAAGAAAACTGACCTTTTTTCTGAGACGAGACGACACCAACGTCATTAAACGATTACTGTGACTATATCAACATGCAATATGAAATGTTGACGAAAAAAGAATGAGACTAAAATGTAGTTAAAAAACAAAATAACTTTTTTTTTGTCAAGTAAAATGACTTGATATTTGCTATCTGGCAACCATGCTCATGCGCTCTCTACACTGCAGAAGAAGCGTGGATGATCTCTCTTTCTTCAAGTCTTAAACACACCCCATTTTTATTGCTTAGGTGGCTCAGAAGCAGAATGTGGCCATAGAGCAGTTAAAACAGAAGAAAACCATGACTCCTGCTGAAAGAGAGGAGAACCAGAGGTAAACGCTGTCAATCTCCATTCTTCCCCATTTATTCCTTTCCAAGTTATTAAAATTTTAATGACATAAGGGATTTTAAATTCCAACAAACATGAAGCGTTATTCAGTCTCATTATATTTGTTACATGTGCACCACAGATAAACCATAAGCCACTGAAGCCGTATTTATGGAGTAGAATGGCATTAATCAACCAAATCCATTGTTTGTTTGTTTTTGTTTTTTGTCTGTCTGGGCAGAATGATTGTTTGTAACCAGGTGATGAAGTTCATCCTGGATAAAATCGATAAGGACGAGAGGCAGGCGGCCAAAAAGAGGAAACGGGAGGAGTCTGTGGAGCAAAAGCGCAGCAAGCAGAACGCCAGCAAGCTGTCGGCTCTGCTCTTCAAACACAAAGAGCAGCTCAAGGCTGATATCCTGAAGAAAAGAGCACTGCTTGATAAAGAACTACAGCTGCAGGTGCAGGTGAGAGGATACAGGAAGTGCGGAAACTTTACTGTTTTGCACTGATATGAGAGTTTGAGTTAATTCAAGATGCAATGAAGACGTGTGCTTTCATTTCTCACGCACATCTCAGCTTTACTCACACACACACTCTGTTCTCACACCACATCAGTGTTGCCAAATAGACAGCTGAAGCTGCATGCCGTATGTTGTGGCATTTACATATTTCTTTTGATTGCAGGAGGAGTTGAAGCGCGATCTCATTAAACTCCGGCGAGAGAAGGAGAAAGCTCAGGCTGCGGCGGCTCAAGCTGCGGCGGCCGTCAGCGCACACGTGCACAGCGGTCTCTCCTCGTACGCGCCCACGGTCACCTCACCCTCCGCCGCACACAAACGCAAGCGGGACGAGGAGAGAGATGCCGCCTCCAAGTCCAAACGCAAAAAGATGATCTCCACTACCTCAAAGGACAACAAGAGGGACATCAAGTTATACTGCATCTGCAAGACGCCCTACGATGAGTCTAAGTATGAGACCTTTGCTGTCCTCTGATTTTAGAGGGTCATCGGGTGTTGAGATATTTAGAATAGAAGTTCACATTTTTGGACATATCTATTTACCTGTTGTTTTTATGTGTTAGGATTTATGTATTTATTGTAATTGCACTATTATGTGTATTTTGACATGAAAATATTAACATACTGTTGCAATTTATTTTAATTTGTCATTGTTAGAATGTAAGTACTGGTTAAGATTAATTAACATGTACTGGGTAGGATTAGGGTTTGGTTGAGGGTTAGTTGCATGTATTATGCATCGTTTTATTTTACATGTACTTACCATAGTAATAACAGTAAGTGTTACCAAACATACAATACGATTTTAAAACAAAATAAACCTATTTATCTTGTGATTTTTAGCTGTTAGGATAATTATTATTAATTTAGTTTTTTTTACTAAGAGTATTTTGGCAAAAAATAAACATACAATAATATTTTAAAAAAGGCAGAAATATACCTATTTATCAAGTGTGTTTTTTTTATCTGTTAGTAATTTGTTTTCTTTAGTTACACTGAGATTTTTGGTATGAGAAAAAAAGTAAACATAGTATATTTTAAGATATTTTGCTGAGAATTCTAAATATAATAATGTAAAAAATAATTTTGTGCGTCAGACTGGATATCCGTCACAAACTGCTCTGAGACACGAAGGTTGAGGATCCAAATGCAGTATTTATTTAAAGGGTTATCCACAATCGTAATCCTAATCCAGGCTAGGGTCATACACAAACAAACACAACAAGGAACACGGCCAAAAGGGTAGTCCAGGGAAGAAATCCAAAAACCCAGAGACATGAAATCAGGAGGAATGACAAAGAACTAGGCTTATATAGGGAGAGCAAACAAGAAGATGAGAGACAGGTGAAAACAATGAGTGACGAGTCCAGGCAGTGAGTTATGGGAAATGTAGTTTGTGAGGGAATGACAATAGTCTGTTGTGGAGTGCCCTCTGATGGCTTTCAAGGGCACTCCAGCTGGTGACCGTTACATAGCCCCCCCTCAAAGGAGCGGCTTCCAGACGCTCCTAAAATTGCCCAGGAGGGACGTGGAGCAGAGGCGGACCCGGGATGGAGGGCGAGGCCCGTGAAGCGGAAGAGGGCCTGGAGACTGGGGCTGAGCAGGCAGCAGGGGCGGAGCATGAGTCCAGAGCCAAGCAGGCGTCCAGGCCGGATCGAAGACACAGGCGTGGTGGCGGACATCACAGGATGAGACTCTGGAAGGGCGGCCATGACGGGACGTGACTGGAAGGGCCGCGGGCATCTTGGACGAGGGGTCACGGGATGGGAGTTGATGTGTGTGCTGCCCAAAATGGCCATGATCAGCGCGTATCGCTTGGCAGGCACGACGTGGAGAAGCTCAGACTCGGCAGGCATGATGTGAAGTGACTGTGGCTAAGAGGATACTGTGGGCTTGCGGGGCTCCTCATCCGCAAAGCCCACAGTAAATGACGAGCCGCTCAACAAAAAAGCAAAGCCAATATATTGAACGAGTCCAGTGAGGGGTATTGTCAGGCATGAGGTAATTAAGAAGATCATCAAGTCCATGCCAAAACATGCCCTTTAAGACAGCATCAATAAAGTCAACCCCATGGCAAAGCTCACAAAACTCTTTACGTAGTCCTCAATCAGACGGTTACCTTGGTGGAGGCAGAAAAGACAATCTGTTGGGTCCATGTCGCCGAAGTCTTCTGTCACGAACTGCTCTGAGACACAAAGGTTGAGGATCCAAATGCAGTATTTATTTAAAGGGTTAACCACAATCGTAATCCAAATCCAGGCAAGGGTCATACACAAACAATTCAAACAATCACAACAAGGCAGGGAACACGGGCAAAAGAGTAGTCCACTGAACAGGCAAGAAATCCAAGACACATGAAACCAGGGAGAATGCTCGTAATTGCAGTGTGACACTAAAGACTTTCTCAGGGAATGAGAGAAAGAACCAGGCTTATATAGGGAGAGCAAACAAGAAGATGAGACACAGGTGAAAACAATGAGTGATGAGTCCAGGCAGTGAGTTATGGGAAATGTAGTATGTGAGGGAATGACAATAGTCTGTTGTGGAGTGCCCTCTGATGACTTTCAAGGGCACTCCAGCTGATGACCGTTACAATATGACTACATCTGGTGTAAAAGAATATTATACTTTGTGGATATTTTATACTTTTGTTTTGTGTAGTTTGTTTCCTTGGGGTACTTTGAGTAAATTATTTTAATTTATTACTTGGTTTGAACATTTATCAGAGACAAATGGTAAAACCTCACATTTAGATTTGACATATTTTGAAACTACTATCTAAGATAATTTAATTTTAAGACAGTTGCACACACAAAAAAAGCATTTTGCAAAATGCAGAAATGTAAATAATGTTAGAATTGTCTACTGAAGCCATACAGATATAACTGGTTTTGAAAAGGGATGTGATATCAATCTAATGTTGTTATGTCCTTGACTTAGGTTCTACATTGGTTGTGACCTCTGCTCTAACTGGTATCATGGCGAGTGTGTGGGCATCACCGAGAAAGAGGCCAAGAAGATGGATGACTACATCTGTTCAGAATGTAAACGAGCTCAGGAGGGCAGCACAGAGGAGCTCTACTGCATCTGCAGAACCCCATACGACGAGTCGCAGTAATTTATGCTTCTACAGTTTCATCACATTTATTTAGAAAGGTACATGTGGGAGCGTGCTTTCTGACATGATTGTGCCTGCTTCTACTTTAGGTTCTACATCGGTTGTGATCGCTGTCAGAACTGGTACCACGGGCGCTGTGTGGGCATCCTACAGAGCGAAGCCACACACATCGACGAGTACGTGTGCCCGCAGTGCCAGTCTACGGAGGATGCCATGACGGTCCTGACGCCACTCACAGATAAAGACTATGAGGGGCTGAAGCGAATCCTGCGCTCCTTACAGGTTTGTATGAAAACAAATACGGTTTCGTGGTTGTTTTGAATTTTAGAGCTGGTGTTTTGTTTGAAATGTTACACAATCCAAATTTGTACATGCATTGTTCCCTACTATTTTAACCCTAATTGTGGTTAGGTTAGATAATCATCACAAAAGCAAGTGATTGTTTTGTACAATCACACCTGTGTGATTAGAGCATTCGTCATGTGATTAACTGCTAAATTCAAACGTGCTTTTGCGCTTTGGCTGGCACTGAGCCAGAGATTGACACCCTCTGCTCTTGTCATATTTCACATATTGTCATGTTTATTTGAGGTTTTAGACACTTAAAGGATTAGTTCACTTTTAAAAAAACTTTTGCTGATAATTTACTTACCCCCATGTCACCCAAGATGTCCACGTCTTTCTTTCTTCAGTCGAAAAGAAATTAAGGTTTTTGATGAAAACATTCCAGGATTTTCTCCATATAATGGACTTCATTGGGAGCCAAATGGTTCAAGGTCCAAAAGACAGTTTCAGTGCAGCTTCAAATGGCTTTAAAACGACACCAGACGATGAATAAGGGTCTTATCTAGCGAAACCATCACTCATTTAAAAAATAAATAACAAAGATTACGTTTTTTAGGCACAAATGCTCGCCCTGTTCTGTGATGAGCGTTCGTGACTCTCCTGTTCGAACTCGTTCATCAAAATTAACAACTTTTTTCGAGTCATGACTCGAAGGGTCCTAGATAAGACCCTTATTCATCGTCTGGTGTCGTTTAAAGTCCTTTGAAGCTGCACTGAAACTGTCTTTTGGACCTTGAACCGTTTGGCTCCCATTGAAGTCCATTAAATGGAGAAAATCCTGGAATGTTTTCATCAAAAACCTTAATTTCTTTTCGACTGAAGAAAAAAAGACGTGGACATCTTGGATGACATGGGGGGTGAGTAAATTATCAGCAAAAGTTTTTTTAAAAGTGAACTACTCCTTTAAATGCACATAAGTACTAGGCAATAATATTTCTTTTGAATATAATTTGTCAACCTGTTTTTATATCAAATACACTATGTGCAGGTAATTATAAAGTTTGCTCTATTCTTCTCCTAGTTCACTGGTCACTTGTGTATTATGAGAGAGATTGATGAATTTATGATTAATATACGATTCTCTGAACTGCTGTGCAAACTAACATGCGGCGATCATCGCGCGACTTGCGTGATCATTAAAAAGGAGTTTAAACAAAGAAACACATTCACTTGCATATATTTGAGATCAGAATATCAGTTTTTGAATAAAAAAGGAAAAATCAAATAAAAGCAATCAGTCATGCAACGCTATTGTGGCTGCGGTTTCCAATGATTTCCATTGTATGGAAATTTTATAATCATTGTAAATGTTTCCTGTATGTTAGTCCCATAAGATGGCGTGGCCGTTCCTGGAACCAGTGGATCCGAATGATGCTCCAGATTATTATGGGATCATCAAGGAACCGATGGGTATGAGTTTTTGTTCCTGCTTTTTTGTATGACCAGAATAAATTTGACTTGTAATTTTATATATTTTAAAGAGGTAGTTCCTAAATTATTATACTGTATTATATTACATTATTTTATAGATGACTTGTAAACAATATTTTGAACAATTTGCTCCAATTAGATTTTTATTTCTTTACATAAAAAATGTTTTGTGTGTGTTCCTGTTATCTTCAGACCTCTCTACGATGGAGGAGAGGATACAGAAACGCTTTTACAACAAACTCACAGAGTTCGTAGCGGACATGACCAAAATCTTCGACAACTGCCGCTACTACAATCCCAGCGACTCGCCTTTTTACCAGTGTGCTGAGTTCCTGGAGTCTTTCTTTGTACAGAAACTCAAAGCTTTCAAAGCAAGCAGGTAACGTCTGCTCCCACACATACAATAGAGCAGCATAGGATGTTGTTAGGATATTAGTTTACTCAAAGTTAAAGTTTTGTCATTCTCTCACCCTCATGTTGTTGCAAACCGACCACTTTATGACCAATGCCCATTATTCTAATGTATGGGTGTCTCATAACTTCTATGCTGAACTGATTTTATTAGTTTTTCCCCCTACTTTTCCAAACAAATCAATGATTACTATAATTTAGTGATGCACCGATGTATTGGCCGGTTGTTTAACCGATAATCAGGGCCAAGTATATCCTGTCAATCAAAGGGGCATGTGTCATGTAATCTGTGTTCCAACCTTAGAAAGACGTCAATTAAACAGCATGTGAACAATGTCACTTAACATTTCTTTTACACCAGGAAAGTTATCCAGTGTTCACAGTTTGTCAGTTAGCTATAAAAACACTAGAGAGGAGCTTCTTTATTGTTATATGTTAGAATAAATTTGTCATGAAGGCAAGTGTTTATGAAAACTACCTTATATGCAACTGAGTTGTGTACAAACATTTTAGTTTTTATTTCCGTGTAAGTATTATATCTGAAAGTAGAAAATAGCAGTTGAATATGATAGTTTGGTCTCTACTATAATATTAGAAGTTTAAATTATCAACAATGTACAAAATGGGGGGATTCCCAGTATAGTTTACAGCATTAGTTGGGAGAGTTTTTTTTCTTCTTTAAGACGATCAAACTATCGGCTTCTGAATATTATGCTATCGGCATCTGTGATATCTATATAATATGCAAAATAATATTTCCTATGTTCATCTTTGTTTTTAATAATCTAAATATTTTGAGTAATAATCCAAACAATACATTAAATGTGTTACATTGACCAATCAAATGATGTGAAGAATCGGTTTACCAAATCAAAATTGTGAATATTGGTTAAAATGGTCAAACCAATTACTGGTTTAAGCCACAAACGGCTGTGTTACAGTGGTTTTACTACAGGGAAATAATGTTCTTAGGTGTTTTCTTGCCAAACTATTAGGTTTTCCATACTAAAATTTAGTGTGTAGTTTGCGCTAGTGTTGATTTCACAGTTTTCCTTCCATCTTTTCCATTGCATTGGCTACATCCAGGTTTTGTCTTGTGCCTGCTTATCTTGTCTTTGTTCACTCTACTTGTTTTTCATTCTATGAATGATTCTGCTTTGAATATGTTTTTAATTCAGAGTCTTCATCTAACCTCTGATTTCTCTGTCTGGCATTTCATCCTCTTATGTCTGTCCTTATTTCAACTACAGTATGCAGTATAACATAACTTTTTGTGTTTGTGCTTCTTCATGCATGTCATTCATACAACCCATTGTCCTTTCTTGCAGATTGTGATGTCATAAGTCATAGTGGCTGAAGGGGCGGAGTCATTCTTTATTAGAGAATCATGGAACTTGCTGTTTTATTAACAGCGGAAACCGGTGTACATTTAAGTGAAAACTGTTTGGAGAATGAAAAACTTGTCAAAAAAGCCAAAACTCCAGTGAAGCCTTTGACAATCAGAGAGCGGCAGCCATGTTGAAGCACTGTGAACACACAAAAATCAAGGGAAATGCTGTCTGTGCATATTTGAACCTGTTTTTTTTTTGTTGTTTTTTTTTCCCATTACGGTCACATGATGTTATTTATGATGTTTATGGATGCATGATCATATTTATCACATGGATTGGCTGATTAAAGACATTTTAAGACTTCTGTTCAGTTTTATTGTAATGTGCTTAACACCAGTTCGCTGATCTGTCCAGGTTTTCATTGAGAGGACTAATGAATTTGCTGATTTATGCGTAGTTTTTGCAGAATGCATATGTGCAAATGTTGAGCAGAATCTACACGGTTTCAGTTGGCTTGACAATAAAGAGTTTTAAATCCTTTTATTAGGAAGTTGAAATAAAGGACCATGCTTTCGAAACAAGCCTAAATGGTATGTTTTTTGTTTTGTTTTTCATCTCTTCTAAATGTAATCTGACACCAGCACCAATTTACACAACTGAAAGTCATTCCCGGTGTATTACACCAACATGGCTGCCATTCCTTTAACCCCTGAGGCTATTTTTCTGTTTCCATGCTGCAGATTTCATTTTCCACTTGTCTCGTTTTATTTGTGAATATTCAATAAAATCAAAGGGCTTTTAACCTCATTCTCTCTGTATTCTCTAGGTCTCATAACAACAAGCTACAGACATCAGCCTCATAGAATACAACCACATGCTGTTCTAAATAAACTTTGAACATTTAAGTCAAGATGGAACTCTATCCCAGTCAGCCAGCATCGCACATAGCCACAGCGTTTGGTGGAATATTGGACATTAAAAGCTGTGGGTTTGGATCAAGAATGGACAGTTTACATTTATGATTGTTAAAGCAATGAGTTTGGACTGGCATCATGCTCTCCTAAAGGATTTCTTTGTGGATTAAATGCCTACAAAAATGTTTTTGTGAGTTTTTAAAACCCTTCGGAACCATGTTCACATTACCCAGGACAGCAGGAGTCTATCATGGGTGCACCTGTTGGTTTTTTCCCCTTCATATGATTCAGCATACTACTTCAGAAGTGGAATGTGTGGACTCAATCGGCTAATTGGTTTTTAAGCAATGGGGTAGCACAGGTTACCTAACATAAGGTGTTGCTTTAAGAATGCGTTGAGGACTGATGAAAGTGCTAGTTGAGAAGGTTTCCTGTTTGTATAACTTGTCTTTAACTTTTTTTTTTTTGTATTACAACTGAAGAAATATTGATGTATATGAAACAAATAAATGGAGGGGACAGGATTCTCTCTTCTACATTGATTAAGATGTCTCTGTATTCTCTTTATTTGAAAATTAATAACACTAATGTGATCCTCTGTAGACCCCCAAGGAATATGGCCATTTAGATGTGAAATTCATATTTTTCTTTTAATTGTGTGTTTGTGGATACATAAATGATCTAACACAATAATTCATATTTTGTCTAGATAATTGTGTTAAAAAGACACAAAATGAAACCACACATTTTCTCATGTTTATAGTTAAGGATATGCTTATAAGTGTTATATTTTTATTGCAATAACTGTTTTGTTCCCATCTTTGATCTTATTAATTCATTTATTTATTTAATCAATTAAAGTGTTCATAAACGATTTGAAAGTTGTGTCACCATTAACCAGTTGTTTTTCGTTATCAAACAAATCATTTGCTCTACGCCAAATGATTATTTAATTTACAGAAATACTAAATGCTTTTTTGAATTAAGGCACGATATCTTCTGTTATTTTTGACTATTTATTTTTCAGCATCATGGATTTAAGCGTTCTGTGTACAGTGTAACACGTGGAGTAATGGCTTTTCTTCCACCATGGATTTTAAATTTCAGAAAGCACAGCATTTCGCCATTGACCAATCAGAATTAAACTTGGAGCCGTTTTGTCCCGCCCCTTTTGTGATACGTACACTCTTTTCTACCAAAGCACTTTCTACAGAATAAATATAAATAAACTAATATTAAATAGTACATAATTGTACAGTTTTGCAATTATATTCTATTGTTTAAAGTCATGTATAAAATAAAAACATTGCACGTATATACTAAATGGAACACATTAAGTCAGATCCTCAAATCAATAAAACAATTAACGTTAGATGTCAAAGGCATGTAAATATGTATTTATAATCTGAAAATATATAATCGGGTAATTTGAATGTAATTTATTTTTAATGGTAAATTATTCCCAAATTCCCAGCAATCTATTTGGCATTCTCGCCAGATCTCGCGGTAATAAAGAAGCCACGTCCCCACGCAAGCAGTGTGATTTTTCAAAACGGTCCAATGGGAAAGTGCTTTTGCTCGAACGGACCAATCAGATTCCCCATAGCGCGTGTTTAAAGGTCTGTTTCATACTTCCTCCTTCACAGTCCTTTGGTTAGAAGCGGTAAGTTCCTTCTTTTTTAAAAGTTGGTTTAGAATGTAGTTTTTATAGTTTTAGTATTAGCAAGTAAAAATATCTGATTTCTGAATTGCGATGCACCTTATGTTGGTCTTTACACGAAAAAGTTTTTTTTTTTTTCAGGTTGCGATATACTGATTAATCAAACGTCATTAAAATGTCTGCTGCAAACGAGAACACTGCACGACTTACTCAGTTCAAAAACAAAGGGAAAGATGCAACTGTAAGTCATAAACATGCTGCTACAACAAAAAGTGCTGATATCAATTGTTTTCTTTCAAATGCACCGCAGTTGTGTTTCATATAACTTAAATGTAGTAATACTTATGTAGGAACTGAGACGTCGAAGGATCGAAGTCAATGTTGAACTTCGTAAAGCAAAGAAAGACGATCAGATTTTGAAAAGGAGAAACGTGAGCATTCTACCGGATGAGGCCACCTCTCCCCTTCAAGAGAAAAGCCAGAACTGTCCGGTAGGTAGATCATATATCTTGTTGCAAAATTCTCATTGCATGTTTAGGTATTACACATCGTAATAATAATTATCCTTTTCAATCAGGCTCCGCACTGGACTGTGGAGGAGATTGTAAATGGTGTGAACAGTAATAACTTTGAGACTCAAGTCCAGGCCACCCAAGCTGCCAGGTAATGCCTAAAAGATAGCTTTTTCACGTCCAAAAATATGCGTTTATATCAAGTGTTTTTCATATTATGATTTGTGCTATTGAAATGTAGGAAGTTGCTGTCAAGAGAGAGACATCCACCTATTGACCGTATCATCAGCGCTGGTCTGATTCCCAAGTTTGTGAACTTCTTGAGCTTGGCAGACTCTCCTCCCATACAGTTTGAGGCAGCCTGGGCTCTGACTAACATTGCATCTGGATCATCTGACCAGACCAGCGCTGTGGTTCAGGGAGGGGCCGTCCCAGCATTCATCGGCCTTATTTCTTCACCACATGCTCATATTAGCGAGCAGGCAGTCTGGGCCCTTGGAAACATAGCTGGTGGGTGGCCATTAGCATTTAATTTAAATGAGATTCATTAATTTTGCCAACTTGGGTGTATGAGGTTAAATTTTGTTTTTGCCCTTTTTGTTTTTATAGGTGACGGCTCTGCGTATAGAGATAAAGTCATTAAGCATGGTGCGATTGCCCCCCTATTAGCTTTGCTGGCTGTTCCTGACTTCTCTGTATTCCCTGTAAGTTTTATTTAAATAAAACAAATCTGTAATTTTAGGATATTTAAAATATTTTTAAAGTGATTCTCAACTGGGTAGTCACAATTTAAAAATGGGCACCATGTATACTACATTTTTATGTGTCTTTGAATAATGTGAAATGATTTGAACCACAGATTGAATGTCATGGCTCTCAACTTGACTCATGATCATTATTAAATTTAACGTGTGTGTGTATATATTAAAAAAAAAACATTTATTTAAATTATTTTCTCTATTTCCCTTCTTTGTGTTTTGTGTCATTGGGTTTAAACTGCTATTTAAATGTAGTGTGCATACTTTACCAGTAGGTGGCATCAAAACCATAATATTTTGGCTTGACTAACCAGTCTATCTACTTCTGCAGTCTGGTTACCTGAGGAACGTCACCTGGACCCTGTCAAACCTGTGTCGCAATAAGAACCCTGCACCACCTCTAGAGGCTGTGAAACAGATACTGCCAACACTTATCCGCCTTCTGCATCATGATGATAAAGAGGTTCTGGCGGACACCTGTTGGGCCATCTCATACCTCACTGATGGGCCCAATGAAAGGATTGAGGTGGTGGTGCAAACTGGCGTGGTCCCTCAACTTGTGCAGCTACTGGGATCAGGAGAACTTTCCATTGTGGTAAGTTGGTGGAAAGTAATGCTCGTACAGGGAAGTTATAGGAGTGTTTATGTATGGTATTTTTCTTTTCTTTTTTTCGCCATAGACCCCTTCACTGCGTTCCATCGGTAACATCGTCACTGGCACAGATGAACAGACCCAAGCAGTGATCAACTCTGGTGCTCTTTCCATGTTCCCTGCTCTGTTGCGCCACCACAAGAACAATGTTCAAAAGGAGGCTTCCTGGACCTTGTCCAACATCACGGCTGGCAGGGACTATCAGATTCAGGAGGTCATCAATGCTGGCATTGTACCTTACCTGGTGGAAGTTCTCAAACGGGTATGTTGCCACAGTATAAGTACACAATATAAGACTTGTCCATGAAGCTGTCTTTTTATTTATTTTTAACCATTTTCTCATATTTTATGTAGGGTGACTACAAGACCCAGAAGGAGGCTGTATGGGCAGTGACCAACTACACCAGTGGGGGCACAGTAGAGCAAGTGGTTTACCTTGTTCAGGCCAATGTACTAGAGCCCTTGTTGAACCTGCTCTCCACTAAGGACAGCAAAACTATTCTTGTCATCTTGGATGCGATCACCAATATATTTTTGGTATGATTCCTTTAAAGCCAGCATAGAATGAGAATTATATATAATTTTTTTTTTTTTCAAATGCGTATTAGTTTTTACCTTATGCTTAAATGACTTCTCTCGTGTTTTATTTTTTTTTTTTGTATTTAGGACTGCTATCATTTGAATCTGCTAATATTGCCCCTTCAAGCTCATGTTCATCTGCGTCCTATAGATTCTTTTTTGGACAATGTTTCATTTGAATGTTCATCACAATATGGAACAAAATATATTTTGCTACTGCTGTTTCATTGTGACTTTAAATCAGGGATTGTATACAATCAGTGTCAAACCTGCCTCTTATTTGACTAGCTGTTTTTTCTGATCTTATTTTAAGGCTGGTGAGAAGATTGGTGAGGTAGATAAACTGGCCCTGATGATGGAGGAATGTGGCGGCCTGGACAAAATTGAAGCTTTGCAGTCGCATGAAAACGAAATGGTCTATAAGGCCTCCCTCAACCTTATTGAAAAGTACTTCTCTGGAGAGGTCGGTTGAATGTGAACTTTCAAACTCTTCAGTGATGCATTTGTGTATTAATGGTTTGCTTGTTATATTATTTTGCAAAAATAAGCATCTCAACCCTCTTTAAATGATTTGAAAGTGGTGTCTAGCTGTTCTTATACAGCTAGACACCACTTATACTTAATAACCTGCTTTCTTATGTTTAAGAACCTGCTTTTCCTAAATGCATGAAATTTATTTCCATCTTGCAGGAGGAAGAGGATGAATGCGTCGCCCCTGAAACTACAACTGATGGCTATGCTTTCCAGATCAATGACAACCAAAGCACTTTCAACTTCTAAATGTGTGATCTATCTGTTTGTTTTGTGTATGATTGTCCTGATCATTTCTGCATACCACTTGTCTTGTTCATGTTAGTCTTTGTGATGACCTCATGCTCTGAGTTGTACATACTAATCTGTTTCAATTTTATTTGTTGTAAATAAAAAAGTAAAAGAATGAAGTGGGGTTTTGTGTGTATCTTTATCCAAGACTTGAAATAAATAAATAATGGTGGGAAAATGGGTGATTCCAAAGGCCACATGTTATCTATAAGTATGGGTTACAGAGCTCAATGAATAACAAGTGGGTCTGATGTCACCTTTTGGGCGGTTTTAGTGGCACAGCAGATGCTAGACACCTAACAAACCACATTTCCTCAATTCAGTCGCCTGTAGCGAATACTAGCGATACAACTTCTCCCTCAAGGTCTCCTTGGAAGGGAAGCGGAAAAACCCGAGTGCGGTTTGTTCGTGGAAAATGCGGAGAACTTCAGGTCTCTGTAAGCGGATCTTTTTAGGGAACGTCGTGGATTTACTTTCGCAGAGGGTAGAAATACGAGCAGCACGTTAAAGCCGAGTGTATGTAGACATGGCTGGGCTGTGCACATCCGGGCCACAGGACCGTGACTCCATTCTTTTCTGTTCACTGTGAAACTGGCGTTGAGAGGAACCAAAAAACAACTCAATTAGCACATTCGACTCTTTCAGTAATAGTCATCCTGGATAGGGGACAAGGACATGTCTAATCAAGGAGTTAGAAGAAATGGGCCCGTCAAGTTGCGTTTAACAGGTAAGGAATTTGCGACATCGCACAGTTTCATCTGAAACTGGCTAGCTGGCTAACAGCGATTGCTGTAAGTCATTGTGGTGTTCAATCTTTATATGTGCACTTCCATTTAATTGCCACATAGTCTGTTTAATTGTCAGTTAATAAATTATGTTTTTGTTTTATGGCGAAAATGTGACCGAAACTGGCGTTTTTGTAGCGTTGCGTTCTTTAGCGGGCTGGACAGCGTCATAATGGAGCGCGAACGCAACAATTATAATTATTATGCGTTCATTGTTTACGTTCTTTAAGTTGCGTTGCGAGTAGGTTATCCTTAATGTGCTTTTTAAAGCGAATATACGTAGATTCATGCGCACGGATCCAGGGCTTTTAATAAATACTTGGCGATTGGTTTCACGAACGATGGCTTTTTGACAAATTTCGTGTTATATTGCCCTAAACGCGCACATTTAAAACGTGTTTTTATGTAACTTAGCCAGTTGCGCCAAATCCAAGATGTGGGTTTTAAGAAATCATGTTGCTTTAATCACATTAATCCTAGTCTGCAAGTGTTTAATCTCATTGTATGTGAAATGTTTGCACCATGTGGCAGTGGCACAGACATACTATTTGACCAATTACTTGTAACTAGTTACATTTAGCAGGGATTTAAAAGAAAACGTGTCGCTTTTTTTGAAAATGTACCTTGCAACATAACCTGTGGTATCGATTTTACATAAAAACTGTCAATAATAAGGCGCCACTATACGATTTTATCAAGGTTCTTAAATCACGATACAATGTTATTCTGATTATAAACGTTTCGCGAGATGCTGAGTATACTAAAATATATTGCAATTTATTTTAAAAAAATCAATTGCAAATGTTCCCAAAGGAAATCTGGAAAAAGTTTGTTTTTATGTAGGCTAATAATAAGTTCTCAGTCTGTTCATTTCACATCTACATATCCATTTCCTTCATCCCTTCCTTGTTCAATATTTTTTCTTTTTCTCTTTTATATATTTTAATAGAAATTACAGCTTTTCTAAACAATAATGTTTCAATTTCAATGTATGCAATCTCAATTCAGTGTGGTTGTTTTTCAAAACATTACTCACTTTATGTACATGTGACACTCTAAGCACAATTTAAATTATGAAATGTGATTATGTGCTGAATCATATTTTTATCGTGGTTTTAGGAAATGTACATACATTTGCCATTAACAGATACTTAAAAACTTTTTTTTCTTGTTGTGAAATAGTCTACACAATAACACTAAACACTTGAATACAAAAAGAATAGCTGGCAGTGCAGATGTGATGTGATGGCATGTTAAATTAACACAATTATTGACTACTCCAGGTATTCCATGTTCAGAAATATACAAGAACATGCTTCCTTAACTCTCAGTTCACAGTTAGCACTGATTTACCTTGTACTGTTTGTGAAAGTAGTCTAAATGAAAGATTTCAATTATTATCATTTCACGCACTATAAGCGTGGATTTTACAATAAGATATGCACATTTGTAATCTCAAGCTGAAATTCAGGCCCTGAAAAGATCAATACTTGGCGTCCGTGTATTGATACAGTATCCTCATGCAAGTTATCATGATACTACTCCGTATCGATTTTAGAAAACCGATTTCTGCTCCACATGTGAGTAACATTGGTTTTGCTTTGTTTCAGATAAATAGACATCCACTCTTGCATTGCGTGTTCGTGCACTTTGGGGGTGGAGCATTGAAGGGAGGGTTGTGTTTGTTTGGGTTGTATCTCAATATATATTGGGATATCTCAATAACATATTGGGATGTTTCTCAGAAATCACTTACTGCACCTTTAATATATCTACTGATGAATTTTCAACATTTTGTTCCCAATCTTTGCCTCGAGCTTTGTCCACTTTGTAACCTGAGATATTGTAGACTACTTTTTTTATTCAAAATATTTAAAAAAAATTATTATTAAAATATCCATAATGATTATGCTTTTATTGTTCTACTCTAATTTATCATTGTGTTAAAATGAAAATGTGAAAATCTTGAAGAAACAGTCAGTTGTCAGTCGATCGATAATTGTGTGCACCGCTGTTTCCTGTTGAACTCTTGGTTGTGTTGTTGAGTGTTGTTCTTTGAAGACCCACCCAATGGCGATGAAACCCGATGTTGAAGAACCAAAAATGTGAATATCTGTGAAAAATATTGGTCAACCTTAATATCAGTCTGTCTCTAAAAGTTTCTGTTCATGACCTCAGGGAATGCTTTCCACAATGAAGTATACTGTGCAGTGAAATCAACCTCCAAGTATGCAGCAGGATGTTGTAGTATTCATCGTGACCCAGTAGTGTGGTTGTGGGAGGAAGCAGCAGTCTGCGAGACTGGAAGATTCGTCTGTGGGGCCGTGGAGATGTTTGGCTCTCGCATATAGAAAGAGCTCATTTTCTTCCCTGGTTGCTGTTGCACCCTTAAATGAGCTATTTTCACTGCACTGTGGGTTGAAATTAGGATAAAAATTTCACAATGACTGACCTGCTGTCATCTCGCAGCTTCCTACCGGTTCCCAGTGCTGCACTATAGGAGATTAACCTAGTTGTACCACAGTGCAACTAATTTTTCTGGAATCAAGACATCCTCTTTGGTTGAAAGCTTTTAATGTCTCTCTGATGTGTTTTATTTTGAAGACGACTTCACAGTGCCTGATGTACATGCGTACAGATTTTTTTACCATTTCAGTGGCAATGGCATCAAAGGCTGTGCATTACAGTGATTTTACAATGGTTTGCTTCACGTTTTGGCTAACACCTCTTAGGTAAAATCTAGCAAAGTGTTTTCTTTTCATGAAAAATAATATATTTATAACAGGAAGAAACTAGTTAGGCTAACTCATGGCAAATTTGATGTGTTTCTCTCGTTTGACCAGCGTAATCAATCTCTCAATATTTTTCTTGTTTTTTTCTTTCTTTTGCTATTGGAGCAATCAGGAATGCAAAGATTATATGTCTACTAGTTTCCGTTCATCACTATAGAAGTCTACCCGACAATGACAACTTCTGCTTCTGAGAACCCCAGGAATGTGAGTAGGGGTTCATGGCTTTAATGGATTTTTACTGCCCGATTTGTTAAAATTGTGATCCATGAGCCCACTTTTAAGGATAACCACTTCCTAGTGATCTTGTACAATTTAGTCATTTTGCTTTATTAAAAGGTGGGGCTGCCCCCCTAATAGTTGACTAATGTTAGTTGACAAGAGGCGGTTTAGTCAATCAAATTTTAATCGGTCAGTTAGTCACAGAAAAAAAAATTGTCAGCCATTACCACGGCTGGTCCATGTGGTAATTATGTCGGGCATGTCATTCATCGACCTCAAACGTGGCTTATCATTTGAAATATGTAAGTATTAGCCAAATGTTAGCCACTTAACATCTATCTATCTAGATAAATGTGCGCTATAATTTGAGGCATATCCAAGTGTTTGTGCGGAGTGTGGAAGCTAAATTAGTACAGCGTTTACTGCATGTTTACGTTAACATTTATTTATCTCAACAGTAGCCTATACTGTGCAGATGAAGTCAGCGTCATAATCACTACCTTTGCTGGTACGCAAGCTGATGCATGTGCTTGAGCGCCTCATTTATATTTTAAATGCAAGCATAAACACACACACACAAAAATCCCCATAATACACTATAAAAGTGACTTCTGAACTGAAGCCATTCAATAGTTTTAAAAGAAATTTAAGTCATAATTTGCAGAATATCTTACTTTACAGCCGTAGTCATAATTCACTTTAAATGGAAAAGAGCAGATTGGACATTTTCCTGTAAATATCTCCTTTTGTGCTCAACAGAAGAAAGAAAGTCATGTTGGTTTGTGAAGCAAATCTGAGAGCTTTCTGTCCCTCCATTTGACAGCTACGCAACTGACACTGAAACTTCAAAAAGTTCATAAAGAGATCGATCTATTTCTGAAAAGACTCGCTTGCTTTGATAAACCGATTGAATTCAGGCTTTTATTCCCATTTTACGCTTTCGATCTGATACCAAGTACTAGCAAGGACAATATCAATACCACTTCTGATGATAAAGCTATTCAATTGATTTTTAAAGCATTTTCTGAGGACAAAATGGGTAATTATATTTTAAACTTGAAAGCTACTCTTTATAAATTGAATAGGCCAAAAATAGGTCAAAATGACTAATACTTCAGGTCCAATCATCATTATTTTACATTAGAGTAATGAAAATTAATAGGTAAAAAAATGCTAATAATTGTAATAGCTCTAAAAATAGGCTTTATTGCCTTTAAGCCCAATACAATTCCTTTTTCATTTGATTTTGGGATGAAATATTGACTTGATAGACAGGTTTTGTGACTTTCACCCATATACATTGATATTATTGAAATGGTCATACACCATTGAGAATATTCAGAATTAAAGAAGAACTCTGGATGAATTATAGTATTGAGAATTTGGGGGAATCATCATTAAGATAATTTTACAATGTAAATGGCTCCATTTTATTTATGCGAAATACAATAGCCAAACTTTTTTTTTCTTTTGATTGTGAAAAGTCTGAAGACTCTTGTCTTCTTACAGATATAGAAGATGCAGTAGGAAAGAACTTATAACAAGGATGAAAAGTTGTCATATCCACATAGCTGAAGAATCCATACATCCAATCCCTTAAGTTATCCATCACGTCTCTCATACATTCTATGTGACTAACTTTGCCATAATTCTTTTTATTTTAATAATATTATTATTATCAAAAAAAAAATTGCCAGGGAAATGCCCTTCATCTCACTGTCTCATCTCATCCTGCTGTGTGGCTCACTGCAAGGTTTGGCATCTTCACGCTCTTTTACTCTATTTATGCTTTGGCGTAAATAGGATCCTTTTATTGTTATTCTCAGACTGTATAGAAAGATTATAAATTTAAAATAAAATGTAAATTCTATTTTCCTTCTTAATACATATTCCTTGTCATCAAAATGTAACCTGCTGCACCTCTCTCCGAAATGTCATATTGCTAAAGTAAAATGGGTTATGTTGACTGTAAGCATGCAATGCAGTGTTAGTCCAACACAACATAGCTGGGGTTCAGGCATTGACTTAATTACAGGGAATTCAGAGTAAAGTTTTATTTGTTGGCATCAGACAGTTGTCCTTGTGTAATTGTGATGTAATGGTTAATGGAATGCCATTTCAGCCATGTGGGTCTCCAGACAGAACGGCTAGTAAAAACACCATGTTTAGCTGCATACGGCTGTCGACTCGGCTGCCAAATTTCCGAATTGCATTCTAGCAGAGAGTTTAAAGGGCAGGAGGGGAAAAAAACAACAA
Source organism: Chrosomus eos (assembly GCA_036326025.1). NCBI lineage: Eukaryota > Metazoa > Chordata > Actinopteri > Cypriniformes > Leuciscidae > Chrosomus > Chrosomus eos. The sequence continues at coordinate 15,292,357 of CM070821.1, forward strand.
ATTGAAAGCAGGCGAAAAGAAAGTGCAATAATTGCACACCATTTGTAAGCGTTTTTCTTCTCCGACTGAGAGCCCTCAAATGATTGAAATTGTTCCACCAATTAATAGACTGAGACTGGATTTCCTGTTGGTTCAGCTGCTCTGCTGGAAGGCAAAGGCCGAGACGGCGGGTTGTGCTTACAAGCCACTGCATCTGAACTGTAACGGCCAGATAAGCAGGACAGCTGCGACAGAAATGCAGACGCAGCCTGTTTAAAGAAGAGACCCAACTGCACTAACTGCTGCACTGTGCAATACTTCAGACCAGGTGTGAAGATGTTAGAAGCGTTTAGATGTGTTTTTTCATGTCCCTGAGCAATAATGCTGCCGTTTTTCTTGTTGTCTTCTCTTTTTTTTTTTTTTTTACCTTGATTGACCAGATTGGACTGGGGGAAATGTGATCCAGGATCAGAAACTGGCTTGTGGTCCGATGCCAGCTGAGACAAGTCTGCTATGACTTCCACCGCATGTCTGGCTGAAAATGAAAACATTTGGCTAGACATTCCTCATTAGCACTGTTTAATTCTGTAGATCAAGAACAGCTTTCAAGAAACTTCACATGGTTTTGTGGTCAGGCGGGACGATTTTTAATGGTAAACATTTGGATGTTTAACTTGTATATCTGTGCTTGGGGACCTTGATAAAATGCACATGGGGATAGCTTTTTTTTTCTGGTCGTTACAGGCTATAGGCCTCAATTTCTTTTCATTTTTCTCTTTTTGCTGTCTCGCCCTGTTTGTTTCCGTCAATATTAGAGGAGACCAGTCCAGCTTTTGGAGAAAGAATGTAATAGGTGTTCGGCCCAAACATCATGTAAGGCTTATGTAAATCTGGACTGGTCCAGACGAGCAGGTATCATGAGTACACCTAGGTTTAACACGTTATTTTAAGGTGACATTTTACCCAATCCCGCCCTCTGTCTAGTACGAGTTTGACACCCGTGCTTTAATCTATGACATCATGAAACATCATGCCAACTAATGGAAGCAGACTTAATCTAATTGTCTGTGTTTGACAGCGAAGTTTGTGACATCTGCATGATCTCTTAAAGGTGCAGTATGTTATTTCTCAAAGTCGTTGCTGAACATTGTTGATATTTGAATTCAAGCCAAACAAACACACCCCTCTCTTCATTGCTCCGCCTCCAAAGCTCACCCATAACCATAACGGCCCTGCTCCGAGTCGGCCTTGAACCGCGATCGCTGACATGCGAGGTTGGTGCACTAACAAGGACACTAAACAGTAAACACAGCAGTCTTCAGCATGCACAGCTCTCACTAGCTGTGCCTCCATTACACACGCAATGCAAGAGTGGGTGTCTATTTATCGCAGCAGAAGCGCAACAAAATAATGCTTCATGAAAAATAAAGCAAAGATGATGAACAAACGACAAGGAAGCACAAAAAATTAACATACATACACAAGAGTATATACAAACAAGTGTTCGTTGTTAGTTGCCAACAACACAGCAGCTCCAGACAAACAATGACACTCAAAACCAGTGTTACTCACGTAACCAAAGCAACCTCCGCGTCTCTCCAGCTTTGGAAAGTTTTTCTAATATTAACACTCTTTCCTGATCATAACCCTTCATTTTCTAGTGATGTTCTTATGAGCTTTTCTCTTTTGTAATGTCTCTCAGCCATTTCTCTTTCTACAGTCTTTCTTTAAATCTCCCTTTTGCTCGTTCTCTCTCCTCCACCGTCATTCGCCCCCTAATGGTACGTTTGTTGTTGTTCTACAAATATTGGCCTAATTTCATATCACAACTTAAGAGGATTATATTTTACTGATATTAAGACTCTTTTCTAGAGAATATATGTTTCTTTTCTTACTCTATTAACAAATGTTCTTTCTAAGAACAGTTTGCCAATTGTTTCGTTTAAACACAATGTGATTACATTTTCAATTGATTTTGGGGTGACATAAACATAATCTAGACAGGTTTTGTGAGTTTCATCTAGGCTATGTAGTCAGACAGTAGCTAAATGTCAATAAACTAGCTTTTAAACTTCTGTTTTAAGCATAAACCTCAGTAAATTAAGTCAGATTTGTGCTTAAAACTAGAAAATAAAGTATTTGCCAATGGGGTCTTAAATATATAAATGTTCTTTGAAAGCAATATCAATATTTTTCAGTTTAGTCGGTTGTTGGATTAGTAGTTAACCATCTTACGACCCTAGTGCTGTTATTAGCCAATGCTGATAGTTTAAAATGGCCAAATATTGGTCGTTTGTGGTTAACATGTTGCTCTTCTGCTCTTTCATTGTATTCATAGGATCTTTAAGAGCAGCGCTGTTTATAGTAGACGACACTGATGGATTGTTAGGAAAATTAACTCAGCTAAACTACATGCTGTTTATGGGTGATTCAGATGGGAAAGTACTGCTGTGTTGATCAGATAGAGGTGCTTAATGGTTTACAGTTGAAAAAGCATGCCAGGGTTTGTCTCTAGTGGGAATTAAATTGATAAATGGCAATAGACTAAAATACACGTCTTCTTCTGACAAACAGTAGGCTAGATTTTATTAAACCTTCCCTGCTGGAAAATCCTACTTATATTTTTTTCGATTATTCATTCACATAATATAGCCTGTGTAAAAGTGATGCAAACCTCATATTCATCACATTTTTCTGCTCAGATCAGACGTGAACTTTCCTCTCTCGCAGGTAAATTCAGGGTCCGTCCGCAGAGCCACACACAGCAGTGGTCTTGTTTGGGAACAGATCTTAATGTTTACCTGACGCAGCTCCAAGTGCACCTAGGCAGTCGTCCAGGCTTCCTGAGGTCTGCGTTGTTTAGTCTGAGCCCACTACCCTAGACCTTCCTCCACCGGTGCACAACGTCTTTTTCCTTTTTGTTGAAGTGTTAAAGGTCTGGGTTATATGACCTGGATCTTTGGGTTTCCCTGCAACATTTTTGAGCCATGTACTCCAGGATGTTGATGTTGATGTTGATGTTGTCTCATTTCTGATTCATGACATGAATATGAGAACAAAGCGTGTAACCTTTTGCACCAGAGAGAACTATCCAAAGCTGTTTGTTTTTTATTAATACCTTAGTGGCAGCCAAAGGGCATTGCAATGGGTTGGGTGGATTTAGCTTTCAATTTGGTGAAATCCTTCCTGGTGTGATTAGATGAAACATCCCGCATACCTTAATTAACTAAAAGTTAATCATAAGATAACTACACTTAAACTTTAATTCAACCTGAGTGTGAACAATCAGGCAAATATTTGTTTTCTCAAAATTTGCTTGTACTCCTTCCTAAATGTTTTAGTTCAGTGAAATCGTGTTCCTGGAGGTTTTGCTTCAGATAAAGTATAATTGTTTCCAACAGTAAAGCCGTTGAAGAAAATGTGTGCGGTCAATTTTTTTGCGGAAAACAACCACATGCTTGTCAATTATGATTTCTTCATCAAAATGAGTGCCGACCTTTTTGTCTCACAGATCATGCAAATGGTTTATATTTTAAAAATTGTTGATCAAATCTAATGTTGTTTGTTTTGGCTTTGTTGCAGTGATTCCTACAGAACATTTTTATCCACACTTCAAAGATTTTTAAGATTGAAAGTAATGATAACTTGCAATTTCGTAAGTGAGTTGATTCAGTTAAAGATTTGTCTTGATTTGTCAGCCTTTTTGATTCATTAAAAGGAAACATATGAGTTGTTTGTTCGTGAATTGTACTGTGCTGGTTGGGGATTGTTTTAGGTTATGATTTAGTAAAAAAAAAACAGACTCATAAAGAGTCATTCATTATGAATTGGACTACACTGATAACATTTTTGTTTGTTTTTGCATGCAGCATAAAGACAACACAATAGAAAAACATGTTTTCTTACAATTTATTCAATTCAACTGCAAACTTACATTTGCAAATAATAAAAGCAGTAAAGGAAGATTACTCAGTTGACTCAGTTAGCCTATTTCAACCTAGTTTGTCAATTAGATTTTTGTTTATGTTGTGCTTCTGCTATTTTGTGTCTCTAACAATAAATATAGTTTTAAATGGTAAATGTTCATGATTCAGACACTTTTCCACCAGGTAAATTATTCACTAAGGGTGTAAATTCTCTCCGTCATGCAAGCTTTCAGTGTCAGTGTAGGCCAATCCCTTGATGTGTGACCCAAAAAATAAATGATGCACAGTCTGAGATGCAACCACAGAAGAATTCTGGGATAGACACCGATGGTTCTTAAGTCTCTTGTGTTTTCTTTCAGTCTTATGTGGCCTACAATTTGTGACTAAGAGTTATCTCAGACCTCTGACTAAGAGATTGACCTAGACACTGTAAAGAAGGTGGTGGAAAATTGATTCCAGAACTACGATCCAATCCGATAATGTCTTTTGCGCCTCCTGTAGCAATGTTCTCAAATGGTCATTTAAGTTCACCCTTGATAAGTGCACGTCTTGACTCAGATGTGAGCTCAGCCAAACAGGATGCCAAGTCGTGGCCTAATGAATGAGATACCAATCCAGTGAGTGAGAAAGCAAAACTAAATCCTTCCCTACTCACGAAAATCACGAAAGGGGGGAAACCGGAGAGTGCGGTAGCAGGAAGCGAATTCGAGATTACACCTAGCTCTCCACTAACAACGAGTCCACCTCTCCACCCTTCTCTCCTTTCCTCCTTCGTCTTTCCCGTACTGAAGCTAAGCTAAGTAGGAAGGAGTGGCGCAGAGAAAGGAAGCCTTTTGTTTACAGACGAACAATGCTGTGAATAAGAGCATGTGGCCCTAGAACTGGAGACAAAACATGGCTCAGACGGGCAGGGCAAGGCTGGGCCGGTCCGCAGATAGTGTGAGGGGAAGCGGGGTAAGGGAAGGAGGCCTGCATTCCAGTGAGATGCCTCAGCCTGTTTGGAGTGACTTGATTATACATTCAGAAAGTCGTGGATGAACTCATGGGCAGATATTTTAGCTTTTAGGTAGTCAACCATTTTGTTCCACCACAAAAGACCCCATGAAAACAAAATAGGAGCTTTGTGGATTTTAGTTCATGTTAGCTTTAAGGCTATCTGTATGCTAGTTCATGTTCATTGCACATTTTTACATTAATTTTCTTTTTATATCTAATCTGAAAAAGTTAACAGTACTGATTTGTTCATCACAATTCATTTATATGGTTCTACTTTGGTGGGTAGACTTTATTTCATGTAATATTTTAAAAAAAATAGTATTAATGAGTCTTTATATATATATAAAAAAATATAGCTGCCTTTATATGTTAGAAAGGGGATCATTGTATTTAGAGGTCTGTGGCCTAAGGTTTGGTAAAAACTCTGCGCTAACGCATTGAGAAACTTGAGAAAACTTAAAGTTAGATGTTCCATCTCAGATTGTATCCCAAAGTGTTAATTATCTGAACAACATTTGGTTTTAATGTGCCTTCTCTCTCACACCCCCACTTCCTCTACACGGTTGCTTTCTAATACTTCAGAAGAAAAGGGCCATGTGTCATACTTTCACATTATTTAAAGGAGCATTTCACCCCTGGGAACCTTGATCTTCATTGAAAGTGGGTCATATATGTATTCGAAATCTGTCAAAATTTTCAAATTTGGTGCCTTTTTGACCGAGTTATGACAGAAAGTAACTTTATAGCGCATTAGTTTGGTAAACCACATTTCCCACAATGCAACGCATTTGAACAGCTCCAGAAGCCACTCCCACTAATCCAGAACGCGGCATTACTGCACAAACAGTTAACTGTTGACGTTACGTTTTAAACTGGAATCATAACGTGACAATGCTTTAAGATATTGTTTATATTTGACAAGATTAATCATATATACATGTAAAAGACTTACTTTACAGTCAGGCGTCCATTTCTCCCTGCTGGCTTCGGCTGTCGTTTCCAGTTAATTTTCGGGATGCGGAAATATAGCTATATCTAGGACGCCTCTGTCCATATGCGGTGCGAAACTCGGATGGTTCACAACACAACACTCCATGTCCGTGTCTGCCTCAGACAGACTCTAGCTCGGTGTCCATAGGCGCACAGTTTTACAGCACGAGCACCACCAATTCGCTACAGCGCGAGCAAGCCCGGGCTTCTCGTCTGCGCCGGGCTGGTCTCCTGCGGCGGCCGCTGCTGCAGCCGCCGCCGCCGCCGCCTCTTGTTCCTCCATCAGCCTCAGCTGCTCTTCACTATATTGTGGCTCGTATAAATAGCCACGAACATCAGTTTCGAGCAAAAGATTTTCAAAATCCTCGTCTTCCATATCGTGTGTCGTAAATTCAGCCATTATGGTAAATCTAACTCCTTGAGCGCTTGTTAGCTTAGCTTGCTGTCTTCCAAGCAAGATGGCGGATTAATAGTTTAGTTTCTTCAGGTTTAGTCCCACCCACTGATCTGTAATAGGCCGGTGGGGTCAGTGGGTCCCACGCCCTTGAATAATAATGAGCTAAAGGCTGTAGTTTTCTTAATATGCAATGAAATTTATCTTCCGTCCTATCGTGACGCAAAATGACGATATTTACGTCACGATAGGACGGAAGTAAAACACTTAAATCCTTTTTTCTCCCATCTCAGAAAAAAACAAGCAAAATTCCACCATCATTATAATATATGACTGGGTTTCTAACAATACAAACCTTAATGCAAATGGGTGAAGTGACCCTTTAACCACTAACATCTTTTTTTGTCAACCCCCAAATCTTCTCACAATTCCCTGTGGACTTTCCCATTTATCAAACCCTTTTGGGTAAAGGATTTTTGCAGTCCATTGATGGTTGACAAGTTTGTAATTGTCACCATCAATGTTTTAAGTATTGTTGTGTGGATGGGAATTAGACTTAAGTTTGGTGATTTCGGTAGATACAGTTGTAGACACTCCATCTTTGTGCAGTTTTTCATCAGATATACATTAGGACAAACGTACATTTCTTGCACTAAACCAGTTGAGCTTGTTAGTAGTCAAAGCTTTGTAAACCATTGGGGAACCCTTCTCAAAGGAAAGAGGGGATTTGGTGTATTGTATAGTATGGCGAATTCCCAGACATTTGTGAAGAGAATTGGAATTAGCTGAGAACAATGACCATTGTGCCGTAGTTGGCGTGATTGGTGTGTTTTGACAGTGTACAAAAGTGTTTTTGACAGCTAATATTTGTCTTTTTGCTCAACTGACAGGTCCAATCATATCCACTTCTTCTCTCCACTTTTCTTTCCTCTTGTTATTGTACATGTATTCACAGAAAGCATGACACAGGACTCCCAGCAAGACCATTAAAATATTTATGTGCCGCCTTGTAAGTGTGATCAACTATATTGTGTTTTTCCAAAGAAAGTCGTGATCCCCTTCTCAGAAAATTGTCTAGTCAATCATGAGACGTCCGCTGCACCAGACACGAAGAGTGATAACATCTCAACTTCAATGCTATTTTGAGCTCCCGTTCTGCAAGAGGGAGAGCTGACGAAGGTTTCTGGGTTGAAGTCAAAACGAGTTGAGCACGTCCTGTTTTTCAATTGTGTTTAAATAGTTAAGATGAGAAGTTACTTGGACATGGACGTGTCTAGATGGTAACAGCTTCTCTTTTTAAGCGTTTTCACATGGTTGATGGTTATCGTTTACACCTCCATTTTGGTTTCGCTGTCACGTTTGGCCTTTGTTTAATTGGGTTTCACTCTCATGTTGGCTTTTGTCTAATTTTAAGACTACTTCAAAGATGATAAAACATAAAAAAAGCAGTCATTTCGCCACTAACTGAGTCCACATGTGATTCAGAGAACAAGAATGCATGAACATGAGTACGTGACACAGAAAAAGAAAAGCAGAATGGAAGAAAAGGGCCATGTGTCATGGGAATGATAATGTATGCATCCTGTAGAGCTGGAAGCTAGTCGTCTGTGGGAACGAAGGCTTTTAGAAAGTCGTTACTTTTCCAGAAGTCCTTCGAGACTTTGCGGAAGAGCAGTCCTTGAACACTTCAGCTATTTTCTTGCTGCTTCTCGCTGTCTATCTGCAAGTTTGTTTCCCTGCCTTCGTTTTATCAGTGCTTTCTGGGTTTTTTTTTCCTTCTCATTTTCTGTGTCTCTCCATTGAGCTCTACGGATCACATCTCAGTCCTATCTTTGTCTTTTGGCCATTCTTGACGCAAAGAAGGTGTTTGTGACGGACACAGATGCACATTGCCGCCGCTTTGTCCGGCTCTTCCAGGCCTCTTGATAAGGGCAGAGCTCGACGGCTGCTGGTAGTACTGACCGTGTCACTTCCCTTTACCGGTATCAGACTGTTCTCTGTCACCCTCAGACTGCCACTGTCTCGGCTTCTGCAGCCTAAATTAGCTACTATCTTGCCTTCTGGAGCTGAACTCACACACATAGCCACACAGTTAGACCTGAAAATGGCCTTTTTGTCTAATTCATTGAGTCAGTTACGTTGAGTGCCCTAATCACTGTGAGAAACCAGTGACTTATTTTGTATCACTGTGTTCACTGTGTATTGTGGTACACTTCCATGTTAATTGTTGATTATTTTTTTGTGTGCTGATTTTATTGTTTAAAGGATTAGTTCACTTTTTAAAAAACTTTTGCCGATAATTTACTCACCCCCATGTCATCCAAGATCTCCATGTCTTTCTTTTTTCAGTCGAAAAGAAATTAATGATTTTGATGAAAACATTCCAGGATTTTTCTCCATATAATGGACTTCAATAGTAGCCAAAACGGTTCAAGGTATAAATGACAGTTTCAGTGCAGCTTCAAAGGACTTTAAACGATACCAGACGATGAATAAGGGTCTTATCTAGCGAAACGATGCGCCATTTCGAAAATATATAAAACAGTTTAATTATTATTAGCACAAATGCTCGCCTTGCTCTGTCCTGAGATTCCTGTTCGTGAATCTCCTGTTCGAACTCGTTCATCAAAATGAACAAATCTTTTTTCGAGTCATTTTATTCATTCAATGAACGAAATGACTCGAAAAAAGATTTGTTCATTTTGAACGAGTCTTTTTTCGAGTCATTTTGTTCATTCAACGAACGAAATGACTCGAAAAAAGATTTGTTCATTTTGATGAACGAGTTCGAACAGGAGAATCACGAACAGGAATCTCAGGACAGAGCAAGGCGAGCATTTGTGCTAATAATAATTAAACTGTTTTATTTATTTTCGAAATGGCGCATCGTTTCGCTAGATAAGACCCTTATTCATCGTCTGGTATCGCCATTTGTCATTTGAAGTCATTTTAAGCTGCACTGAAACTCATTTGGACCTTGAACCGTTTTGGCCACTATTGAAGTCCATTATATGGAGAAAAATCCTGGAATGTTTCATCAAAATCATTAATTTCTTTTCGACTGAAGAAAGAAAGACATGGACATCTTGGATGACATGGGGGTGAGTAAATTATCAGCAAAAGTTTTTTAAAAAGTTAACTAATGCTTTAATAAATGGGTTTGTTAAGGCAAGCATCTTTATTACTGTTGTTCCGTGTATTAAGCTTTGGCAACAATTTTTTACAGCATTTTATTTTATTTTTAATTCATGTTTGGTTATTTCAGGTGTTAAAAATAAATTATATTTTGAAATGAACATTCATTTAGCTTGATAAATTCTATACATTTTTGTGATACTTAATGTTAGCAAATTAATAAAGTAATGTTAACAAATTGAAACTGAACCGTTACTGAAATATTTTAAATATTTCTTGTTATGGTCAGTTACAAAGTATTTTTTTGGCTATAAATTACACTGTGTGTGTCGTGCGGTTTCTTAAAATGATTTCTTAAAGTCCTTATTCTGTCTTCACAAATGACTTGAAAAATCACGTAAAAGTGTTGCAAAGCTGATTATAGTTACTCTCGAATTTGAACAAGTTGCGAAAATGTTAATTGTGAAATGTAACAGTTTAGAAATTCTACATTTTAGTCAAAGTTTTGAAATGCTAAATTAAAGGTGGGGTATGTGATTTTCTTTTTTGACAATTTTTTCAAATTCTCTTGAAATCCTATTCCTAACCCACTTACTGGCTGTAAATTAGAAGCACTGAAATGAAAATTAAGCAATTTAATCATCTGTGGAACGGGCAGGACTCGAAAAACTCCAGCCAATCATTTTCAAGACCGTCTAGAATCATTGGACAGAAAATGCATCACTCAAACGGTTGTATCATGCCCCCTCCCCCCACGCGCGCGTGTCCCGTTTGTGCGCATACTCAAAGCTTTTGACCCAGTCACAGGAAGTGCAAGTCGCCCCGGCACAGAGAGAGAGAGAGAGAGAGAGAGAGAGAGCATCTGAGTTTTCGCTCGTGCATGATTGCGCGTCCATGTTTTTCGAATGGGTGGAGTCAGGGCCAGCGTTGGAGAAGAGAAGGTAGGACCTTATGAGTTGTGTATTTTCAAAATCTGCCGGCCGTTTTGCAAATCACATACCCCACCTTAATAGTAAATTAATACTAAATTAAAAAGTTATATTTGGCAATATTACATAACCAAACATAGTTTTTTTTCCTCTGCCACCCCTAGTATTTAATAAACAATTAATGTAGTGTGATTTTTACCTTTAGTTAAATCACTGTTAAAACTTTATAGCGTTTTTGTTACAGTGTTCAGCTCTTTACTCTCAGTAGGTAAAGCACTGCTTTTAAAGGATCAGTTCACCTCAGAATTAAAATTCCCTGATAATTTACTCACCCCCATGTCATTCAAGATGTTTATGTCTTTCTTTCTTCAGTTGAAAAGAAATTAGGTTTTTGAGGAAATCTTTCCAGGATTTTTCTTCATATAGTTGACTTCAAAGGGGACCAATGGGTTGAAGGTCTAAATTGCAGTTTCAGTGCAGCTTCAAAGGGCTCTACATGATCCCAGCCGAGGAATAAGGTCTTATCTAGTGAAACGATCGCTCATTTTCTCGAATGCTAGTCTACTACTAGCTCTGCGATGCACGTCCACAACTTTATGCATTACGTAATCATGTTAGAAAGGTCATGCGTGAAGTAGGCAGAAGTACCGACACAGTGTTTACAAGTGTGGAGAAGGAGGTTTTTCCAACTTCTAAATCGTCCGACATCTTTGTTTTACCCTTTTTTTGTAAAGGGTGTTTGACTTGGTCTTTACGAAGACCGTGTCGGTTCTTCCGCCTACGTCACGCGTGACCTTTCAACGTGATTACGTAAAGTGTGTGGCACATCACAACTAGTGCAAGACGAGTATTTGGGGTTAAAAAGTGAGTTTTTTAGAAAATGACCGATCGGTTCACCTTATTCTTCGGCTGGGATTGTGTAGAGCCCTTTGAAGCTGCACTGAAAACTGCTCTTTGGACCTTAAAACTATTGTACCCTATAAGTCCACTGTAGAAAAACCCTGGAATGTTTTCCTCAAAAAACTTAATTTCTTTTCGACTGAAGAAAGAACGACATGAACATCTTGGATGACATGGGGGTGAGTCGTGTTCTTGGTTTCGAGTAGCTGATGTTATCTGACGTACTAAACTAGTGTTGCATATTTTGAGAGCGTCACAGAAACCAGTCAAACCTTTTTTTAGTTTGCTTTGAGACAGGACAGAGATAAACATTGACAGAATCTAAGCCAGGTTTTTATCAGTTGTTCGCTGCCAGTACAGCAGTGTCTTGTCTATTTATGAGTTTGTGCATTGATTCGCGTCGTTTCACATCTGATGATAAAGCGTGTTTTGGTGGCTGTGAAACACTCCATTCATAAATTAACATCTGTGTTGGGGCAGATGCTGTTGCTCGGAGGAAAGATGTGTCAGAATTTCACTTTGCAAGTGATTCATAGCAGTTGATTTGTAGGAATGAAGATTGGCTGCATTACATGCTGCCAGTTCACTATTCGTCTCACAGAAATATTGATCTGTCAGTGCAGGAATGGTGCTTTATGAACTAGTACTGTGCGTGAGATTGATATGTGTTTTATTAACTGCTTGAGTGCATTTCACTCAGGGAATTTGGCATTGTTCCTGATCTTAGGAACTTCTTCAATTAATAAATGACTTTAGTCAGAGGGTATGCCATATTTAAAGTCAAAATTAAATTAAAGTTGACATATTTATTAAGTACACTATATTTATACTAATACGGTAATCTTTGGTCCAGGTTATTCCACTTTTTTTATGTTTAATTAATGCATGAAGTTGAACCATTGTTAACAAATTGAGTTTATTTTAAAGGGATAGTTCACCCAATAAAAAAAAAAATTCTGTCATAATTTACTCTCCCTCATGTCATTCCAAATCCAAACCTGTAAGACTTTTCTGTTTATCTTCAGAACACAAATGAAATCTGAGATTTTTCTGTCCCTCCATATACGCAACTACCACTTTGACGCTTCAAAAAGTAAACCTAATCCATATGAATTGAGCGGTTAAGTCCATAGTTTCTGAAGAGACTTGATCACTTTATGATGAACAAATTGAATTTAGACTTTTTTCACATACACATTGACCAGCACACATAAGCAGAAGCTCAACCGAGCTTGATGCGCTAAAATGTCCTTCGTCTACTCCGAGTCTATTAAACGGGCAGTTGCTACAAATACTAAATTCTGCTGTGCTCATAATTAAGTTGTTTTCAGTATTTGCTTTTTAAAATTGTGTTCTTTCAATATTTGTACTCAGTCATTCCTAAATGCTCTGTCACTAGTTCTTCTAATTTGTCTCTAATACGTGTCAATAATTAATGGAGTTGAGTGCAGACGAGGTGTTGAAGGCCGAGTGTGTGTGTGTGCGTGTGTGTGTGAGAGAGGGAGTGAGTGAGACTACCATACAGAGAGAGAGCGAGAGATACATTCCAGATGGTGGAATGATGAGGTGGGTTTTACTGGATCGGTAAACATTCCCAGGGATGTTTGCATAGAGAAATTCTTCATCGACTGCGAAGCAAGCATGTTTCCTTTTTATCCCTCCCTCTCCTCTTTCTCTCGCCATCTCCCTCACTTTTCTTGGATTCAGACCGTCGCTATCATCACCTGCTGCAACTGTTTGAACCCTTCACACGAGTCTCTTCACTTTTCCTGACACAGTGGCTTGATCATTTTTTATTTTTCTGTTTTTTTTCCCCAGCTAACAGGGAACTTTCTCAGAAGTTTAACTTTAACTTCCCTCAAAGTTACGTTGTTCTGGTAAAATGTTCCTTCAAAGTTATCTGGTCTTTAATAACATTCTCAAAACGCAAGCAGTTATTTATACAAAAATGTTAATGGGACTTTTTTCCTGAAACATTTAAGTTTAATGTTCATTTAACGTTTTTTAAATGCTAATTGTTTCAGAATGTTCAGAGATCAAAAAGTAACATTCCAAAATGATTAAAGGGAATTTTCCATCTGTATAACATCTTTGACATTTTGAACGGTCAGAGCACATTTAGAAATAACATTTTCATAATTAAACGTATGCTGTGTTGAAAACCCTAAACACCTTTTGTGTTCTTGTTAAAAAATGACCCGCCTTTTAAAAAATTGCTTGTAAATCGCTCATTATGCTATATTAATATCCAACTATTGGATTCAATCTTTTTGTCATCTGGTTTTCTTTCAATTATGACAGGTTTTGTATTTCTTTTGGGAACTGATTGATTGTAGGCAACAACAAAAAAAAATCATTATTTGTGGGTAATTTTGGCAATATTGAATAAAATTAAAAAATATTCTGTACAATCTATCACTCTAGTGTGCTTTAATGTTTTTCACAAAAAAATGTAGGGAAGTAGTTACCTTATAGGAGTAAAGTCAGTAAGTTTTAGTCCAATGCGATAACGTTAATAGCATTTTTCGGGAAAAAGAAAATCCTCTCCTGGTCAAAATGACCCAAACATAACACGACTGCTGAAAACTAAGCTTTGCCATCACAGGAATAAATTAAAAACAATAATATTGTGACATTTTTTTGGGAAAAAACCCTGCATGCTGAGGTTGGAAAAAAATACATGTGCTTGTATTATTTTATATATGTATGTGTATTTTTCCCCAACCCCTTCATACATGTATTTTTTTCCTCATATATGCATTTTTACATGTATTTTTGTGTCTGCGTGTATGTATAATTATCGTGGTGTGAGTTGAGGAATAGCCGTGGTCGTGCCGCAGACAGAATCAATAGCAGTCTCAGTATGGGTGTTTTTAGTCTGTTTGGATTTGCTAAGTAAAGTCTGCGACTCACCTGCACATGAACATTTTCTCTGCCCTTTAACCTCCTCCACACATTCCAGTTATTCTTACCGTCTCAGCTTTCTTACATCTGGTGGGGTGAACTGCTTTAGTTTTACTTTGAATACCTCGAATGTATTCCTCCTGCCCTCTAGTCGCCCTTCATTCCTGTCTTCACGGTTTCTCCTGCAGTCTGTCCTCCCTTTTTAGCTTTTCATCTCTCCATCAAATATATGTCTGCCCTCATTTACTTTTTTTTTTCTTTGAATTACACACACTCAGTCTCTCTGTCTCTCTTTCATTTCTTACACATGGTAGACTGTATTGTCTGATATGTACAGATATTTATTTCCCAGTGCTTTTTTCCCCCAATTTTTACATTTAGATTACATTTTCCTGCCATCTATCTGGGTTAATCTTTAAAAACACTAATAATTAAATAACACTGAATGTAATTTAGCATATCTCTAAAAATGTTATACTCCACACTATAAAGTTAAAATACCTAAATTCACTTTTAGCATTTAAAATGATTGATTTCTGTTCGTAATATTTTATTTTCAAATTATTGACAAAATAGCAAATAATTTTGATCCTTGGATTGTTTCTGAGCCTTTTACAACCCAATAATCAGTATTTTGAAAGGTTTCTCTGTCGCACACGGTACATTTCTTACCCTTAGACCCATTTTGATTGCCAATGCTCTTCACCTTTGTTATTATGTGTAAGTGTTTTTTTTTAACCTCTTGACATTCTCACAGTTGTCAAAGGAAGAATAAAGATCTCCCTGCAGTTGCCTGTGGTATCATATAGGAAGCTTTAAAATTATATTTTTTTGTGTAAGCTAACAACTTGTGAGCCCAAGTTGATCTTAAAGACCATTACCACAAATGTTCCTACGACTTACAACTTAGCTTGCAATGCTTTTGGGAAAGGAAGCCCAGGCCAGTTTGAAGTCAGTCGAACTTTTTTATTTAATTTTTAGAGTTAAGCTGAATGTAGGCCAGCAGTGGGATGTGGATCAGAGGGCTTTTTTTTTTTTGCATCTCTAATACATTGTGAGCTTGATCTGGGAGTGCTGAGCTCCGTAAGAGCCGCACTATGGATTTAAACATTTTCTCGGGGGTTTAAACATGCTGAAATCATAAGAATACAGAACTCGGAAATTAAAAACATATCTATGTATCACTGTCCTGTCAGCTGTTACGAGACCTAAATCCCCCTCAGTTTTGCCCAAACAAATCTTTTTATTCGTCATTTTCTAAGGATACATTTATTTGATAAGCAAAAATCACATACGGTATTACGTCAATGCTTGTTTTCAGAGATAAAAAAAAAATTTAAATATATATTGTGAAAACAATTCTTTGTATCTTACTCGGTTTTTCTTAGTAATTAAAATAAATATTGTTTTAAGATTTATTTTTATTTTTACTGGAAATCATAATTAGCTGATTCAAAGTATTTTTGCAGTCTGACTCTAAAAATAAAAAAGTAAAACATAAATCACTGTTGTGATAGTTCACAAATATCTATTTCAAAACGTTTTAATAATGATGTTTTCCCCTCTTGTCTCTGCAGTTTTGTGCGCAAAGAACCTGGTGAAGAAAGACTTCTTCCGTAAGTACCCAGCCTTCATAAATACTGAAAACGAGCGTGGGTGTGAACAAGTGAACTGCGAGAGTGCTCTACGCCTGTCACCGTGTCTCAAGCACTGTATTTTAGCAGGGGCTCATCTGTTAAAAGTGTGCAGAGAGAGATAAGTGCTCTTCCCCCATGAGACAGCAGAAATGTGGGTCAGTTTGGCGAGACAAAGCAACCGCTGGTTGACACATGTATACTCTCTCTTGATTCTCTCTACCCCGACAAACACAAATAATCAAACCCACATCTGAAACTCTCATCAGATATCAAAGAGAGAGAGAGAGAGGCGATGTTGGGGGGTCGGAATAGAGACATGTACCAGGCGAGTCTGAGGAAAAAGAGGAGAAATTAAAAAATGTAGGAGCAGAAATGTGATGTTGGCAGTTTTAGCAGAGATCGTATGTAGTTAAATGAAGACTAGAGTCTCTTCTCTTTGTAAACCTCCATGCATATCTTCCTCTTCCTTCTCACCCTGCAATTGAATTCATAAAGCCACACAGATCTGATTTCTGTTGATTCAGGTAGCCAAAATAGCAGTATTTAAAAATATAATGAATAAAGATAGAGAGAGAAACAATACTCTAGGGAAAGTATGTGTTAGGAATATAGATATACTGATATAACTCTGGCTAATAATCTACTAATAATTAAGCAAAAAATGTGTAAGTGTCACAATATTATAATGTGAATTATATGAAATATAGATATCTAGATTATTTTGAAATAACCAATATGGCCTATGTTTTAAAATTTCATATAAATACTAAATCTAATTTAAACAGCATCAATGCTAAAGTGCCAATCTAGAGTACTATATGTTTATTCAATCCAATCCAGTTATTTTTATGAATGCAAAAATTAAATGACCACCAGTGTCGGCTGGAATGCAGGAAAAGTACTTTTTTTGGAAGTAACCCACACAAATGTAATTACTCTCATTGTAAAAGGAAATCCAACTATCCTTAAAAACCATAAAATGTAGCAGTATCATTACATATTTGGTTATAAAGTAATAAGTTATGTGCGTCACAATGAGTACGCCTTCACACCCATTTATTAAATAGAAAATAGGAAATATCAAAAAAGAAACTGAAATATGATTTAAAAATGAACAATATTCTAAAGTATTTTAGCTGTAACATGATAAAATGTGGAAAAATGAAGTTACCTTTCTGAATGCACTGTAAATGGTATATAATATTGTGTGGGAATAACACAATCTAACACATTAGTGTTAGTGCGTCTGTAGTATTAGGAGCTTTAGTATTTTGCTGCAACATTTACTGGTTTCACAAATACATTTCAAACTACATTATGAACTTGTTTCCAATGCAGTCTTCAATTCCAGCTCAGATGTTGTTTCTGTGTTTTGCAGGGCTGCCAGACCCCTTCGCTAAGGTGGTGGTGGACGGTTCAGGACAGTGCCACTCGACAGATACAGTGAGGAACACTTTGGACCCCAAATGGAACCAACACTATGACCTGTAAGAGCTCTTCCTGATCTTATTGCATTCAATGGCTTTCAAACCTTTCAAATTATACTTAGTTCTCAAATTGTTAATGTTAACAACAACATCAACATTTAATGTGTATTAGGGCTACCTGTAGTTCAGTTTCCATTTCTGTGCACTGCAGTCTAATTTCTAATTACATACCAACAAATTATTGTTCCTTAAAGCTGTTGTATTTCTCTTTGAAATACAAACACACGTATCTGTAATCAGATGCATATTTAAAACTGGAATATAATAAAAATGTTACCTTTCAAAAGCCCTTCATATATTTATCCTTGTTTTCACATGGGCCCGGTTGCAGTCTCTTTTTGAAGTCCGAAAACGTTAGCATTTTACAGTGGGTGAATCTCCAGTTATCACTGGTGATTGTCGTTTGAACCTCTCTGGATCCGCCATCAAATTGACAAGTTTAATTATATCAAGTGCTGTGAGAAAAGGCTATAAATCTCCACCTCCAACATTCTCACACGCAATATAGCCTACTAGCTGAGACGCTCTTTGTGTGTGCTTGAAGTTCCCGTGGAAATCAACAAGCACCACTGGAATTAAAAACATTATTACAAGCTTACCGTTTTGAATCGAGCTAAGGCAAGCAGATAGTTTTGAACATTGGCTGGATTTGTACTTGCTCAATCATTTTGAACCCAAAAAAGTTCCTGACTGCAGCTTTAAGCACAAAAATAAATGTACCTATTTGTTGTATGGACAACAGTGGTTTAAAATTATTTCCAAAAATTGTCTTTCATCTCCGTTCAAAATATTGTTCTCAACAAAAGAAAGAAAATCGTTAACGTCCGGAATGACATGAGGGTGTGTAAATAATGTCAAAATTGTAATTTTGTGTCGAACTAACACATTAACATGCACTTGAAAGTAAACCCAGGGGGCTTTCTTGAACCAGTGGTGTACGATTTTCTTCCAATCTCTTAATCAATGTAGCCCATCAGTAAAGCTCCCAGCATCCTTCAGGCTTTGAGGATTTAGGTCACCTCCTCTGGAGTCAACGGCTCTATCTGAGGAGATCACAGTGCGGATTTCCATGGGAGTTTGGGCATGGGTGGAAAAATCCCATATCCATTAGTTATACCGTACGCTTCCTGCTCCATTTACATTTTTACAGAGGTTTTATTAACAACTACAAGTATCAACTAAATAAAAATAGAAACTTTCCCTCCACGAGGCCTGCCACTTTTCTCACAGACCAAAAGCTGAATGTAAGAGAGGATGGAAAGCATAAGAGGGCAAGATACAATAAAGGTCGACAAAAAAAAACGAGCTGATTTCCAATACTTGTCCCCTTCTCATGTCAAGCCGACAGCCGGCAGCTAGAGAAAGCACACGTCTTCGTTTGTTTGGTTGCCAGGGCAATGGTAGACTAACCCTCACCCCCCAGGACGGCTGTCGAGTTAGCCAAACATGTCACGTCTGTCAGCGGAAAATAGGCCGCCGTTTCCACAGCCCTCCCTGCAACCCGGAATAATGGGTGGGGAAGAGAAAACCATGGACCACGTAAATCCTCCATCCTAAATACTTAAAGTACACTGGATTTCTGTTCGCAATCAGTGTTTTAGCAAGTACTTTTGAACTCAAGTTTATTTGTTAGTGATACTGTAATGTGCATTTATGTACTCCCATAATGCTCATCACAAGGGTTCAGTTGTCTCGTTGTTGGCAGGTAAATATAGCCATTGTTAAAAGGTTATCAAGCTATTTAGTAGACTTGTTATTCTTGTTGAATGTCAAGACCAGCAGAATGTCAAAATCATTTAGACTGACAGGACTGAAAACCTCCAAAGGCTGCATGTTGCACAGAAAGACAACTGCTAATGTGCATAATGAACAATAGTATAGAGTCAGTCAAGCAGGAGAAAAACTGATCGTCTGATAGCCGAAAACAATTCTAACAGAGATTAACAATTTACATTTTTGCAATATTACAATAGAGCAACAAAGGTAATATGACTAAAAAATTAACCTAGATGTGAGGAAACTGATGTGCTCGATATTTAGGTCAGAAACTCTTTTTTAGAGATGTTCTGGTCTGTGGAAACTCTCTTACAATATTAGACGCATGAAATCAAGGTTTTTGTTTTCTTTTTTAAATTAATACGAAGACTAAATTTGTGTAAACTTACATTTAAAAGGAATATACACTGACCAAAATTATTAACACAACACTTTTGTTTTTGCCCCCATTTTTCATGAGCTGACCTCAAAGATCTAAGACTTTTTCTATGTACACAAAAGGCCTATTTTTCTCAAATATTTTTACAAATCTGTCTAAATCTGTGTTAGTGAGATATGCCACCTCACATGTGTGGCATATCAAGATGCTGATTAGACAACATGATTATTGCACAGGTGTGCCTTAGGCTAGCCACAATAAAAAGCCACTCTAAAATGTGCAGTTTTATTGGGGGGGTCCGGGGGGAGGTCCGAAAACCAGTCAGTTCCTGGTGTGACCACCATTTGCCTCAAAGCAGTGCAACAAATCTCCTTCGCATAAAGTTGATCAGGTTGTTGATTGTGGAATGTTGGTCCACTCCTCTTCAATGGCTGTGTGAAGTTGCTGGATATTGGCAGGACCTGGAACACGCTATCGTATACGCTGATCCAGAGCATCCCAAACATGCTTAATGGGTGACATGTCCGGTGAGTATGCTGGCCATGCAAGAACTGGGATGTTTTCAGCTTCCAGGAATTGTGTACAGATCCTTGCAACATGGGGCCGCGCATTATCATGCTGCAACATGAGGTAATGGACGTGGATGAAAGCCACAACAATGGGCCTCAGGATCTCATCACGGTATCTCTGTGCATTCAAAATGCCATCAATAAAATGCACCTGTGTTTATTGTCCATAACATACGCCTGCCCATACCATAACGCCACCGCCACCATGGGCCACTTGATCCACAACATCATACACGCTGTCTGCCATCTGCCCTGTACAGTGAAAACCGGGATTCATCCGTGAAGAGAACAACTCTCCAAAGTGCCAGACGCCATCGAATGTGAGCATTTGCCCACTCAAGTTGGTTACGACGACGAACTGCAGTCAGGTCGAGACCCCAATGAGGACGACGAGCATGCAGATGAGCCTTCCTGAGAAGGTTTCTGACAGTTAATGCAGAAATGTTTTGGTTACCCAAACCGATTGTTGCAGCATCTGTCCGGGTGGCTGGTCTAAGACGATCTTGGAGGTGAAGATGCTGGATGTGGAGGTCCTGGGCTGGTGTGGTTACACAGGGCTCCAGACTAACTTTTTCTACTAGGAGCGCTGTAGCCTCTGACTGAAAATTTTAGGAGCTCAAGCTGAAACTTTAGGGGCACACCTTAAAGGTGCTAAATGTAACTTTTCTTCTAAAATGAATACTTTTTTTATTGCCTGTGTGTGAAGGGGTTGTAATCACACATTACAATGATCCACTTGTCGGGTTTTGCTATTACCTCTGAAAGCCAATATTCATAATTATGTGTGAAGTCTCCGGGTCGGATTTACCGCGAAATCCATCGGATGTGACGTGCATGCGCGCTCCCGAGCCTCTCTCCAGTCTATGCGACCGACGGCACTGCAGCGAACTACATGAGTCTGATAACACCACAAAACGACCTGCCTCCAGTACAACACAGACTCCAACACAAACTCCACAAATATAAAAAACAGTTTTATCTGCTGAAGCTCGTCAGGCCAAACGTGAATCTGATCGACTCGGGACAAAAACACGGATCAACATCGGCAGAGCTTTTGAATTATTAGTAAACTCTAATGAAATAGCAAGGTAAACTACATGAGACATGAAATGAATACAAAAGACTGTTCCAGGGTAACAAAAAGTAGCTAGGTGTAACTTATTTTATGTACTAACGTTAGATCTACTGTCTAACGTTACTCATCCCACTACTATCATATTGTTTATAATAAACATTTCCAGACACGTTCATTACAGTAATGTTACTTCCTACTGTTACACTGACATTGTTCAGTCTAGTTCACCGTTTTCGTTATCATATTATACATTCAACTATGTTGACATTGCTGATTGTGAAAGATACACGAATAGTTAGTGAAATGCCTTATGCTAGATAACATCACATGTCGGCTCAATGCAGTCAATGTAACGTTATCATGGTACGAGCATGGAGCATTAGTTCAACATCAAGCTGATAAAAGTAGCCTATTATTGTAACGTTGCAGTGGGAGTTTACATGAGTTTCCAGCATGTCAGTGTTGCCAGGTCCGTATGCCTGCACTGTTTCCGCGGGTTGTTTGTGTAGTGCACGGGTTGACGTGATTGTTTTACCCACTGGAACATGATTGTTATTGGGGAAACACCCTGGAACGCTATTTGACTATTTTTGGCCGTGAATGAGTTAGTTTTGATGAGCAATTGGGCTGGTTTTGTTGTGCAGACCTGGCAACCCTGTGTGTGATGCTTTCGCCGTTGCGTTGAAAGTCTCCGTGTGGCCGGTAGTGAATGCTCGCTCTTGAGATCGAGCACATTCACGCACACGAGCACGAGCGCACTTGTTGCAATCTGAAACATCACCGCTAGAGGCCGCTAAAAAATACATATAGCACCTTTAAATCAGCTTGCAATGCAATTATTCAAATTTCCCTCAAAATAACTGTAATACTGACAAATGATTTAATAATAAATAGACTTAACATACAGATATTACAATGTGCAGTTTTATTTTAAGTTCACAGGGCTCCAAACTAACATTTGAGGGCAGTAGCACCGGAGCCACTGAGTTCTACAAAAAAATATCTGGTAGCACTGGGGCTGACAATAAAGCACTAAGCTTAATTTAGGGTGTAGATGAAATTAACTTTAATTATTATCATTCATAATGTCTTAATATTATTTAAAAAGCAAAACGAGTGAATAAAGTTATATTAGGGAGTGAAAATAGCCTATAAGCATCCTTTGTGTTTAAATAAGAATTTTCCTACATTTTAAAATTTTTAGTTTTAGGACAATCTTTGAAGGATGAACAAAAATGTGTTGATCATCACAATAAAAATAACATTTATATATGAAATTATAGTTTTGAAGTGCTGGAAAAAGATGTGTTGTACTTAGTAGTAAGCTTTTGACTATTTCTGTCACAATACCATAGTTTTGGTTAGAGTTAATTCATTAGCCTAAATCCATGGTGAATGTTGCTGATTTGTGGACTGAAAGCCTTCTATAAGTGTTTCTCCTGGTTTCCAACGTCAGCGCTGTTTGATCTGATATCTAGGTTTATAACAGAGAACTCTGCTCCGAATCGGAATGTTTCTCGCAGCGTTGATGTTATTAATTCTGAGGCGAGTTCAATGGATTTCTTCACTGGATCTCCTAGTAACTGTGTCGCGTGATCGAGATCGGCCCGCGACTGGCAAGTTCGGGGCGCTGCGCTGTCTATTATTGGTCCAAACTAATAAACGGTCCGTGAAGCATAAATGAGTAGTGCAAGTTCGTTTCATTTTGTTTGCATTCGCTGCTCGACAAAGTTGTGGCTAAATAAATATTTGGACGCACAGGTAGGAAAAATGGCTGCAAAATGCAACCAATTGGTGGCAGCCTGGAGCCCTGTTACACGTGGTCTGCAGTTGTGAGGCCAGTTGGATGTACTGCCAAATTCTCTGAAACGCCTTTGGACACGGCTTATGGTAGAGAAATGAACATTCAATTCACGGGCAACCGCTCTGGTGGACATTCCTGCAGTCAGCATGCCAATTGCACACTCCCTCAAAATTTGTGACATCTGTGGCATTGTGCTGTGTGATAAAACTGCACATTTTAGAGTGGCCTTTTATTGTGGCCAGCCTAAGGCACACCTGTGCAATAATCATGCTGTCTAATCAGCATCTTGATATGCCACTCTCGGCAAAGTAGAAGTGCTCACTAACACAGATTTAGACAGATTTGTGAACAATATTTGAGAGAAATAGGCCTTTTGTGTACATAGAAAAAGTCTTAGATCTTTGAGTTCAGCTCATAAAAAATGGAGGCAAAAACAAAAGTGTTGTGTTTATTATTTTGTTCAGTGTATTTTCATTATATCGGCTTTATCTTTTTGTCATTGACTCATTTACAGAGTCACAGTTGTTGGTATTTCCTTCAGAAACAATCACTCGGGTTTAATGAACGGTTATCAGAGAAACTTAAAATGAACAAAACTATAATTATCTGTTGTTAAGTATTGACAGCATTCGGTTTCAGATTTATTGTCTTGACTTTTTCTTTGTTCTGTCTCCTCTTGGACTGGTTAGGTAACTACAAGCTCTTGTCTGGTATAAGTCAAACTTTGGCATTAAGACTCTCCTACATATTTCTAATAAATAAGGGCTGTTATGACTAAAGAGCTTCAGAGCTGGTGTTTGGCTTGGTAGACGGTTGATAAACTTTCTCCAGATCAGAGAGAAGTACATCGATTGTTTGGGTTTGGTTGGGCTCAGTCTGGTCAGAACATCCACTGAGTCATTGGCGTTCTGTCTTCTTGTTTCTTTCATCCCCACCCCTTTTTCTGCCCTTTCTCTCTACTCCTCTATCGCTTCGATTGGTTTTCAGTCCAAACAAGAACTTTTGCCCAGGGATTCTGTCCCACTGGCAGGCCTACAGAACATTCAAACTTTGCTTGGGCTTTTTTTGACAGGCTAGCTCCTTTTCATGTCCAGTTCTTGAGGTGTTTCTTTTTAAGGGAATCATTTGTTTTGTCTAACGCCATGCCAAAACCTTTAGACAAACCAGCTGAGTTTTTATGTAGGACTTGAT
Source organism: Chrosomus eos (assembly GCA_036326025.1). Classification (NCBI taxonomy): domain Eukaryota; kingdom Metazoa; phylum Chordata; class Actinopteri; order Cypriniformes; family Leuciscidae; genus Chrosomus; species Chrosomus eos. The sequence continues at coordinate 15,316,428 of CM070821.1, forward strand.
GAAAGACAGACAGTGGTAAGAGAACTGCATTGGATTGCTTGAAGTTCTTGAACTTCTTGGTTAGTCTTGCTGAAATTATGTGAAGATTTGGGGTATTTTTCCCCTTTGAATCCTGTTAAAATGAACCAAACCGAGACGCCTTCAAGTGAACCAAGACATCAACCGAGTGAAAAAGAACCAAGTTCTTTTTGTTTTTCTGTTTCTTTCTCTTTATTTTCATCTTTATCTACTTCCTCTTTGTGACCTTCTTTCTTTTCGTAATCTTATTCCTCCCCTCCTTCTTCCTCTTCTTCCTCATCTTCCTATTCTTTATGGTATTTTCTTCCTTGACATCTTCTACCTCTTTCTTTCTTTCTTTTCTTTCTTTTCATCCACTTCCTCTTTGTCATCTTGCAATTCTTTGTCATCTTCCTCTTCTTCTACTTTGCCGTCTTTCTCCTCTTTTCTTCTTCCGCTACTTCCTTTTTGTTGTCTTGTTCTTCTTCTACCTTTGTCATTTTAATCTAGCTTGGCGTCCCTCTTATTTATCATCTTCCTCTGTCATTCTCCTCCTCCCCTTTTCCTCTTCTTCCTTTTATTCGCCTACTTTGTCGTCTTCTTTGTCATCTTCTTCATTGTCATCTTCTTCCTTTTCTTTATCATCTTCTCTTCCTCTTTCTTCTTTGTCAATTTCAAATACTTTCTCTTTCTGCTTGTCATCATCTTGCTATTCTTTTTTCCTTCTCCTCATCACCTTTTCTACTCTTCTTCATTGCTTTTATCTACTGTGTATTGTCTTCTTCAGTCTTTTTTATTTTCTTCCTTTCCATGCCGTCTTCTTTGCTATCTACATAAAACTAAAATAAACAGCTGATCTTCTCTTCTGAGTCACTGCTTGTAATCATGTTTCGCTATGTATGTTCTAACTAAGCAAACTGCACCATGGACTGTCAAGACTCAGAAGTCTGATTTAAAGTGACATCTCTTGTTCTTTCTCAAGGTATATCGGGAAGTCGGACTCCATCACCATCAGTGTGTGGAACCATAAGAAGATCCATAAGAAACAGGGAGCAGGATTCCTGGGATGTGTACGACTCCTCTCCAACTCCATTAACCGACTCAAGGACACAGGCTGTAAGTGTATGTGTTTTTGTTTGTATGATTGGCTTAGAAGCAGTCTCATAGTGTGTGTATAATTAGCTCAGAAAACATGGCTCAGGCCAAATTCAAGTGTACTTGTGTGTGTATAATTGGCTTAGAGAGGTTGTAAGTATGTGCTACAATGGCTGTGTGTGTTAAGTGTGCAACCTTTAAATAAAAAACGCAACAGCAACGTTTTTAAACAAGAATATATCTTGCTCTGACTGGAGACCACTGTCCATCTCAGATAAATGACGTCCTGTTATTTGTGTATCACTTTCTTGTCGGCTACACAAGAACTGGTGTCAGGATGTTTAGGGTACGAGGGCCCCTGTCACAGTCTGTCTGGATGTGTTCCAGCTCCACAGTTGTGTTTAAAAGCAGGCTTTCCCTAGAAAACCTCCAGCATGACCACTGTCCTGGATAAGCACAGGAAACCCACAGCCGCTCCCACAGCTGGAAGTGATTCAGTTCACCATTTCCTGTTGCACCCCTCTGTCTCCCTGCCATCATTCTTTCTCTGTCTTTTCTGATTATCTCTCTCTCTTTCTCCCATTCAGTCTATCACTAATAATTATGGTCTTTAATAAGAAAAAATGTTTGGTCTCTCTCTCTCTGCCAATATTACCTTTTTAAAAAACATTAAGATAAATTCACAAAAAAAAAAATCCTCTTCATTTTCATCTACTTCCTTTTCGTGTGTGTGTGTGTGTGTGTGTGTGTGTGTGTGTGTGTGTGTGTGTGTGTGTGTGTGTGTGTGTGTGTGTGTGTGTGTGTGTGTGTGTGTGTGTGTGTGTGTGTGTGTGACTGATGTGAGCACAAAATTGCAGTATGTCTATATCAGTTTTTTAACTTTCAAACCATATGTATTTGACTATCTTTACTGTATTGGAATTGGCTAATGTTAATTATTTAAAAATTATGATGAAATTGTGAAAATGTGCCAGTGACTGCTATATTGGTATCTGCTAAATTATTTATTACAATAAATGTACATGATGCATGATATATTGACGACAACTGCATTATTTTTAATACAAGAAAATTACAATACATTTAACTTACATTTTTACAATTATTTTACCTAGTCTGCTCAGCTAATTATGTTTATATGTTTTTTTTGCACTTTTATTTAGTTACTGTTATTATATCTATATCAGTGCATCACTAGTCTTTAGTAAAAGTAAAATTTTCGCAGGTACTTGACCATATGAAGGGGTTTAAATGTGAGATGAGTGTTTTGGGATCGGTGAACACTCATCCAGCCCTGTTTAGTCTAGCTGTGAGTGTGCATCCTGACGTGGTTGTTGTGTGTGTGTGTGTGTGTGTGTGTGTGTGGTGTGTGTGTGTGTGTGTGTGTGTGTGTGTGTGTGTGTGTGTGTTGTGTGTGTGTGTGTGTGTGTGTGTGTGTGTGTGTGTGTGTGTGTGTGTGTGTGTGTAAGAGAGAGAACAGATAGTGGCCTCTCTAATGTCTGCAGGCTACTTGTTATTCCTGTCTCCCTCTTTCCGGCAATGACAGAGAGCCCCAGCGTGTTTCTGGAAGCGTCTCACTCCTATCGGCACATCTACAGTCTGAGAGGAATAAAGCAGCCTCTGTTTGTGTACGCACACACACACACACACACACACACACCTGATACAGAGCGCTGCAGTATATGTGACCTCACACATGAAATATGGAGCATTTTAGGCGTCTTTAAAGTCTCAGATGTCTCACCGAATGGGTTTCAGTTTCTCACATGAACGTTTTTTTATCTTGACACTAATTTTCCTCTTTCCTTCATTTACAGATCAGCGTTTGGACCTAAACAAATTGGGGCCCAATGACAGCGATACCGTGAGGGGACAGATAGTAGGTGAGTCACAAGCTTTGCTCGTTTGCGAGAAGGACCTGTCAGGAATTTGGAGAGCTCCTCTATTTTCATCTCTTTGCCACATCTGCCATTTATCCCATGAGTCATACCAGCGCTAGAGCTTCAAAGTTTTTCATTAATGATAGTTAAACCCACACATTTACCTTCGACGCCCTAAAAACGTCCCTCGGTTTTGGGAGCACAGGAGGAAAAAAACAGCCCTCATTCTGCCTGATTTATCAGTTTCTTTTTGATATTCCACTGCGATTTTCTTTCAATGCTCTCGAAGAGCCGCATTGTTCCTTCATCAATAAAGAGTTTTGTGGCGTGGTGATGTATTTGCGCACTGGGTTGCACGTCCCATGGCCACACCACAGGTTTTACAAGCAGCCATTCATCAGAAGATGAATGCTTTCCCATGCCTGAGAATTTCAAACAACACTCTTATATTCCATTTGTTTCTTCATGTCACATCAATTTTTTGCGTCACGTGTGTTATGATGAGTCACAGTTGCCGGTTGATCATTAATGAAAGCAAGTAGTTATTAACTCTAAGTTACCCTAAGGCAACCTTTATTCTTATTCTGAACAAACCCCTTACCCTAATCTCCTCACACACCATTTGTATAAAAATATGTCAGCTATATTTGTTATAGCAATTGATTCTTTTTTTTAAAATGCATTATCTTTATTTGTATTTGCCAATATACATATTTTGGATCCATTTTTTAGAATTAGTTTTTTTATTGATGAATTTAGAAAAAAACTATCTTTATCGGTTACAGTATTGCAGTTTATTTATTTTTTTATATATTTTTTTAATAAATGGATAATTCATTAAATTATGTATCCGACAATATGGGTTAGTTTTCTTTAATTGATAATTAAAGATCTATATCGTTTTTCGTTGTCTGCCAACATTTTTTATACATTTTTGGTAAATGTATGATAAATTTCAAAAACATGATCTTTATCGTATTTTCCAATATTATAGTTTTTTTTATTAGGATACCTTTTTAATATATACATATTTTTAAATGGCAATGAATTACTATGTATTATTGAAAGCAAACCATTTTTTATGTATTATTTTTATTATTTTATAAGTAAAACCATATACTTGTTTTCTATGCCAAGATCTAATAGATTTAATTAACGTTTAGCCCTGATTATTTAACTCGTTATTGTCTAGTTTAACTGATGTTTTTTGTGCGAACGAACTTGCAGTACACTTATTGCTGGGACAATTGCGTGAAGTTTCTGTAAAGTCATGCATGCATTCATGCATTTTCTATAAAGCTAATTTGAAACTATGTGTATTGTGAAAAGCGCTATACAAATAAAGCCACAACCTCTCAGTTGCCAGTTCAGACTTGTAGCAACACCCCAAAATGGCAAAATATCCATGTTACGCATGTCTTACACTCATCTTGACATGGCTGTCAAATAGTCAATCCATGGCACACACACCTTTCACAGATGGGACCCATCTAACAGCCTGTTTTTGTGTTTGTGTCAACAGTCAGTCTTCAGTCCAGGGACAGGATAGGCACAGGAGGGCCAGTCGTCGACTGCAGTCGTCTGTTTGACAATGACCTGCCTGATGGGTACGTGAAAATAACTCTTAAGAAACTCCCAAATGAGTGCTTATATATTAAACAATGTTTTATCTTTAGAGGATACTGAACAGCCACTGTTTTTATCCGACCCCTGTGTTTGTTCCTGCGCCATGTGTGTGTCTGTCTGTCTCTCTGTCTGTCTGTTTGTTCATCTGTATGAATGTCTCTTTGTGTTCTGTCTGCAGCTGGGAGGAGAGGAGAACTGCATCTGGCCGGATCCAGTATCTCAATCATATCACACGCAGCACCCAATGGGAGAGACCTACCAGGTGGGGTCAGGTTTACTTTGTTGTAGTCCCACTTTACTTTTATTTTATTTATTTTTTTACTTTTTTTAATTAATTTTATTTTATCTTATTTTGTTTTAATATATTTTATTTTGTTTTGTTTTTATTGTACTTACCGGTATTTTGTATTGTAACATTTTTATTTTCATTTATCTTTTTTTTATATTTTATTATGCGTTTCTTTTTTATAGTCTTTTTGTTCTTTTAATTTTAATGTTTTTTTTTTATTATTATTATATTTATTTGTTTTAAAAAAATATTCTAGTTTTTTAGAATGTGAATTGGTTTTCAGACTGAACTAAAGACTTGTAGGATCAAGGCATTTTGGCTTACCCAAATTAATGTCCAGGTCTTTTGGGTTTGAGGTGGTTTTGTTGGTTAGGAGAATGATCATTTTGTGTGTGTACGCTTGTGCCACACAAAAGGAAAATGTGCGTCGGCCACATCTGTCTCCTTTGCCATCTCAGGCACTGACCCAAATTTATCCTAAGTACAGCTGAAAGATATATAAAGCCATGTCATGGAGCATCCCCACTTCATGAATTTTTAAGGAAACACTCAACCATAAAGACCAAGAAACATTTCAGACAACATTCCAAGACGAAGATCTAGAAAAAAAGGTCTGGTCTGCGTTTCCCAAAAGTTTTGGTCTCTACAATCTACTTGGGCTTATGATTCTTTTGGGAAATGCAGCCCAGGTCAGCAAGGACAGTGTAAATTTCCAACAACAATGAATATACCTCAAATAATAGAAGGTTTATACCAAAAACAGGGCCCATAGTTGAAAAACACCCATGTACTCTTTTGTTTCTACTCTACAGCCGTTGTTTTTCTAGTCTTTCCTTCAAAACGTTGCTGTAGCCTGCAGGGATTTGGTTCAATTCAGCCACAAGCACGTTAGTTAGGTTATGTGTCGACATTGGCCGACTAGTCCTAGTGTGCAGCACGCATTACAATTCACAGCCACGGGAGCTCTCGAAACATCATTTTCGCACTGACGTTGCTTCCAAAGGCAGTTCTGAACCTCTGAAGTGTTGAAACCGAGTGGAACAGAGGGAATATTGAGCACACATGAAAGCCGAGCACAGGCTGTGTTTATGCGCTACATGATTCAGCACTTCGTCCTCGTTCTGTGAGCTTGTGTTGCCAGCCGCTTCACGGTTGAGCTGCTGTTGCACTTAGATGTTCCCACTCTACAATAACAGCACTTACGGTGGACCTGGGCAGCTGGAGAAGGACAGAAATTTCACTCCCTTGTTTGGAGAGTTTGCACGTCTGCGACTTAATCAAGTATCTCAGCTCATCGCAGGACGCTGTTCTGCTCGCTAGTGTTTGTCTTCATTATTCATTTAGTATTCAAAGCAACTGTACATTTTAGACCATGGAGATTTGAATTTCATACCAAATGGCACACTATTGTGTGCTTGGGTTTCCAAAACTAATGCCTGATGTCTTTCATGATCCTTTTTCTAGTTTTGTTAGAGATGCAAATGCTTTGCAGACTCCAAGAAAGTCTTGTAGGAGCAAGGCATTTTGGCTTGCCCAATTTTATGTCCAGGTCATTGGGTTTGAGGTGGTTTTGTTGGATAGGACAGGATTGTCCAGTCTAAGACCAGCCTAAAATGGCTTACTAGTCTTAGTTTGGACCTGTAAGTCAGAATGGATTGTTTTAAAGGGAATTTGGATGTTTTTTAGCTGGTCATGCTGGTAGACAAGCGTATGCTGGTAACAGCTGTCACCAAATACATCACTAACTCGGCCAGGTTTGGAGGTCATTTTTAACCAGTTAAGACCAGCAAACCAACTTAGGCTGCTTTGACCATTTAAAAAAAAAAATGTAAAGCTGGGAAAGTCTAAACCAGAAAGAAAGGGCCATAGGAAATGATGCTGAGACTTTATTTCACTTTGTACTTTCTGAAGAAACTCCAAGAATGAGTTAAAAAATAACTTAAAAAACTTAACTTTAAACTTAAAAAAATTAAGATGTTTTGTCATTTTTATATTTCTGATGTTTTGCATCAGTAATCACAAAAATGCTCTGTAATCTTCTGTTCTGCTGAATTTCACAGTTACATTGTACTTTCACATGTTTAGCACACACTTTCATTCAAAGCGGCTCTAAGTATATGTGAATTTGAACCATTTTAATGTAGTCTGTTGTGTCATGCATTTTTTCTTTCTCACACACACAGGCCTGCGTCCGAGTACTCGAGTCCCGGCCGGCCACTCAGCTGCCTGGTGGATGAGAACACGCCCATCATGACGCCCAACGGGGCAGCGGGCGTACCTGCGGATGACCCGCGGGTGCAGGAGCGGAGGGTTCGCTCTCAGAGACACAGAAACTACATGAGCAGAACTCACCTACACACACCGCCCGACCTGCCTGAGGGATACGGTACGCACACATCAGTTCTTCCTTTAATACTGGCCAGCTTGCAAAGGTCAAAAATACACCCTCCAGCATACATTTCACACACACACACATACGCATGCACATGCAATGGAAATTTGTGCTGCAGCAGGAGTAATTAAAACGTCTCTTGAGCTGTAGAAAGGGAACTTGTCTGTAATATGTCAGACGTGCCGTCAGCACCAGCTGCAGGGTCAGACAGGTGACCTGGAAATCCCTCTATGTCTGTGTGCGTGTGTGTGAGTCCGTGGAGAGATACAGAGGGCAGAGGTTATAGACACAGGTTAAATAGAGCTCTGTGTGCTCTCCTCTGCTCAAGTAGCTAAATGTGGGTCTGTAGACATGGGATACAGGTCAAGTACAAGGAACAGGGACTTAAAGGGATAGTTCACTTTGAAATTAATTTTTGGTATGTTTTAGCTTACCTCAAGGGCATCCGAGATGTAGGTGTCTTTGTTTTTGATATTTTTAGGTCAAACCGTTCTTGTCTGTCAGTCAGATAATGCAGGTCTATGGGGTTCACCTCAACGAGCATGCACAGAGAAGTCCAAATTAAACAAGATTTAATGACTCGTAAATGTAAGTACACATTGATGGCCTAAGACACAAAACAAGCGGTTTGTGTGAAAAACGAACAGTATTTATATATCTCTTGTAAACACAGCCACGTCCAAGTGATCTAAGGGCGGTCTTTTCCGGAAAGCGCCGGAAGTGATCTCTCGCGCGTGTACGTCACTCATACAATTGTTTTATTTTTATATTTTTTTTTTATTGTTTTCATTTACGACGGTTTAAACATCCCGGATAAGCGCAAATTAGTACCATTTTAATTAGCCGTCTTACCTACAATCTCTGTTCTGTGTAAACAATGAGTGACGTACACGCGTGAGAGATCACTTCCGGTGCTTTCCGGAAAAGACCGAAGCGCTCGCGACCTCAGATCACTTGGACGTGGCTGTGTTTACAAGAGGTAAAAACGATATAAATACTGTTCGTTTTCTCACACAAACCGCTTGTTTTGTGTCTTAGGCCATCAATGTGTACTTACATTTACGAGTCATTAAATCATATTTAATTTGGACTTCTCTGTGCATGCTCTTTGAGGTGGACCTCATAGACCTGCATTATATGACTGACAGACAAGAACGGTTTGACCTAAAAATATCAAAATTGAAAAAACTGTGGACACAAAGACACCTACATCTTGGATGCCCTTTGAGGTAAGCTAAAAATTTATTTCAAAGTGAACTATCCCTTTAAAGGGACATAAACCCTCATTTAAAGACTTGAGATGAATCGATATTGATATTTATAATACATTTTAAAAATCCACAAAATCACTAAGAAACTTTAAGTAATTTCCTATTTTTAGCCAACTCAGAAGACTTCTCTATAAACCGCTAATTTAAAAGTGTGGTTTAACTTGAAAAGAGCTATATTACTATTGTATAGTAGAATAATTATTGTATTATTGTTATTATTATTATTTTAAGAAATATTATACAACCAAGATGTTTATTCATCTATTTTAATCGATACAGTCTTTACACATCTTTACTCATCCCGTTTAAACATTCCTTAAATAAAAATGCTAAATAATGTTTCGATGTAAAATAATTATTTTTTAAAAGATTTTTTAAATTGTCCCATTTTAAATAATTCGTTTCATTACACAACATTTTTGATAATACATTTATATTAAATCCCAAAATGCAGAATCCAGAAGAAAAAAAAAATAGAAAACAAAGAAAAAAATAAAATGGGACAAATTTTATAAAGGTAGCTTATTCTATGGCAGGTTTTGTTTACATTCTTAAGGTCTAACAAACATATTTGCATTTGCACACGAATGCATTTCCTTCTCCATTAATGGTGTGAAATTAATATCATGATAAATATCAATATTGAATGATTTGGGAAAAAGTTATTGAAGTTGATTTTTCTGATAGAGCATTAAACTTCATCCCCTCTCATAAAAAAATGTAATGTTCATGTTCATGATGTCCTCCTTTAAGAGAAACAAGTCTTATTTGGAAGGTTAATGCAATCTTTGTGGTTTTACAAGCAATATATAATGTAAACGTAAATTAAAAATGAATCTGCTTGTTTATATTTAGCCATTATTTTCCCTTAGAGTTCATTCGTTTGTCTTAAAGTTCATTCGTTTGTGTGAAATGAACATAGTTTACAGTCATGGACCAGATAAGAATACGGTAAATCAAACTGAAAGTGAAAGAATGAAAGTATCACTACTGTACACACATGAACACAAAAACAATGATAGTATTCAACCCTCTTGTCATTTTATTCACATTGTAAATGACGGATGGTGCCCCCTGGTGTTTGTTCACAGAGCAACGGACGACGCAGCAGGGCCAGGTCTACTTCCTGCACACGCAGACGGGCGTCAGCACATGGCACGACCCCAGAGTGCCCAGGTACCTCCTTATCCTTTGTGTCCTTTACATGTTTAATATTATTACAATTATTTAACTTATCTTGTTTAACAAATATTTTATACTGAATTTGGTTGGAAACCCGCGCCTCTAGCCACTCATTCTTTGTAACATGCAAAACATCACTGTTTAATAATACAGCTATGTTGTAGAGTGTGATTTTTGACCAGTGAGATATTACTGTGTGTGGATATTATTCTTCAAAATGCCTCGAAGCTCAATGCTTTTGACGGTCGCAACTGGTTAGCGCAGAAACTGAAAAGACATGAACTTGGAAAAACTTGGAGCTTTATGAAGGGACCGTTTAGTCATTTATCTGAGAGCGGAACATGATTGAAAAAATTAAATGTGGAGAGCATTTCCTTCTCCGTTAATGGTGTGAAATTAATATCATGATAAATATCAATATTTAATGATTGACAATGGGTAGACACTGAGCATTTTTGTTTGATGATGTTTAGCAGGAGGCCGAAATCTCTGAACATCTCTGAAGTTTATCTTTTTTTATCAGTTTTCGTCTCGTTCTTTTTTACTTTCTCTCTTTTCAAACTTTGTTTTGTCTTTCTTCTTGCTTTGTTCTTGTCGTTCTCTCTCTTTTTTAGTTTAACGTCAGTCTAAGGAGCATGTTACAATATATTTAAAGTGTTTTAGATTTAGCACTGTTTAAGTGATGGCATTTTTTTACTTTTTTGCATTAATTTTAAATCATGAACAAATTTCACTTAATCAAATCACGATCATCACGATACAATTTTTTTCACTAAATAATTAAACGTCAATAAATCTTTGAAACGATATTTGTTAAAAAATATAATCAATTATTATGTGAGTATTTTATATATATATATATATATATATATAAAAATATATATTTTTTTTTTTTTTTTTATTCAAGAATTGTTTTATACTCTAAGATGTCTTTAAAACAAAGTTTGGGATAAGTGTAAAATAATAGAATATGTCCATAAAAGGCATTTGAAAAGTATAAATAAATAAAGTAAATGGTCAAATGTTTCCTAGACAAGTTGAAATTATGAAAATATTTGAACATACATTTTTTTGAACATAGTCTACTTCCAACTAACATCTAAGTCCTTTGGACATTTTTCTTTTAAATTAAATTTTTTACCAGGCCCCCATCATATTTCTGTTCAGTAATTTCACTTTTATGAAAAGGTTATTAGTTATTGAAATGCCTTATTTTCAAAAATATCACTTAAATCAATTCAAGACATAGTAAACAGTTGCACTACTAATCACTACTGCCACATCTGTATCGTATATCAGGACCAAGTGCTCACAGGGTTTGAATGTTACCCACGGTAATGATCAGAATCAGAATGAGCTTTATTTCGCCAAGTGTGGCAAACACACGAGAAATTTGTTTTGTTTTTTACAGGAGCTCTTGGTACATGCATGCATACATATATACATACATATATGACATAAAACAACATAAATAAATAAAATAAACAATAATAGTAATAATAATATGGGGTATACATCTGAAACAAGACTTTTGTACAGACTTGTGCTTTATGTACTGTATGTACAGCTCTATAAATGCGTGAAGTCAGTAAACATTAAACTGATATTAGTCCAATCTAAACAATCCATTGTCATAAAACGTACATTTCTTGCATAAACTTCTAAACATCTTTAGTTAATGTCTTGAAACAGGATAAAACGTACAGCTCGACAATTGAAAGCTGGCTCACACGCATGCTGTCATTTGTTTTGAAATCATATGATTCGTTTTGTGTCTTCTGATTGGTTCTATGAACTTAGAGGCTTTTGCTGGCAAAGGGAAGTGGCGTTTAGAGGTTTCTGCCAACAATCGGTATTTCTGAATGGGCAGAGGCTGGGATTTAGTGGATCTGAAGCGAAATTATTTGATGATCGTATACTATGTGCAGAGAGCATTCGCTCAATATCATTTAGCGGCTTTTGCATCTGAAGTCTTCAAATATACTCCAGGTATTATCTTGCACTATGTGCATTTATACGGTAATGTCCAATTGTGAACTGGTTCTCATACATGTACCAACAAAACCAATGCTAGAGCTGATAAACAGTTCTCCGTCTTTCTCTCTGCAGGGATCTCAGTAATGTAAATTGCGAGGAGTTGGGTCCGCTGCCTCCAGGCTGGGAGATAAGGAACACCGCCACAGGACGGGTGTACTTTGTGGACCACAACAACCGAACCACACAATTCACAGACCCGCGTCTCTCCGCTAACCTGCACCTCGTCCTAAAGTAAGTCACTCCCAACTTCATCAGAAAGAACCACTAATCAACCTAGAGACATGAAAGACATAGTCGTATTGCATAGTCTCATCCCGTTGTGTCTCACGTTTACTCCAACAGTCCCAGTCCGAATGGCTCCCGTGGGGCTGTTGAGGCTCAGAGCAGGTAAGAAATGAATCAGATTCTCTTCAGTTGGAGCAGTTTTATCGATCTGCATGCTCGTGGCCGTGCATGTGTGTGTGTGGTAGCCAGAGGAATGCATTAATGGGGAGAGATCGAGTTTCCACTTTCCTGTCCTGACAGATCAAAGGACGTGTCCCACATTCCGTCTTCCCACTTCATGTTGTTCTTGCAGTAACAAGAATATTCTTTGGGGTACGGCTTGCATGAATGGCATCACACAAGTCAGGGAATATCAGTTCACATAGGATCTTGCACCTGGATAGTATCTTCACGGCAATGTGAAGCATCCATCCACCTGTCAACTGCGATGTTTGGATTGACGTTGATCAATATGGTTTTTTCAAAGTTCATTGCCAACATTTTGCTGCATTTATTCAAAATGTGCCTAAAAATATTTGAACTCCGAAATTCTCACTTTAATCACCCAATGGTGTGAAATAAAGATTAACAAGGTAAAACTGTAAAAGATCAAGTTAAAAACAAGAAATAAAGTCACATAGGGGAATAGAAAGTCAAAGTCGTGAGATATGATTATGGCTCATAATAATTTAGCATAATTATGTCACATATAAAAATGTGATTTAGATAGGGTAAATATATTATATACTATATTATATCATATATTATAATATTATATTGGAGAAATTATCCATCAAAGTCAGTCACATGCAGAAAGTTGTGTTTAGTAAGTTGTTGTTGTTTTTTAAAGTAACACCAAGTAACTTTTCCTCTTCGGTCGCCCTACTGGTTGGAAACGAAATTGTCCATTGCCGCTGTCGTAAATAGTTTAGCCTACCGTCGCACGCACGCTCGCTGTTTGTCCAGCATCGGCTTTAGAATGAACGATGTCCACAGACAAGGTAGAGTATGTTACATGATTTCATGAAAGGATGATGTATTGCGACATCAGAAACGAAGAAAAATGTTTCTGCCCCCCCCCCCCCCCCCCCACCCCCCCCCATGTTTATGGTAGCGCGTCATGATTCACCACAGCCAAAATAGCGCTGTATGACAGATGTAACGTTAGGGACTGTTCGTTATTTATTTAAGGGGCCACCGGAGGAGATTTGAGATCTGTAGTCAAAAAAGTCTTGACCCTCCCTTCGCCAGCAATAATTTTTTCTATGACCCTCCAAAATGATTGTGAAAAAAGGCATGACCCTCCCCGATAATTTATTGATTACTTCTGTACTGGGCCGGGTTTCCCGACAACGATGTATCTTAGCTCTTAAGAGCGCTCTTTACGTCCAAGGTTACGAACGCTCGCGGCAATTCCACGCGCGTTTCCCAAAAATGCACTTAACATGAACGCGCGAGAACGCGCTCTATACGTGCTACTTAAACAGGCTTTAAGCATCGCTGTCCATTCGCGAAGTGCTGAAATATAACCTTATATGGAATCGTATTCTGAACGTTTAACCTAAAAATCGTCATTTGTTGTGGATTAGAAATCAAGACAAGTCTAAAGCACCTATACAGGCGGAGGCACTGACAAAATGGCTGAAAAAAGGTAAAATGAATGTCCTTTTATAGAGGAGATAGAGCGAAACAAAGATTTTATTTTTAACAGATAATTATAATATTATCTGACTGATAGTGTAGGCTACAGGACACCATACAAATAAGGAAAAACAAAACATCAGGGAGGACATTGCAAACTAACTGCAACCAGCGGTGTTCAAAGATCAGGGAAGGAGGTCCGCAAGAAATGCCATGGCTGGTTTTCGTGCACGTCAGCAAGTACTTGACAATTTTTTTTAATTCATCCCTATTTTGCACAGTTTTTAAAAAATAATTCCCACATTACTTGTTTTATGATTTTTTTTTCATTCATTTAATTTAGATGTGTATTTCTATTTTTTTTTCTTCCCTTTTTAATTATTTCATTTATAAATTATTTTCAAAACACGAGTAGGCCTACAATATTAAAGTGTAGCCTACAATAAAGTACAATCAAAACCTTATATTAGGCTACTCACGTTGCACTGTAATCTGTTAAATCTGGTTTGCGCTTGGCAAAGATGTTCAGATAGCCCTTGTTTTTTTACAACCATGACAAACGACTAAACTCCTGCTTTCTCGTCTTACTAGGGCTGTAACGATAGACCAAAATTCGGTTCATATCACGATTTTTGATTTAAAAAAAAATCACGTTTTCGGTGCCGATGCAGTGGTGACGATGTAACATGTAAGGGTAGCGATGCCAATAAAGCTACCACAAAGAACCGGCAAAAGTAATGATTATGAATATGTCATAGCAAGGAGACATTTTGATTGTTTATTAATAAACAAGTCTTTGTCAGTGTCGGCTGCAAATATAAAGGTGATGTTGACTCGCGATCTTCGCAGTAGTGAACGCGCCAGAGAGAAATGCACATTTCATACGGATTACATAAGCAGAGAGCAGTCTGTCTGTTTTCTTTCGTTTTGAATTGTTCTGTTAAAAAGTAGACATTTCAAGCTTTCTCACCATAGGCTATAGGCCAACGCTGAGTTTCGGTTAATTTATTATTAGACGAGAGTCCAGTTCACACGCAGGCGCCTCCGTGTCATGATGATCTATTTTCTATAGGCCTACTTATTATTTAATAAATCCAGGCAATTGGTTGATTAAACATTGAGTAAAATTAAGATACAATTAATAAAAAACGAAATTCACTTTAAAGAAAGGCTTTGTGCATTCTGTTTGAGGTCTCTGAAAGTTTTAAAGTCACTTTCAGAGCGGTCAAATCCGGACCGTAATGGAGAACTATAACGTCCGTAACATTTTTATCCCCCTCTAAATGCGAACACGAAAATTAAAATAAAAAGAATATTTTATGTTATGTGGAGGCCGACCCTTCTTCATCCGGTGGGTATAGCCTATTACTTTTGTTTTGCGCAGCGTAGTTCATAGAATTAGCTACAAAAAAATATTTTGCCACCTAAAAGTTAAATATTTTTTGTGACAAATGCATCGCATGTGTATTTCCCTCATATTAAATATAAAACGTGTATAAATGTGTAGACTGATATTTTTCTAATGTCTGGACTCCTTTATTAAGGGAGTAGGGTATATAAACAGACGTTTTTAAATGCATTTTCTGAGAATTTATATTTCAAGTTTTGACTGCAAATGTCACGTCCATAACGCTAGAATTGCCCAAGTTTAAAGAATTTATCCTCAACTAGTTTTTTTGGTGTAGGCCTATACGTAAATGTTAAGTTTCAAATGTAATTTAAAAATGTGGTAGCCCTACGTCACATCTCACGCACTGTTATGGTGGCAATTTCAGTCGATTTACTCACTAACATTGTTGTGGAAACACAATAAGAATGGAAACTAAAATATGTTAGTATCGTGCAGCGCACATTATATCAGCTGCAGTTCTGGCGCCTCAGTCCCAATACTGTAAAACTCGACGTACATTCACATCACATGTTAATGCAGCGGTAGAGCTACACTCACAGGACACTGACCTTATTCGCAATCACAAAAGTTTATTATTTGCTCGTGCTTTAAAGCTTTGCCGGGTAAACATTTCATTGGCCTTCTTCTGTAATGCACTTTTTCTGAGCGCGTACTGAAGTGCGCGCGCTGTCAAACAGCGCCAAACTGGATTTTTGTTGGGTCAGACCATCTGATAGGGAAGGGGGGTCGAGAGCGAGAGAGCTACATGGAGCTACATGGAAAAAATATGCGCCAAACAAGCCACTTGAAATGTTGCTGTTTTCATGAATACAAAAGTTGGGTGACCCTCCCCCTAGACTAAAAAAAAGTTGGATGACCCTCCCCTCAACAAAGAAAAAAAAGACATGACCCTCCCCTATTTTCCTCCGGTGGCCCTTTCCATAAATACCGAACGGTCCCTTAGCGCTTTTATTTATAAATATTAACAAACCTGGTTACCATTTCATCAACTATCTTCTATTCCGATTCTCAAATATGTGTAAGTGAGTTTGTTTTGCCGTTTAAATAAACGTTATAAATGATTTTGATCTGTAACGTGAGATGGGCGGCGTCATGTTTGTTTCGGCCGCAGTTCAGAGATTCCTGTCTGTTGGGTTTATTATAGCACGTGAATTCATCAGTTTCTCCCGAAATACATGGCCGGTGAACTGGGAGAAGAATAGAGTTAACTTTATAGTTACTTAAACTGTGTGTCTGATATGAATAAAATCCGTCAGCAAATATATTTGAATGGGTTGTTATTGCTGCTTCCATATACACCATTGTGTATTTTACAAACTATAAATGTATTGTTTTGCTATAAATTATATGTATTTAAATGTCTGAAACCTAAAATAAACATTATGTGGTTAAAAACACGGAATAGTTGTGATATAATATGACAAGCGCTGAACGCGTCCGTCTCTGGCTCAGCGCCAGCCAACGCGCGGAAGCACAGTCTGAATCTGGCAGTTCTGTCACGTCACTGTACATTCGCTCCTTAGTGCTCAGCTGCTGCAGAGCGTGCCGAAATCAAAATTGCTGATGAGATGTAGAGGAAAATATCTCCGCGTTGTGCCTACACGTCCCTTAGCTGTTCCAAATCCACTGTACAACACGCCTTTGCGGGGCTTATTGATTAAGTGAAAAATTTGAATGTTAGCCCCGCCCCTCCTCCCGATATCATCGTCCATCGCGATGTTTCACTGTACACATCGTCTGATGCCAAATTGGTAGACATCGCACAACCCTAGTTCCTACCCGAAACCCGAAGTTACATAGTGCCAGTAAAAGCGATACAGACCCCGTCAGGCTATGGCAGACGTGTCATTTAACTTATTTTAAGTCGCTGTACCATCACAAGGGTCTTGGAAATATATTATGAAGGTTGAAAAACTACATAGTGTTACTTTAAATATTAGATATTGACCTTTTTACAAGATCAAATGGAGTAACCCCTAAGAAAACTACATAATATTCATGACTCAAAAATCAATGTTTTTAGTTGACATTTTTCACAATGATTATTTTTCGGAGAAAATCCGAAATGTACTTAGCGCCAACCGTCCATTTTACCAAAATCTAAACTCTAAATGTGCTATGAATGTAGTGCAGATAATAGAGCAACAACTAGTAAAAGTGTGCAATATAACACAGCTTTGAATGATTATGCACTAAACATACAAAACCACATTATCGTGCCATTACCTAGATTTTGATTTAATATTGTATCGCTATGCTTGCCATAAAGAGATACCAGACAGATATCAGTCCAAACAGATCATTTGCATTAAGACATCATCCCTCAAGCAAACTAACTGCCAAAGCGAGTCAGTGTAAAGATTCCTGGCACTGCAGTTGTCTCACTTTTGGAAAAGGCATCAGATAGATTATGTGGATATCTGTCAAAACATCTGCCTTATATCAGCACAGAATTTCTCACCTCTCTGTCATCTGGCAAAACTCTTCTGTGTGTGTGTGTGTGTGTGTGTGTGTGTGTGTGTGTGTGTGTGTGTGTGTGTGTGTGTGTGTGTGTGTGTGTGTGTGTGTGTGTGTGTGTGTGTGTGTGTGTGTGTGTGTGTGTGTGTGTGTGTGTGTGTGTGTGTGTGTGTGTGTGTGTGTGTGTGTGTGTGTTGCTTTTTCCTCTGAGCCTTGATGGCTTCATGATCTCACGAGCAAGTGCGTTATGGGAGCTTCAGGCGGGTGGCTGATTGTCATGGCTGTGCGTGTGTGCATGCATGAGCTGCGTTTGTTTTTCGATGGATACACCCTCATGATCCACATCCAGCATTTCAAGGGTCATTAATGGATTACAGTCAGGGAAAAAAGTTTTTTTTTTTTTTTTTTTGCTTGAATCTGTTCATTTATTCAAGAATATTATTTACAGATAGTAATGAATAAATCTCGTATTTAATGCAGATGGTTTAAACTTCTTAATTTTTGTTGTTCTTAATGTAATTCTTGTAAATATGATTTGGCACGAGTAATTTGGTATAATCTTTTATTATTGTTAATTATTTTGAAATAATCCAAGCGGTGAAGCCAATTTGATTTGGTGGATAGTTGTTGAAATAGTAATGTAAAAAGTTATATATTAATTATATAATATATAATTATATAATATTAATATTTGAAAACTTTTATCCACCAAATCAAAGTCAGTGTCACTTGAAGGAAATCATGTTTTTTTTCTTATTTTCCCTTTTTCACCAGGTCAAATGGAGTAGCCCTAAGAAATGTATTATATTCATGGCTAAAAAAGAATATTTTGGGGAAAAAAACAATTTGGCTTCAAATATATGCTTATTTTTTATTTTATTTTATTTTAATGATTAACATTGGACAAAAAAAGTGAATTCAAGGTCTATTGAAAAAATACTTGTTACTTGTTTTCTGGATAGTCACTCCACTATTTTTTATTCAATATTTTTATGAAAATGGCAACAACATGATTAAGAACTTTAGATTATAAGATTAGGGGTGTGTTCACACTTGTAGTTTGGTTCGCTTGGTTCGTTTGGTACCCAAAAAAAAGCCATTTAGTCCTGGTCAGTTTAGTGTTCACATTGGGATTTTTAACACCGAATCTAAAGATACCGAAAGGCATGGGGATACGTTCACAACCTGATTGGTCGACTTTTCTGATGTATATTTCGCAACGGAACTTACCGAACACCCAAAACATCGCTGTGTGTGGGTTTAAATGCGCTCGTTGTTTGTGCGTAGCCTACATATGATGCTATTTTGACCAGCTGAGAACTTGTGAAGAGTTTATAAAATGTTTAAAGGAGTGAAAACAGCGACACGAATCCCTCCGTCACACACACAAACAATCTGCTTTAAAGCTACACTGTGTAACTTTTTTAGTTTATTCTTAGCTAAAAACACTTTTCTGTACTTTCAAAAATATATGTGCTCATTAATATATATTTACTTTGTTCAAGTAATAAAGTATTCTCGTGAGTGTATAATATGCCATTGAAAATACATACGGGTAAGGGGTTCTAATGTCGGTCGCCATGTTGCCCCTCCATCTTGAAAGTACATTAGCCAAAGAGGGACATACCCGTTAACTCAAGCTTCGCCTTTCACGTTTTAACACGCGTGGGTTAGCACTCGAACTGCCTAACACTCGAACTGGAAGCCATGTTAATCTTGGACTACATTGGCCACCGTAGGAGTTAAAACGAAATCGGAATTGAGAGGAACAGAAACTAATATTCACTGGATGGTCATATACCTTTTCACCGCTAGATGGGGGTAAAAATCACACAGTGTAGCTTTAAGGAGACACGGTTCTGATCCTGTACCGAACTGAGATGGACAATATGATGAGAAAAACAGGTATGCTTGAACATTCTTTCCTTTTTAGGGTCGCATCTTGTGACATCACGTCCTGTTTTTGGTTCGTTTACTTGTATTTGATCCGTGTTGCTTTATATTTCATTCAAACCTCTCCAAATTTGATTTGGAAGCGGACGACACCCATCTTTTCTGCGGTCTCGGCCCGCTTGTTTGATGCGCACCAGGGTTCAGATGGCAGCCCTCACACTTATTCAAATGACCTGCACTATCAGAGTAATTGCACCATTTTGTTTTAATCCAACCAAACATGCCAAGTGTGAACACACCCTAAGATTCTAAGAACTTGTTTTGAACTAGATTTTTCTCTATATCATCTCATCATTTGTCATTTATCATCCTTATTTGTCATTGATCCATGAACTCTTGTTGCTGGAATATTATAATGAACATCATACGTTTTTACAAAGTAGCAATATGATATAATCTTGGCTGTTTACACATTGATTCAGAATCAAACTGATTTTGTAGTATGGTGCTGTAAATGTATCAAGAAACTAAAACTGCAGGCACAGAGAAGTTAGTTTCTGCGTGTCAAGGAAAAAGAATGGGAGGAAGGGAATATTTGAAGAATGTGGGGTCACGTGCAGACGGAGAACGAGCGTACGGATCATGGTTTCACATGGATAAATGAGTCTGAGTGTCTGTGAAGTGCGTACGGAGTGATATGTGAAGTGAGCGTGTGTTTACATATTAAAGAATGTGTTGTTTATGGATGAATGTATGCACACCTCACTTCGTCTGTATTTTTGGTGCTATATGAACACACCTCTGCCCTCTCACTCTATCTTTATTTGACAAGCACTGGAGTTTGTGAAGTCAGTTATGCGCGAGCAGCATCTGTTTGCCGATGCCTCATCGTTTGACATTCAGCAATCTAATGCAATGACAATTAACATTTTAGGTGTCGTTACGTGTCCAGATACTTTTGGAGCCGACTGTGTATTCAGCATTATATCGGTTCAGGACCATACTGGAGCTTGTGAAGAGAATTTGTGTCCTTGTTTCCTTTAGGAGCTCATTTTGTCCGTCTCTGTCGTGACGTACCTGTGAGATGGCACTGAAGGGGCGATGCTGCTCAGTGTTTATGCATGCAGAACGTTTCATCTCTTTTTGTTCCCCCTCGCTCTTTCTCTGCAGTCGCCCCGGACAGCCGAAGCAGGAGGCTCAGTCGGTCATAACTCCCATATCTCCCGGAAATCTCCCCGAGGACCCCGAATGTCTCACGGTGCCCAAGTACAAGCGAGACCTGGTGCAGAAACTGAAGATCCTGAGACAGGAGCTGTCCCAGCAGCAGCCTCAGGCGGGACACTGTCGCATCGAGGTCTCGCGTGAGGAGATCTTTGAGGTGAGAACGAACATCCGTCCAAACAATCCAAACTCATACTGATGAATGGATTCTTTTCCAGCAGCAAATGATCAGTTTGGAAATATATTTGGAAACAATAAACACAGCTTATAATTAGGACTTGGTTATATTTCTGCCTTTTTACCATATTCAATATTTATCGACACTACCATTTAAAGGTTTGGGGTCAGTAAGATGTTTTCTTTTTTTGAAAAAGTAATACTTATATTCAGCAAGAATGCTGACATTTACACAGACATTTATAATGTTACAAAAGATTTCTAAATTAATAAAGACTGTTCTTTTCAACTTTCTATTTATCAAAGTATTCTGAAACCAAATGTATCACAGGACAAAAAAAAATCATATCAGCCATTGTAGCCACATAGATGTTTAATTTTGGAATTAGAACACATTAAAAATCTAATTAAAAATAAATACTTTCTACTCTAGAAGAAATATTTTTAGGAATACGTTTTACCAACTAAATTACCTTTCAATTTTATTCCATTGGCATAAAAAAATGTGAAAAAGCATAAACCTCCCTAAATTTCATTAGATTGATTTTCTTTCCTTTGCTTCTCATGTAAATGTAAAATGCTTAGATAGTTTTGTACTGTACAGAGAAATCAAATGGTTTTAGACTCATTTATAGTCGTCATCCTTTGCACCTAATGATCTTTTTACCGTCCTCTTCCTGCCTCTTTTCACCAAGGTTTTATTCTCTCCAATAGAGTCAAGTGGCCATTGCCAAAAAAATAAAACTCTCACATTTTCCATATCTTTGGAAATTTTTATTTTATTTTTTTTTTGCACCCTGCAACCACTGTGACTGAACCAATCACAAAGCAGCAGAATCCACTTCACGGTGACTCTGTTGTCAGCCCTGAGACGTGTCGTGAGCATGGAGGCAGATGGGATCTCTGCTGTTGTTCAAGGGTGTTCGTTGCAGCAGTAACACCTGTCAATCTGACCAGCCTGTAATAGCGATATTTCAAAGCCCTAAGGCCTGGTTAACCTCTAGCATTCCTAGGGTCTTTGAACTCAGCTGGGTGTCACCCACAAATCAATTTACATGTGGAAAAAGCCATAATGTATCAGACATGATGTTAAACCTCATTAGCATGCAGCAAACACCATGCTGAGTTCAGCTAATGCGTGTAACATGTACTGAACACACTTCTGAGCCTCATCTCAGTTCTGTTGGAAAAACATTTATCCCCCCCAATGCTCAGCTTGAAGTGGTTTTTGGTCTGTGCATATGTTTGGTCATCTGCTTTGGGGTGTTTAAGGGTGTTGAGCTGGATACACACAGGCATTTCTGGATGCTGCATTCCAACATGCTGCGCTCGTTTTAATGTTTCTGCTCTTGTGCAGATATCAAGGGTTATTATAGTCAACTAAATGGAAAATGCAACTTTTTTTTTTTTTACTGGAAATAAAATGAATTGTTTAAATAAAAAAATTCAACTTCTATCTAAGCTAGTTGCCAAGGAATCGTTACTCAATTTTGAGTACTATAATAACTCGAACTAAAACTGATTTAAAAATGAGTAAAAAATACATATTTAAACAACAATAACTGATAAAAATTACAAAACACACAACAAAAACTTAAGCTAAAAAAAATTCAAACTATTAATAAAATCTATAATAGTATCTCAATGATACTAAAATAACACCAGCATTATACAATTTTGTTTATGACCCTTGATAATTATGTGAAGCAAAAGAAATTTGTTTCTTTTGCAAAAGAGTATTTACTAAGCCCTTAGTTTGAACTTTCCATCTCAAACATGACTGGTGCTGCATCCTAATATACGTCTGTATAATGCAGTAGTAGATTTGTGACCTTTCTGTAACCCTTCATAAATGTCAACTCTGTGTCTCTACTATCTCCTCAGGAATCATACCGGCAGGTGATGAAGATGAGGCCGAAGGACCTGTGGAAGAGGTTAATGGTCAAGTTCAGAGGAGAGGAAGGTCTCGACTATGGTGGAGTCGCTAGGTATGAGTTTGAGTCAGAGCTTTTGGCCCTCTAGTGGTTAAAAAGCAGATAGAAAGAACATTGTTTTGGTTGTGCTTCGGCTCTGCCTGACTGTGATGATGTGACTCTTCACTATAGATAATGCGCTTTAAAATGAACTCTGTTAGAGAGCTACATATGGCAATTTATCTGTTCAATAAAATACATAACTCACCTGTTGATTTATAAAAACACCGACATCTCCGAGTTGCTTTTACAACATTTTAAATCCTTAAGTTCTTCTCGCCATCTCTGAAAAGCAAAGTCAATGTTGATTCTTGTTTAATTATGAGCTCTGTTGCATTATCTTTTTGCCAGCAGACTCTCCTCTGTCTCTTCTTTTTTTTTTTTTTTCACCTTCCTCGCTTGTTGTGACAACTAGCCTATACCAATCCCACAAGCGTCAAAATAACTTTTCTCTATTTATGGATATGACAAGACAAGCACGGGCAAGTGACGTATGTATTCTGCCCAGTCTTAAATATAAACACTTACAATAGGCTTACTATAAGGATTGACGATGTATTGACACATATGTTTGTACATATGGATATTCATATAATTGTATTTTTTTTTTATTAACAAAATTTGAATGTTACATAGTGTGCTTTTAAATCTGAGTGTGAACTCAAAATTTGAGTTTTCTTTCTAAATACATGTTCTGGTCTTATTGTAAATGATTCATCTGTGAAGATTTTTCTAAACGACTTTTGTTTTCCGTTGATGAACAACCGGTTATCACTTTCCACAATCCAATAAATTCCAGATGGGTAAAATCAACTCCAATTAAATGAACCGTTTCCTGTTCAACTAATACATGTTTGTATCACAGTATGGCAGTAAAATAGGTTATGAATGCAGTTTCCTGCTGACATTTAAATCTTGTGTGTCCATCTAGTGTTATGATTAGAGTATAACAATGTTACAGTGGGCCATGTTAGACTTAATGTAGTCAAACCAAAATGTATTCAGACACCTTCACCATTTCTCACAATACAACAGTGCATTTGCTATAGTTTAGAAAATGGTACTAAAACATGACAAGAACTCATAGTTATCAAATCAGTTGATATTTCACTGTTTTTTTTGCCATCCTTCTGTTAGACTGTCTCACAAATGAATTATGTTGAATAGCTGTCAGCTATTAAATTTAAGTACACAATGAGATAATACAAATTTAGGTCAACCAACTACAGAGCAATGCTTAATTTTCTTCAGTCTGAGGTGTAAATAGTTCACATTAGCAATTAAAGAAAAACACTTAAGCAAAACATAGTCAGATCACGGTCAAGTGTCTTAGATTTTACTGGTAGTCCACTGTATGAAGAATTTTTGGGTATAATATGTCAGTTTACTATGTTGCTATCCTCACTTACATAAATGAACTATAGTGTCCTGGACCCACTATAACAAATGATATCTGCTGTCTGAATAATTTTTGGTTTGACTGTAGTTAATAGTTTGTGCCAATATGTGTGTTTGTGTCATAGAGAGTGGTTATACTTGCTGTCGCACGAGATGTTAAATCCATACTACGGACTGTTCCAGTATTCCCGAGACGACATCTACACGCTACAGATCAACCCGGACTCTGCCGTTAATCCTGTGAGTGGACCTGGAGCTGAAGCAGATATTCCTTTAATTCAAGCACTTTACAAATAATGCTCACCTTTTATGTTTTCTTTGTTTCTTAGGAGCATTTGTCCTATTTCCACTTTGTGGGGAGGATTATGGGAATGGCTGTTTTCCACGGCCACTATATAGACGGAGGCTTCACTCTGCCCTTCTACAAGCAGTTGCTCGGGAAACCCATCACTCTGGATGACATGGAGTCAGTGGATCCAGACCTCCACAACAGCCTCGTTTGGATCCTGTCAGTGTGCTTTATACTTCCATACGTCCATTACAATATACACTCAAAGATGAACTGTAAAACAATTATTACTCTGGCTGTATTTTCAGCAGAACATGGCCTGGAATGATTCATGAGAAAAATATGTCTATGCTTCATAATAATAATAATAAAAATGATAGTATATTATAATTTTGTGTATATATATATATGTATGCAGTCATTAAATCCAATTACATATATGGGGGGGGGGGATATGGAGAGTTGGTTGGGTGTTCATATTGTATTGCAAAACACATTTTCAGCTTTTGAGGTGGGATGTGGTTACAGGGGTATGGGAAGGGTCAACGGTAAAATTAGAGATGTATTTACAGAAATTAATTACGATGCAGGTATTTTTTAATATAAGTAAAAACATTTATATTTGCTTGTAGATATATAGAGAGTTGACAAAAAAAAACCTTTATACAATTTCATTCATATTAATGTACAAGATGAGGTGTCTATTTTTTATTTAAAATACAATTGATAATTGTAATCACCAGTTTTGATCACATTTTGTGGTATTTTGTCGAATAATAATCTTTTTTTTCTTGTGTGTATTTAGAGATAATGACATCACGGGGGTGTTGGACCACACGTTCTGCGTAGAACACAATGCATACGGAGAGATCATTCAGCATGAG